>CM053793.1:249180828-249203328 GCA_028749045.1 Cupressus sempervirens | reverse complement strand
CATATTTCAACTTGAAAGATAATGAAAAACTATTTCCATAATTAATGCGACATATGAAATTTTTAGTAATTAATAAAAAATTCTCAAAATAATTGAAAACATCTATGTAATCTTTTATTGTGAAAAAAAATGTTTTTGATTAAGAAAAATAAGTTTTACAAGGATCTTGAAACCCAAAAGTTCTTACATAAAAAAGAGTTGTACTTTAACAAAAAAAGCCCAGCAATAGAATGACATCCAACCAAAAGGCTAGAACAAAAGATGGGCAAAAAGAAAAAAAGAAAGAAACCTACAGAGACAATAGAATCCAAAGATGGAACTTTGAAAAACTCTTCAATTACTCCCCCACCTTCCTTTCGAGGTCTTGAATGGTCTCTACTACTTCATGGGCTCTTTGAATCTCCACCACCAAGAGCTCCTAGTTCTTCTCATAGCTTTGATCCATGTGGCTCTAGGTTATGTCTATTATGGTGCCCTCTTCCATCTTGTCTTCATCATTGCCCTTCCCATCCTTCTCCACAACAAACCCCCTGGCTTTTAGCTTTCCACTAAGAATGACAATGTCTTCATTGAGAGTATTCAAAATAGTTAGGATATGGTTAGTCAAGCTGTGGTTGAAGTTCTCCATATTTTCCATCCTTTCTTCAACCATCTTGATTCGATCCCCTAGTCTGTTAGGTTCCCTTGCTCATTCTTCTTCCCCTGACTTTCCAATTGTCTCATTCTTTCTTTTACCTCCTTCAACTCATGAAAAAGCCATTTTATAGATCAGAAGTTATCAATCATGCTATTTTTTGCATTGTTGAGCAAATTTATACCCACCCCCCTCACATTCTCAGTGATGGCCACTAGTGTTGGTTCTATTAGTTCTTCCAATTGAATCTTGTCCTCTTTTTCTTCAAGGATTTGGGTGTTCATAACTTCTCTGAGAATCCCCATTTTAGAGGTTCTGGCATTGAAGTTTTTCTAAGTTGTATGCCTATCTTTTATTACAACCTCACCGCATATGTTTCCCTCCTCCATTTCCTCCTTATATTGGTCATGCGAGGGAATGGGTAGAGGAGGGAACACAGAGATCTTCGGCCCCATATCATTTTGCCCCTCCAATGGAATGTCCTCCTCTTTATTCCTCCTTTTCTTCTTTTTGGGGTTACTAGCCAACTCCTCTCTAGTCTTAACATCCTCCCCCTTATTCTCCTCATCCGTGTCCATGTCTTTCCTTCCTCATTGTACTCTTCTCCCCCCTGACCAATTATTTTGGGCACATGGCCCCTAGGGATTTTCCTACAAGGAATTTTACTAGGGTGAAAAAAAAAATGTTAAAACTTACCATATATCAAATTATTACACCCAAAAGGATATAAATCATATATTTTTAAAAATAAAATAGACATATAAAATATGTGAATGTAAACTAAAATATTTTTACTAAACTTTACATATAATTCATATAAAGAAAGTTGGAATGTTCACCAATTTTATAGTAACATGAAAATTACATTGTTTTTGGAAAGTAACAGAGAGTTAAATATTCTAATTAGAATCACTATCATCATCAAATCAAACAATGTTTCATTGAAATAAAACATAGTCCATAGGATCTAAAATATTGAACCAATAGAGATGTTTATAAGTTCTATTTTGCAAACACCATGTGTTTGTAACTCCTTGCCTTATTCTTTGAAAATCACAAGTAGTTTGTGTCCAAGTTAGTCTTCCCTATTTTTTCATGGATCAGTGGAGTCAGGAAGACCCCTTGAGGTCCCCATCTATCTACCACAACTTGATTCCATAGGGTGTTTTGTAATCCACCAAACTACAATCTAAAATTTTTTCCATGATAATGATTGTTTGCTAGACCTTGAGTACTAGTTTGTGGAGATCGAAGCATTTTTTCTAACCAAATAAGATTATTTTCTACAGAGTCTATTGGATAAGGAGATTGTTTAATCCAAACCTCTATAGGAACAAAATAAAGTTTTGCGAAGTCACAGTCTTCACAACAAACTAACTATGAAAAAATAAGATCTTGGTAGAAGTGACCAAAATTTTGAAGAGCTGGTGAATAAAATTTCAACAACCCTGCTTCTAAAATATGTCTTTTACAAGACAAATAATTTTTTCTTTCCTAGGTGTGTATTGTTTGAAGATCAAAATGATGATATGTGTCATCAACTTTAATCGTTCTTTGCCTCAACATTTTGTTTCCCTTCTAATATCTAGAAATATTTTTTAAAAAGCATTTAAAAAGACAAATTATATTTTCTATCTGTTCTATAGATAATATTTATTGAACCATGTTAAGTTCTAACAACATATTAAATAAAAATAATTGATTAACAATAATTAAAAAATATTGAATGAGAATATTAAACTTTCCAAATTCATTTTATTTTGCTAAAATTTTACCAACTTTTTTTGTTATATAAAACAAGAAAGAAATTGTAGAAGTACAACTTGCATTGTGAACGATGAACATCAAAGTAATAACATATTTGTTCTCTCAGATTTTTGTCCAATTCTACTTTCCTCGCTCAAATAGAATAATTATTATGTTTATAAAAGGTCTATATACAAATTTATATTATTTAATAGTTGTAGAAAGGACCTTATTAAACTAAAGAATCATGATTCTTTATTTCTAAAGCCTTTAACCTTTTTTCTTCAGCTTTACTTTTTTCTAACTATTTTCCGATTTTCATTTTCTCATAACAATCAAAAGAAAATTGTGGCATTACCCTTAGACCTATAATAACATTACACAAGAAATTGCAACAAATGTCATTCCTATTCTTTCTCTTGGTCTGATATCAATTGTTTCTTTTTCAAGTGTCAAACCCTATGTTTTATGCATTGTCAGTGCCCATGCCAATCTCAATGATATTTGAGTGCCAGAACCTCTTTGTATAGCACTAACAAGTATTATTATAGGATGTTCATTATTGAATGGAAAGCCAAAGTAGGCATCAAATTTTACCATGATAAATAATGGTAGTTGAGGTGGTGTACTACCTAGCTTGTAGACTATTTCCTCAACATAACCAAAAGCTCCATTTACGAGGTTTGCTTCTATCCACAATTTTGATGTGAGCATTACTCTTGATCTCTTTGAAATCAATAATTCAATATCAAGTTCATTTACACAATTATCATCAACCAAACTATACTTTTACAACTTTGTAGCAATAACATGTGCAACTAGTTCTCAAAGAGAATCGAGTTTTCTTCAATTATGTTTGTGAATAGTATCATTTGTAGAGAATAAATGAACATTGTTGTCAAAATATTCATTTATTATTTTTGGAATATTTCATGTTGTTTATGACATTAGTAATTTCCAATCCTCAATTGTTAGTTTCAAGTATCTCTAATATTTGTGAGCTACTGGCAAAACTTTTTCTGATCCGTATTCTCACCATCTTGTCTATAAACTTTTTCCAGTGTAATCACAATCTTGAACTCTTCCCATAGCATTTTTTCACATCTCCTACTATCATATGCTACTTTATCTTTTATAGGAGGGAGTTGGCCAAGATCACCAACCAAAATCACTAAGATACCTAAAAAATTGTATCAAATATTTAGTAGCAATTTAGTATAAAAAAATTATTCATGCTAATTTTTTGTTGCTCTAGTACATCTATTATAATTTTGAAACAAGAATACCTCCAAAGTTAAGATTGGAATTTTGAGTAAATGCTTGATGAAGTCTAGAGTCTATATTCTCAAGCAAATTCTTCCCAAGAAAGCTCATTTCATGTATTAATATATATCTTATTTGACTTAGTTCTTCTTGGAAACTTGTCAAACATGTTCCTTCCAACTATCAAAAATCATTTATTTGAATCTTCAATTTGGAATGTATAGTTGAACCACCTATATTGTATGCAACTACTCATGTCGATGCTAGTATTAATAGTGGACAACAATTAGGGAATGTAGAGTCATTTAAAAATTTATTGATTCCACCAATAAAATATGACTTTCCTATACCAATTGTACCTTGAATTATCATATAAAAGGGTGTTGCATTATCGCCATCATTATAGTGTATCAGAATAACATCAAATGCCCTTTTTTTCTTTTCACCCAATTTTCTACTATTGATTTCTTACTCATGTTAAAGATTTATAGTGCATCCATTTTCTCTCATTCTATCAATAAAATTGATTGCATCAAAAGTATATTCATCTGACTTGTATTGCTGTGACCAACTATGTTGTCTATCCATATCCCTTCTTCGTAAATCTCCATTATTTGACCACAATTCATCTGTGAGATGATTTCTCATTCATGCTCTATAATGTGACAAGGACCGATTACATTGTTCTCACTTCTAGATTCAGAACTATCATCACTACTTTCTACATCCACTCTTCGTTCAACATGCTAGGGAACATAATCTAGTGACTCCTAGTTTGAAACTATTGTGATATTATCATCACCAATATCAACTTGAATGTTGTGGAATGATTTATATAGCAATAGCTTTGAGAAGAAAAAATCAACAAACTTGACTGATACACATGGCATATTGAAATAAATCTTGGCTAGACTCTAACAATTGCAACCTTTTTCTACTCTCCCACTTATTATCTTTGTTTCTATTTTTATTATATATCCATGCTCTAGAGGCATCAATCATAGATATGGAGTCCATATAAATAGGTCTTCTTCTATACAAATCTATGAATGATTCAATTTTCTCTTCATTCTTTGTCTTAACACGTTTGAATATTTTTGAGAGACATTCAAATTAACAAGTCTTCTACTGCATTCCACCGATGAAACTTCTGGGAGCATGAGACATGTTTCCTAAGCTCCAACATCTATTTCAATAATAGTTTTAGTTAAGAGTATTTTGTAGACTTTGGATGAAAACTCATCAAGATTCTCTATATTTGCCAAACGTGTCAACATTTGATGGTAGGTCTTAGAACTTTTCTCTACTTTGGATGCATACTTTGCAATATACTTAAGAGCATGTGTTCACAAAACTAGTTGCCAATCTATATTTTCTCTCCACAATTGCAAAATATAATGATTATGTGAGTTGAGTCTATCATCGTTCCTTTGATGTTCAAATTTTTTTCCTCTACATTCTATGTCCACATACAATTTTGATCCATTTCTATTTATTGCCCAAGGAGCATTATACCTACAACTTAAGTGTAAATAGTTACAACATAATAAATATTTCATTACAATATTATTGTTAAAAAAAATGAAATATATAGTACCTCTATGTCAAATTTTCCTTCTTTTTTCTGAGACATGCTCCCTCTTTATAGATTGTATGTCATTGTATGGTATTCAATATTTCTTCATAATCTTGGTCCACATTCATTTCTAGTATTTGGCCTTTGTTTCTAAGACATAGATGTTGTACTAAATTTCTGAAATGGCTTGATGAAAACAAAGACTTTTAAATAGAGAAACAAAAAGATGGTAGGGAAAATATAAGGATTATGAAAAATTAATTATAGAAATATCTACATAATGAAACCAAGTGTAGAAATATGTACATATTTTTTAGTGCCACATGCCTGTGGATTCCATGCATGCACAATGCGATGGAAAAAAGATTCAACTTCTCTTACTTGTTCTTCATTATGCCAATCTAACTTATCCATATTTCAAGCACCATGAAGCCACAAAAATCCATATAGATGTGGAGATCCCCCTATGTTTCCATTCATATCTTGACCAAAAGTCTTTAACATTGAAGCCTCTCTCTTAAATTGCTTTACAAAACATTGTATCTCTGAAGTGCACGTAGTGTACAACAATATGAGTATAGTCAATAACATTTTGTCTCCTCCACTTCTAAGTGTCCCTTAGATCTAATGGTTGAGATCCAAGCATCAGTGCGTGTAGATCATACCAATACAAATCAACTACACTGAGTGTAAAGAAAATTGTGGGAGTCCCAAGCTGTTTCAACAAATTATATAATTCTGCCTGACTTTTTTTCCAATACGACCTTGTACCTCTTAAGGTTGTTCCAAAACACATTAATTTATTAGCAAGATATGTGCCAAAAAAAATTTCCATATGTTCTTGTAACTCATTAATGGTCATTTGTAACTCTTCAATATTTTGTTTTATGAAAATTAATGTGAATTTTGTGCATGGTACCTCATTATCATATTTTCCATGTAATATCAAAATTGGGAATGTCTACCAAAGCGATGATCCTTATACCAAATTAGATGCTTCACATATTCACGAAGATATAATCTTCATAGGCATGGTTCCAACCAATCACATTGTCCATTTGTAAATAATGTTGGATATACCATGTCGATTAAACTTAGTGTAACATATTCATTCATTGGAGATGTACCTATTGATGGCCAGTCAATCAAACTTAGAGGATCTATATTGGGGTTATTAACCCATGCATGTATGAGCTCCATTTTTTTTTAAAGATTCACTGGCTTGGTGGCCATTGATGTGGAATGCTTTATGTTTTTATCATTAACCTCATCCATCTCAGCTTGTAGACATGATTTGGTTTGATTCATTGTCAACATCTACATGAACAGTCTTTATTTGATAGAATATATTAGAATCAATAGAATATATTAGAATCAATTTTCATTTCAATGTCATCCAGTGTATGAGCATCTACAATAACATCACTGTAAAAAATTTCATTTTTAATTTTTTACCTTAGAGCATGGTACACTCGATTTCTGTTAACTGTAAATTCATAGTTTGTAACACGCTGATCTTCTTTTTGAACTATTATTTTGAGGGAAACTTATTGTGTGTCCCGTTTATTTATATTGGTCCCCTATTGAATGTGTCACTTGCAAAATTGGACTTACAAATGCAATTAACATTTCTTCTACCTAAGTCAAATTTGCAAGTTCAAGTGGTCGTGAACCTAGGTCCATATTGTTTTCTATTGAGAATCTATTGTTTCCTTTTTCTTGTTGATACCTACTACGTATTGGACCTTCTTCTATATGGTTAACTTTAATGCTAGCATAACACTGTTGACACATGTAGCACATTGTAGGCATAACCTTGACTTATCTAATTGACATCAAAAGAGTTTCTGAAGGGTTTGATAACTATTTCCAAATATTTCATTGAAGTTCCTGTGAGTCTCTAAACCACAATCAACATCTTCATTTTGTTTACTCAAGTTTTCATTTATAGAATTCAATGGTGCTACATCTATCAATGCAAGATGATCATCTTCACACACTGATGCAGTTGTCAAGCTATTGTTATGAACTTGTATTTCTTCTAATATTCTATGTGTTCTTCTTCTAGCATCACGGTGCCTATCTTGTTGGTTGTGAATGAGACATTTATTTTCCTTTTCAGCTTCATTCATTTCATCTTATCCTCATTTTCTATAATCTTTAAGATATTTCCTCATATACTTCCTTCTACCCGCATTTATTTTTGGCATGTTTCCACTTTGTGTTCCTTCCAACAATCTTTACTCCATGTGTCCAACATTATGCTCATTTGCTTGAACATTTTCTTGTTTTTGGCTTTCAACTACTTCTTCATGTTCACATGATATATAGTCCATTTGATTTTGAGATATTTCAAGCATGTCATTCTCTATAGAATGAAAGTTAAAAGATGTAATCAAAAGTTGTTCATTTTCAACTTTTGATGGTATATATTGATCTGAGATAGTTGGACTGCCTAAATTACTTGTACTCGTTACAAATTTGTGTTGATTATTTTTTTATGTATCCATCATGTCTTGTCTTTTCCTAGAATATCTCTCTTTGTTTTTCATTATAGAGTAGACGTTGTTTCTCCCTTTCCATATCATCCATCTTTTCTTTTTGTTTATGCTTGTATTCTCTTTGATATTCTCTTCTATATTATCTTCTCTCATCTTCAGATTGACAATTCACACGTCTTGGTGGCATAGCTAAAAATTAAAAAGTAAAGTACTATTTAGACTATGTTCCTCTACTTTGATTGTTCTACCATTTCAAATAAAATAAAGGAATACAAAATTTTATGTAAGAAAATATGATTTTAATGTATTTACCAGAAGATTAGACTGTATTAGTATATATAAATTTTAAAAATATAATTGAAAATAATTATTCTATTTATTCATTTACATATAAATTCACAAAAAAGATTCATAGTTAGTTTTATATTTCAATGATATAATTGCAAGAATTTTTTTTCCTTTTTCCAGTAAATTGAACATTGTCTATAAAATGAAAAACACATAATGAGAAACATAATGAATTTTTCAATATAATACATAAAATAATTTAAAATAATTAAGATTCCATTTAACAATTTTAAATTGAACTACACATAACCACATAATTTTAACAAATAACTAACCTAGCAATATCATTTAAAATATTAAATTATCAAAGTACACAAAAAATACACTTCATCTTTAAAAAGAGCATGTTGTATTAGTCACACATGAAACAACTATTTAATACTGAGATTGCATTATTAAAGATTATGAAAACTAAAATTGCATTAATTATAGAACTATAAATTACATAATTAGAGTATGCATAAAATATATATGATTTTAGAAAACAAATTGTTCCATCATTGGCATATGAATGTAATTGTGTTGACATCTTCTTTATCTATATAGAATAGTGTCATGCAAACATGCCAACAACTTCTCTCAACAGGTTCTTGTTAGGACCCAAGTGGTACTTAAGATTTATGTTGACAGATTTAATAATAGTTTTTACACTTTTAATAATATCCACTAAATCTGAACTTTGTGACCGAAAATCACATATCTGATATTTTTTCTGCAGCATAATATCAATGTCCTTTTTTTGTAATTTCTTTTGCATTCACATAGAAGATTTTTTAATGACTTGATTGACAGAACATAATTCAAAAGAACTATCAAACAAATTACAACCCAAACCTTCGATAAACTTGTGTATCCTTATCATGGATATATTTGAAAAACTTTTTATTGTGTGCAATTTTTTATGATAGTTCATTAGTGTTGATCATCTCAAATTACACACCTTTAACAATTCTTGGAGTGAAGATTTGCTATGACTAACACCAATTGCGATCAATTGATCAACATGCAATTCCTTCACCTTTCTTATAATTGAAATATCCTCTTCTAAAAAATCAAAGTCCACGAATATTGTTTCATCAATCTCCCATGTTATAATTACCTTCTCAAGAACAGTTTTATATTGTTTGACTACCTTTTGAATCATGCAAACACCTAGAATTTGAAAATCATCTCTCCATTCTATAAATGTAATGTGTATTCCATCTTCAATGTTCTTATCAAAAAGAAATATAGTATCTTTGGCTAGTGATAGAGAACATTGTACATGTTCATATGATTGAATATAAGGTGAATTGCATGTATCTTTAAAATTTTGTGGAGAATCAACCTTAAAATTTTGTTCTTTCTTTAGACAGTCACAAGTCACATCGATGATCCCCACTTGAATAGGAGATGAACCACCTTCATCATCATCTATATTATCATCGTTGATGATTAAATCATTATTCACAATGAGAATTTCATTTGAAACCATAGCTGGATCTAATGTGACAACATCTCTTACTAAATCTATTGCATTTGTGGAATTTTTATATGATATTCAAATGTGAGATATACTGAGTGCATTGGAAGTAATGTAAATGGCTTTTGGATCCATGCTATTGAGAACAATATGATATCCATTGTTCGACTCTCAATCAAACTTTCTTCTTGAGAGTACCAATCTATCAGATCAATTTGGAGGCCAATTTTTTTTTTTTTCATATAATGGATGCAACTGATTCCCATCTTCTTTTATGTCTTCTACAATCATATGGATTTTGTAGGACCACATGAGCTCTAGTGACAATCTACAATAGTCCCTTTTTTAAAATTTGTTTTTCATTTACATGATTTGCCCAGTGGTTCTCTAAAGAAGGCTAGTGTTTGTAACTTATATCTACAATTTCGTATATCCTTCCTATTGGATCAAAGTTATATCGCACCTCCCCAATAGTATTAATTGGAAGATGAGCCACATCTATTTCTACACTTTCTGCTACATCAAGATCAACACAAGAATAATTACCAATGGTTATTAGAAACTTAAATAAATGTAAGCATCAATCCCCAAATTGTCTTGTTACTTGAACAATTTGTCTACACAAATCCAAAAGCATGACTTTATTAGAAAGGTAATGTGGCAACTTCCATGGATAACCATGGAAGCCAAAAACCCTTATATAGGTAAATGTTCAAAATCAAATATACTAATTTCCATATTTTGCAAGTTCATCAATAGCCTCATTGGATATTATTTTTTCCATTTCATCATGAAGTTTTCTTACTATATTGAAAGTGAAACCATCACTCAGTCTACAAAAATTCTTTTCACTCTCGATCATTTCCAATTGATAAAAACATTTGCAAACTTCTGGTTGAACCTCTCCAAATCTGTCATTCTTATTTAGTCCTAGAAATATATTCTACAAGGCCAAGAAATACACCAAATACGATCTCATATAGAATTTTATACTCTAAAGAACATTAATTAACTTTTCACGTAAGCAGTTGCTGATAATGGATGCTCAATTAAACTATTTTTTGTTCCAAATTTTGTGGATGAAATAAAGCATCCATGTCTCAAAATGAGTTGAGCTAAGACATACAAAAACCCTACTCAATAGAGTGACTACCCTCTTCTATAAAATCAACTTTGTGTTGTTCTTTAGCCAATTTTTTAACATTGGTACTCTATTGATGCATTAATTTATCATTCAAAAATTGTCTTACAATTGAATCAGATTAACAGTAGTAATCATTGGTAGTCTTCATACCAACAACAACATACTAGTCATAATGTGGAATATTGAATGCTTCTCTTACAATTTCAGGTGTATTATCTAGCAATATTACACCCTACGAATTTTTAATTTGCTATCATCTACATCATAATATTGTACATATGTCAAAACCAATTCCACAGATTGAAGGGAAACAAGGAATGCAGTTGCTTCAAAGTTGTCAATCTATGCCCGAGAAGAGACATTCCCTCACCCCCTTCTCATTCTATTTAAAAATTCCATAATATCAATGAACTAAGAGAGGGTGTGAAATTCACAAAAAGAGGAAATTAATAATGATTAAATAATACTATAAAAGATTAAATATTAAATATATATTTTAATAACATTATAGTGATATTATATAATAAAAGTTACAATTTGAAGACACTCCTAAACTAAAAAAAGAGAAAAATGAAATAATTAAATTATTATTTAATCTTTTAAAAAATAGTTTAATCTTTAAACTCAATTCTCAATTGAATATAATCCTAGCCAATAGTTAGAAAATTCAAGTCACAATTTTATAACTTAATAAATAAAGCAGCATTTGCAATCCTTATAAAATAAAATCATATACTACATCAAATTTAAATAGATTTCAAAAAAATCTAAATAGAGAGATAAACCCTATACCCATAAATTAAATTAGTAATTTAATATGAAACCTTAAGTGTGGTTCTATATGTAATCTTATAAAAATAAACATATAAATCATTTTTCAATAAATATTTTATATTGTGTAAAGCTTTTAAATATGTTTAAATTTTATATTTTGAAGAAATTTTTATATGAACATTTTTCTATGAAAGTTTTTCTATGTTGTAGGGGTGATGTGTATTAATGTTCATCAACATAATCTATTTTAACACTTTGAAATAATATTTTAGTATCAATTTTATTAATGAAACATAATAACTTAGAATTAAATTTTGCATCACTATTTAAAGTAAAAATGGTGATAAATTATCATGGATTATATTATGTAACACATTAAATTTATAAATATAGATTCTCATGTGACTTAAATGTATTTATCTATTTATCTATTTTTATTGATATATGAATCTTTAGTAAAGGAAATGATAATTTAAAAAATAAAAAAATGAATTGTTAAAAGAGATATTTTTTACTCATTTAGATTTTATCTAAATCATTTTAATAACTTTTTAAAAATAATTTAATTTAGAAAATAAATATATAATGTGTCCATTTGTGAGTATTTATATAATCAATTGACAACAATAACTAAAGAACATAATGACTATTTGTTTTATTTTATTTTTTTACAATTTTTAATCATATCTAATATGAATTGTTTCTTTTAAAGACTCCAAAAAAGAAATGTTCCCCACATGCACTTCCTTTTAAAAATAAAATATTTCAAATACTTCTATATTTCACTTCACTGAGAATCTCTCCACAGCAATTATTATACTTATTTACTAATAATAAGTTACGAGTTTTACCCCTGACTTGAATTTGCTATAATGACATATTATCTCTTCCTAACAAATTCTAACTAAAAATATAGTTTTATTCTTTTTATCGTTGAACAAAGTTGAATGAAATATTTCAGTTCCCTCGTTCAAAGGGTCCTATCCCAATCTTTTGGTTAAGTCCTTGTGCGCACACTTTGCTGCATATCAGAAAAGAGAAAACTATGATCGGGTTCAGAAGTTTTGGTGTCAAATATATTCCTCTGTTGTCACGCTGCTCTTGATCAAGTTTAGCATTGCTTTACTATTAGACTGTGTTCATTGATTCAGCTACAGTCATTTCTCATTTTGACATTGTCATGACAGTAATAGATATTATAGATGTATATCTCTCTGGATGACACCTACATTAATATTTTTGTAATTCATAACCAAGGCCTTGATTCCTACAACAAAGTTGGAGGTTTTCGCAGATTTTTTTAGCACCATTAACTCAACATAAACTCTCTAGGACATTTCAAAAAAAGATGCAACTTAATAGGCCATTCAGATAAAAAGAGAACTTCATCAATGCATACTAAGAATTCAATTCCCATTAAATCCATAGTTTTATTAATTGCATAATGAAGGAACTTGAATTCTCAATTAAGGAAACCTAGATCCAAATTCCTAGCCGGCCTTATGAGGATTTGGGCAGAAGCTCATAGAAAGGATTGATTCAGCAAATTAGTTTGCATTAATTTTTGTTTGCATGGATGGGGTTTTTTTATAAGACTGAAGTAGCCTCCAGTTAATTATGAGTAAATGTTACAGGTCTATCATGTTGAGTGATTCTATGATTATTAACAAAGAGTAAATTGTTCTCTTAGTGTCATGCTAACATGACAACACCATGATAGTAAAGTTAGTTGTATTTCTTGCAGGTTTTCAGTGATTCCATAAATTTTATAGGATCTACGTGATTACATTTTATCATTGACATTTTGGTTGCAATCTTTTGTGTTTAGCTAAAGATCTCTCTCTGGCTAAGAGGGGGTACTGGAGATTGTATCTACAATAGAAATCTCATCTCGAGAAATATGGATGTTATTATCATTATGGTCACCTTCAAAGAGACATGAAAATTTAAAGAGACATTCTCTTAGAATGTCAATAAGTCTCTCTTTATGTTGTATATATTTGCTTCAAGAAAAAGGTATGCTCTACATTGAAATTCAGTATCAATAAATGATCTTTCGTGGTGTGTGCCTAGGTTTTTCCCTTTATTCTTAAGGGGTTTTCCTAAGACATTTATGTGTCTCTTGCATATTTTATGGTTATTTATTGTTTTTGTTTATCTAATTTTTTTTTGTTAAAATCCAACATTATAAACCATAAGCATGATCTTAAGCGTAACACAAAATTCTATCCCTAACATTAACACAAAATTCTTACCTTAACTATGATATAAATAGTAATCCTTATTCAACTTATAGCACTAATAACTAAAATAGTATTAACCCTAACCATAAATCTAAACTCCAACCCTTACCATAACCATAAACCTAAACCAAATCATAACCATAATGCTAATCTTAACCTCAATCCTAAAATTGAACTTGATGCCTACCTAACTCAAACCAAAACCCTTTTCAACTTTTCCCATAATACTAATCCTTATTTCAAAATAATAATTAATTGATAAAGTATAAGTTTAATTCAAATAAATTTAATATAAAATAGATAACTTTTTAAATATTATTAATTAGATATGTTGATTGATCTTTTATTTTGTGATTGTATATATTGTACACTTTTATTTTTGTTTTAAGGTTAATTACATTTTAACAAGTATATTTTTTTTCCCTATTGGCTAAAGAAAGAAATGATGAAATTATTTAATTTTGATTTATATTACCAATCCATAAAAAGCAAGAAAAAAATTTATTTCACTTTTACAAATCTAATAAATAGATTTAAAAAGATATAACATGAATAAAACATTCACACAACCACTTTGCTTATATATAACCATAGATTCATTTAGGATAAGACTTTACATTCATCATTCACTTATTAAACATGTTAATTTAAGGTCATAATGGCTTACCCATTATTTGCCATTAAATTACAATAGACAAAGAAATAACTATGTGTGTGTGTGTCCAAACATATGTGCATCCACACATGTGCGAGTGATAGAAAGAGATAGGAAAAAGGTAGAGGAACAAGTCAAGATAGAGAGGTATAGGGATTAAAAAACTGATATGGGGAGGAAGAGGTAAAGGAGAGGACCAATTTTGAGATGGACCAAAATTAAATATCTAAGCGGAGGATAATCATGAAGGAAAATATAAAGAGGAAGGGAGTGAGAGGGAAAGAAATAGGAAGAGGAGAGGGAGCTCAAAAGATAGAACATTAAAAAATTTGAGGTGATATGTAGATAATAGATAAATAGAGAAGAACAGAGAGAAATAGAATAAATAAGATAGGGATGGAGAGAGATGAATAGATAAGAGAAGGGTAAGATGAGATAGAGATAGGGAGGGAGAAAGTAGTGTTTATATGTGAGTAAGAATGATATAAATATAAGAACAGGAAATTAGATAGGGAGATTTGGCGAGTTAGAAAGAAACGTAAGAACACAAAAATAGAAAGAAATAGAGATCAGCATTTTTTATATATTTTACCATCAACATAACTGTTGAAACCTTAAAAATTACATGGACTAGTTATTAATCCAATTGTAATCAAGCGTCCATATTGTATCTTTTTATTTAAGTAGCCTTTGACGAGCCATCACATTACATATCATATAGCCCTAAACCATTTGTAGGTTTTTAAGCTACGGATGATAGAAGATTAAAGAATTCAGAGACAACAGTCACAGCATTTTTGCTTGCCAAGTTGAGGAAAATAGTAGCTTCATTCTCGCTACTTGATCCACCTGCCAAATCAGAGAGGGATCTGATAATTATGAATGGCTTTCCCATACTCAGGCTAACCTGCGAATCCAAAAGAGAGAACACAATAAGACATTATGATGAGGTGACTATAGAAATACATAAAGAACCATTATGATTATTATTACCTGTGCTACTGCTGCACTCCCCATATCAATAGGAGTGCAATTGAACTTTCCATGAAGAAAGTTTCTGTAAGCAGCATTATCAACATAAATGCTGGCACTGCATCCTCTCTCCACTTTCACAATCTTTGGCGTAGATGACAAGCATGTTGTAGAGTTGACGCATGGCTCTAATGTTACATTCTGTTTATTGTTCCAGAGATTCAAACACAGACAAATAGATATCAAATTTATTGTTTATTGACTCAGTAAGAAAAGGTACGAAATAATATGAATAAATTATCTCTAGCTTCTCTGCAAGGTTATAATAGGTTTGGGATACATTGACCCAGAATACATGTTCTCTAACTTCTGGAGTGCCACTCTCGGGAAAAATTTCATCTGGATTGTACCAAACATTATTTAACAGATTGTCACTCCCTTTTTCTGTACTATAGTTGGCAATATGAAGATACCCAATATCACGAGTGTAGTCTCCATTGGATTCCAAGGCAAGTTCATCATTTTCTCCTTGTCCATATCTCTGTTCAATTAAATCAACATTTCAGTAAACCCTAAGGAGCTCTAATGGTAAAGGTACTTTTTCTTTACCATTGATGTATGATGTATTATATTTTTTAATAGACAAAAAAATTATATTTAAAGAAACCAAAAAGCACTTCTCAGTAATGAAATCTCAAGTTTACTTCTACATAGATTAGGACACAAGGATACCCTATATGCACCTCTTCTACAACACAACAAAACAAAATTATATATATATGACAAGTTAGTTTTCTTGCTAATTATATACCACTCCTTCTCTATTCTAAAATGAAAATTTATTATAAATAAATAAATAAACCTAATTAAATACCATTCCTTTCCTATACTAAAATGAAAATCTATTAAAAAAAAAAAAAACTTAATAGAACCTGCCAATTCAATAGGCCGGTGTGAACCCATTGCAATGGAATGGTAACATCACCAATATGATAGTCAGAGTTTCCATTTCCAGCAATTCCATAGTGCACAACTCCTTTTATGTTGAAGAAACTCAAGAGAAGCTGGGTAGTTATTGCTGCATTCATTTGTAGCCAAATCCAACATTAATGACTTGTGTGCCATAAGCTGCAATGATCTTAGACCTGCTACTGCTATTGATATATCTGAGATTACTCTGAATAAAAGTATTTAACCATAAGAACTTATTATATTTAACCAATTAGTTTACATTTTAATATTAAATAAATGATCTTTATGGGCCTTTGGTAAGGGATGAGGCCCCAATTGTGCCCCAGATGATTTTGAGGGAGTGGATGCCCCTCAGTCCTTGACTCTAAGCTGAAGAGGTTTCAGGCACGAGTGGGCTTGTATTGAGTTCCTATCTAAATGGTTTCAGTGGTTGCCTTCGCTGGTTGGTAGGTTTTGCTGGGTTGTCTCTCAGGTCTGAACCCTCCATCAAAACAAAAACTATCCATATTTTCTAAAGAAATCTATTTTGAAATTTTGAAAATTAACAGACCAAATTTTTATTACAAATAATAATGCTATATTTGTTCTACCATAATCTATTTCGGCCAACTTTTATGTATCTGGGTTGTATGATTTATAGAAAAATGACACGCTAAACAGGAAAAGTTTCAATTTACAATATTTGCAGTCTTTAATGCCTTTAAGGGCACATGATATAGCCCATTAAACAATAGACGTTTTCAATATTGTAATTACCATTGAAAGCCCTGTCATGACCACAATGACCTTCTGATCTGCAATAGTTCCTACATGGAACCTCCTTCCTGCATACAAATAATTACACATATTATAACGTTCTATACAACGTTAAGGACAGCAGCATATACTAAAGAGCAGGCAAGAAAATAACCAGAAAGATCTATGTAGGAAACGTTCTCATTGACTACAAAATTTGAGGGGTCAATAAGGGGCTTCATTTCAAAAGTGTTGGGAACAACCAAGCCCATGTAAGGGCCATCACTATTAACTATATTAACATAGCCGAGAACCTTTCCAGAGTACTCTGCTTTACATACAATGGCCATGAAAATTAGGAGGAGCACATGAGTATACACAAATAACTTAAGAGCCATACTGAAATCTCAAAGCAAACGTGGGATTCAAAGAGAGACTAGGGGTGTAAGTCACGGAAGGAATGAAGGGCAATTATCTATACACAAATAACTTTACTGAAATCACAAAGCAAACATGTGATTGAAATAGAGACACTTGGGGTGTAAGTCACGGAATGAATGAAGAGGTTTTATTGAATTATCTAGAATTAGGTGTTATTTAGGGTGGGTAAATGTGCTCTATTTGAAATGTGACATATTTAGTGCGTTGGGCAAGTGTAGCCATTTTGAAACGTGACATATTTGGAGTCTTATTTCTTCCTAAGTATTTTTTTGCTTACTATTTTTAAAGAAGTAAAATTGGTTCTTGAATTTAAAAAAAATGATATTTAGTAATAAATAATCTTTTGACATAAAATCAAATAATTTATTGTGTATAGTAGAATTTCTTATTATTAATGTAGATAAGTTTAATATAAGAGAAGTTATAACATGTACTATTGTAAACCAATTATCTAATGAAAATCTAACATATTTCTTTTTAACTTAATTACAAAATCTTAACATTAATAACATGTTCTATAGAATCTAGAAATTATTTATTTCAAGATTATACATTTTTTCATTTGTATTTTAAAAGTAAAATAAAAAGAGATAGAGGAACAAATACTACAAAGAAGAATTATAATTACAACTGATTCAATATAGTTAATTGAAAATAATATTCCAAAATTTATTAGATGGTAAAATAGCTTATGATTTATATTTTGTATTAATGTTTATTTCATATTTTGAAACACAATGAATAGTCTCATAATAATAAAAACTTTTAAAAAGATCGAAATAACTTTAAAAACAAATAAAAATATACAATTAATAAAAGTGAATTTATTGTTTATTTTACCAATTATTTACATTCCAGTCATTTAAGACTACAATAAAAAAAACCTAAAATTAACTTTAATGAAATATATACTTTCTATACATAACTCTTAATCTATACGCAACTATAAATTAACTGTAATTTTTAACTCCATGTGATAGTTTTCCATTTTCAGTAAAACCGATTGTTTTATTTCTTTGTCACCATGTATTTTAAGGTCATTAATTGTTTGCTTCCCCGGTTTATATTGTTGCCTCCTATGTTGTCCACTAGAAATTACCCTAATCCATCGTCTCTTTTGGCTTAGAGGAAACCTCCTCTAAATGCTTCTAAGTTTGGAAACTTATTAATTATTGATTATAATGGAAATCCATAATTTTAAGTTAATGTCATAAATATTAGTATATAAATACTTAACAAATTAAAACATATATATCTACTATATATACTATCTGCATTAAAGAAACAACTGACACATACTTATGAATTTTCTAATAATTAAAATTAAAACATCAACAATTGAAACAACTTTATGATCAAAGAGTACTAGCTTATGCCACCCTAATTAGACTCTAGCAATATACCAGCCTTTACATTTTTACAATAATCCATCATTTTTACATTATAACTGTTTAATGGAGTGTTTTAAGAAAAAGAAAAAGGGTGCAATACAGGCTTCATCTCTTCTATCATATGGATTCCTTCTTTAGATAGGAAATCATTATGTAGATACATGGGAATAGAAAACGGGGATACTGCATATTCTTATTTTCTATTTGGTTCAGCTAGATGTAGAATTTACTGACCCAAAAATTTATGTTTTGTAAAATAAATAAATCTGGAATAGGAATATGCATTCCAATTATTACAAATGTTCACAAAAAATTCGAAATTTTAAGAATTTACATATACCTTACATAAATGTCTTAATATTGAATACTAAAAGATATCTAATTCTATAATTAAACAATGGCTGATTCAACTGAAAATTTACAAGAGCGATGGCTCACATTTAAAAAGGAAAAAGCAATTGTAAAGAAATTTTTATATTCTTGAAAACAAAAATAGTTAAATCAGTAAGCTTGACTAAAGATGCTAATTTGTACTCAATTGTGGTACAAATTACAAGTGGGTCAGAAATGTAAGGTTGCTTATGAGTAGTGCTGTCTATTCAGTTCTTACAGTCACTGTTAGAAAGTTGTACATTACCTTAAAGTGCAACACATTTGTCTAAATTGTATGTACCTCTAAATTAAATGTACCCTTCCCTCAAAACCTCGAATGATAAAATAGATGTTTTAAATCACTAATATTTAATAGCTGTATGATGGGAATCATGGCTTTCTGGTACAATTGATTTATTTGTTTCAGTTATCTACAAAAGTTTAAAAGTTGAAAGAGAGGACAGCTGACAAGAAATGGAGGGAAGAAAGAACATTTGCATTACAATGAACCAAATATAATAATAAGACAGTATCATGATAATATCATATCCTAAACTTAACATCACGATTAGATCTATTGGTAATGGTTGAATTTGTAATTATGGACTTAACATGGGTGGAATGAATAAATCTAAGTGTGTTATCCAAGGGATAAGGTGGGTAAAGTGTGTAGGGATGTGTGAAATGAATTGGTAGATGGAACACGGAAAGGAATCCAACTTCGCACAAATATATGTTAGTTATCAATATGATAAAGTATCATTTTTAATTCCGCTAAAGATGTGAATAAAATTAATAGGACAAAGGTATAATTATGGAAATTTTACTATTATAATTAGTCCCACTTTGAAGTCCATGTGATTCTAAAATTTTCATCCGTATATGGGATGCTTTTATAAAGATTTGCATTGTTAATTTCTTAACAAATATAGTTTTGTTTGGTTGATTTAAAGAGCTATTTGTGTTTTATAATTGAGATATTTTGTACTGATGGAATGTTTGAATTTATAAGTTTTATATTGTGTTGGTTTTTCTTTGATTTTTTTTTTTATTTTTTTTTTTTGTACATTGTTTGGCATATGTTTCACATTTATCAATAACTTGGCTTTTGATTTTCGTAATCTACATAATGTTCCTTGAATTATTCTAGAAATGATTGTGTAAGAATATCTTTATCTTTACTATCAATAATTTGAATCATATTCTATGATTCCTCATCAAAATGAGACAATTCAAGGATGCTAATGATAATAACATGTGGATCAAGACTTGATATAAGGGTGGAGAGAAAAGGACGAGGCATGTAAAACAAGAGAAATGAAAGAAAATAAAGTCAAATTTGTAATAAAAGATAAATGTGAAAAAGAGATAGACACACATGTATGTATGTACTGCGTATGTGTATGTATATGTAGACATAAACGTAAATGTGTGTTTGTGTGTGTGTGGAAATGATATAAGAAACTAAGGAAAGAAAAACAAATCTAAATAAAAAAATAAAAGAACCAACAAAATGGATATATTAAATTAATTTTTTTATTGGATCTTTTGTAGTTTGTTCACGATTGCTGGTCTTTTTTACATTTCTTATATCATTTTTTTGCCCCTTTCTACCTTTTTGTTTCTTTGTTTTTTGTTAGATAGATAAATAGTCAATTCTATGAGCTTGTGCCTTTTTTTTTTTTTAAGACAATTTTCTTTTTGTTTCATGTTTTCTGGCTTCTATTTTTTCTCTCTTTTTTAACATGCCTCCTTATCCCTCCCTCTCTACCCTTTTACCATCCTTCAATTTTATTGTTTTGATGTTGGATTAGGATATGCTCACAAATGTTGATGGTAAGAATAATTAGATACATAATCATATCTAGAAATATCTTGCAACAATAACTTCTAGGTTTATTATTTCTTCTTAAATGAAAAAAATGAACCTAAATCCTTTTTTTTTTTTTCAATATTAATCTTGGCACAATTATATTACACACATCATTATTCTCTCATTGAAAATAACAATTATCTAATACTCATCTAATATTCTATATAACTATTTTCAATGGGTTATCACATCATTTTCATTATTCACTCTCTCTATGTTTTCTTTATGGATGACTAGCTATGGCTCTTGCTAGAGAACCCAAACAATCAGACGAAGGAGAGTTATCTCCTTGTTCCTTATCTCCTATGTTTTTGTGCTTTATGTTTACTGCTTACTGTTTGGCCAATGGGAATCATTTTTTTAAAACTTATTGGACTTTGTTCATGCCCAGAAACTTAAATTGGGCTAGGTTTATTTGTTATTATGAAAATATGTTAAGTAATTATTATAGTAGCCATAGAGATAGAAATATATTAGTTTGGGGATTTTTAATATTAAAGAAGGGATTTGGTTCATTAGATGGTAATGAGTTCTGATTGAGTTTCAGCTACATTTTTTTTCTTTGGCTCAACCCCCATTTTGGCTTCTTTTAAATATAAAAAATATTACTTTCATTATGTATCATTTTTCATTTAATAAATTGTAACCATGCAAGCTTAAAAATTTCACCATTTTAATTTTTCCCCTATGCATTTTCTTGTTCAATCTAGCTCATATTTCCTAAATTTCAAATGTTATCATAAATAATTTAGACCTTAGTGTTGACTTGGTGGTTAGCACCTCCTTCGAGGTTCATGACATGGCTTATCCACCTCTCGTAGATCTAGGTAAGTTTGGTGTTTGTGAGGTTTGTTGATAGCTCAAGCTTTTGGCATAACAACAAACATACCAACAATTGGTATTAGAGCCTTGGGTCATGCATTCAAAACTCAAGAGGTCTCCTTCGTTCCTTTAGTGTGGAACCCTCGGTGTTGAGAGCGAGATTGTTGACTTGGTGGTCAGCACCTCCTTCGGAATTCACAATTTGGATTAATCGTCTCTCGTAGATATGGGATGCACAATATGGATTAACTGCCTCCCACAGATATAGGTAAGTCTTGTGTTTGTGACATTCATTGATAGCTTGAGCTTTTCTTGCAATGAAAAAACATACCAACACTTAGGTCTAGGTTCTTTCCTCTATTAGGACTACTAGACCCCTAATAAGGTTAGATATGTTGACCTTGTCCCAACAATCTAGGACCATATTTAAACCCTCGTATGACTACTTCATGGGAACACTTCCTTATCATCTTTCTCAAAAATAAAAAACCTTTAATTTTAGGGAGATGTACATTAAAATAATGTTACTCCACCCTCATTTGGAAAACCATAAAGAGATCACCCACACATAAATCC
>CM053793.1:248768328-249175828 GCA_028749045.1 Cupressus sempervirens | reverse complement strand
AATTTATACTATTTTTATGTACACATTATTATTAACTTGTCTTCAACTGTGATTCATGTATAATAATGTATGTTAGTTTTACAAATAGGGGATGGATGATACTATTCCATCTAGGCCTTAGTGTAGTCTATTTTTTAGTCCTTCACCTTTTGGCCATTTGAGACATGTTGTTTCTTCTAGTAGTGAGGTTCAGCCTCAAATACCTACTGTATGTACTTTTTCAAGATTGTTTTGTTGCATATGTATGCTTACTAACTTATATCTACAATCTGATTCATCATTGTGTATTGTAATTGTAGGCCATTGGAGTACGTGATCATCATTGTAGAAGCATATCTCTAGACTCATCTATGATATTGGCTAGTCCTCAAGTATAATATATATGCTTTCATTTTAAAAAAAAATATGTAGTGTAAATTATGTACTTTTTTATTTTAGTATTTTCTCATTCATGTATATATAATTTTGACTCAAGGTTTATGTATCCATGATTTTAGGAAGGTGTCATCATGAGTGTTGGTGAGAGTATGGATTAAGTTAGATGGAGGTACATACATCATCCTTTGAGGTTAGTGTTGTTATTTATACATAGTTCATTATGATCTTTATCAAATTTTTTAAATTTATGTATTCTCTTATGGGACTTGACCATTTCTGTTGGAATTATAAATGGGAAATATATACTTCTGAGACGGGAGGCGAGTGCCGGGGGGGGGTGGTGTGTTTGGCGGGGGGGTGGGGGGTGGGGGGCGGGGCATGAATCAGAAGTTCAAACTTCAGCACTTAAAATCCTTTTACCATTCATTAGATGCATGTAATAAACTAAAATGAAAGTAAAGAAAATGCATCAAATAAGCATACACACATTTGACACCTAATATGATAACTAGAAACCCTCCAAATGAAAAGGTAAAACTAGGGTGGGGATGACACCCACAATTCTTCACTACTAGAGCAATAAGGTGTCACTTGTTAAGGTTACAAAATGTTGACCATGAAATATGATATGCCCTGTGAAAGGCTTACAAAAGACTATTAAGTCCCACCCTATTAAAGGATTTTAACACACTGTTAGAAGTATGCCTGATTAAAGGACTTAAGAACATTCACTTGGAATGTCATCCTGTTAAAGGATTTTGCAATGGCTATTAGGTCAACCTTAGTCCAAAGGATTTCACTCTGTTGATATAGTTGTTAGAAAGTAACAGTAGAATGTTTGATTTGATGACTTACAACTTTGTCTTTCTATTTTTCAGATCTCAATTCTGTCCTCCTTGATCCTCCATGATCTAATATGTCAATGTTGTATATTTGATCCTTTGTTCTACAAACTAATTCTGCAATTCTTTCACTCTTCTAAGTCACCTTGAATGATCACTAATCAATTCACCCCTTTTCTTCCTTCTACTTTTCACTCACATTCCTCTCTTGATTATGGGGCTTTGTCTTCCTTATAATGACTTTGGTGGCTTAAGGTTAGGTATGAATCTATGGCTAAGATTCATTCTTTTTTTCATTTAACCTTTCTAATTTTTTGATTGGCTGGATGTTGATTTCATAGGGAACCCAAATAGATTCATCCTTATCTTTAAAGCTTCAAGATCTATACATAAATTGCCATAAAAATGGTTTACATAGTTGTTTGTGCCATCACAAACAACTAGATCTAATTTGTGTTATTCAACACTTGATAATACTAATGCTCGACACATATTATGTTTTTTTTTTCTAGCTTGGCACCTGAATTTCTCAGCATCAAGTACTTACTTAGCACTTGAATCACTCAAAATGGTCTATTTGCTTGGCACCTGAGTGACTCAACACATTAGTTTCTTGGCACTCGTTGCAACTCGACATCTATACATATTATACTTGACATGTATTGTATATGAGCAATGTTAGTATGCTAATAGAAACCAAATTTAAATAAAGCTTCTACAAACTAAACAAAATTCATAAACTTCAAGATAGACTAAGATGAGCTCTCAATTGAGAATATGAGCCATTAATGGACTCTCTCAATAAGAAGCTCTCTTGTTGAGTAGCTTTATCTAAATGGATAGGATGTATGCTCAATATGCTTCCAAAGGCTTCAATGGATGATTGTGGATTTTTGGTGTGGATAGATGGCTTCAGTATGGATTTGGCTCTCAAAATAGCATTATAACTTTACTTCATGGATTGTGTTAAAATGGCTTGGGAGAGGATTCCTTAAATAGGCAAAGGGCTTGAGGGATCAAGGGCTAGGATGCAAGGATGGGAAAAAGCTCATGGAGGGCTTAGATTGCATGAGAGGAGAGCACATGGATTGTGCTTCCTTACAACCAATCAAGGAGTGACACATGTCACATGGTGAGACGATGGTGGAAAGGGGAAGGATGAGTCAACAAAGGAGGCTCAAGGGATAAAATCTTCAAAAAGACCCTCATAATGACTTGTAAGAGCAATAAAAGGGCTTGTAAGAGTCATTTATGGCCTAGTGGACTTCATAAAGTTTTATGGTTGAGATATTTTGAGGATGATGAGAGCAATTTCGACTTGGACTTGATTAGGAAGGTTTTAAGCTTTTTTAGGCTTGTGCAAATGATTAGAGGATGGATTAGGATGGTTTAGGATTAGCTTAGGGATAGGCAAGTGGATGGCATTTAATGAGGGTGGGTGAAGGAGGAGATATTTGTTAACTTTGGCTTGGGTTAGTAAGTTTTAACCCATGTTTAGGGAATGTGACAAGGTTAGGAGGGGATTAGGATTAGGTTTAAAGACATCTTCTAGAAGAGTCTAGATTTTGGATGAGGATAAAGACTTTCTAGAATAGTCTAGAATTTCCTAGGATGAGGATGAAGACTTTCTAGAAGAGTCTAGAACTTCTTAGGATGAGGATAAATTAGATTTTTAGGAAATAAATAAAGTTTTATTTATTTTAAGGGTTTGGGTTGAGGAGATATTTATTAAAACTTTTTTAATAAACATGAGGATTAATATTTAATCTTAATTAAATATTTTGAGTTGGGATTAGGGGTAGGAAATGATGAGATTAGCCTTTAATCGAAATTAAAGAAGGATTAGAAGATTTTGGAAGAGGTTAGTGGTCATAAGGAAATTGGCCAAGATTTGGGCAAAAAATAATTTTTTTATTTATTTTAGAATTTTTGGTCAATTTATTAATTAAATAATTAATAAATAAGGAAATAATGCTTAAATAAGATTTAAACATTTTTGGGAGGGATTCCTTAATTAAATATTTTTAATTAAGATAAAGGGATTTAATGACATAAAAATTAATTAATTAATTAAATAATTAATTAATTAATTAATGATGATGTCATCAGGACTTTTTCAGAAAATAAAAATACTTTATTTTCTAAAGGTTTTTAGGTGTCTACATTTTGCCCCTCTTTGATGTGATGCCGCAAGTGGCATGGCATCAAAGATAAGAAAATAAGATGCCCAAGGCTAGAGCAGAAGAGGAGAGAATGGACTGTGAGATGCCCCCTCAAGAAGGTAGCGGGGAGAGAAAGCGAGGCTCGATGGCTTCTTGAAAAATACAAGAATCCGAGATGAGCAAGAAGACTCAGATTTGCTTAAGAGAAGAGGCTGAATTAGCTCAAACTCTCACTATGGGAGAATGATAAAGGAGAATCAGATGCAGAAGAGGAAGCAAGCTTAAGACCTCAGGGATTGCAGAGGATGAAGGAGCAGAGCGCTATAAAAGGAATCCAGGATGGGGAGATGGATGAGGGGATTAAAAAGCTGATGCAATAGGATTTCAAAGAGTCAGAGTAGTGGAAGATGGGTTTCGGAGAGCCCTAGGACTAGGATTGTGGATCTCAAAAGATGAGGCTTGGTGGATTGATTTGGATTGGTGGATCCCTAAGACTAGGATTGTGGATCCCTAAAGCTAAGAGTGATGAGTGATTCAAAGAGATACGGATGCATAAGCTGGGGTAGGAGAGATGGATGCTGGATATGGATGGGGGATAATGGAGATGAAGGAAAACCATTGAAGCTTTTTGAGCGGGGGGATACTTCAAAGAGAAGTACCACCATGTAGTTGAGCACTAGATTTGCTATAGGACTGTTGGTTAATTGCCAAGGTTACCAAGAACATCAAGGCCTTTTCACCAATCGTCCAAAGAACTGACAAACTAACTCAAAACAAACACACAAGGATTGCCCCAGCATCACACATGAATCCTAGAGGAAGCAACGTGGAAATGACACTGGAGAACCCACAAGCAGAAAAGAAAAACAAACAAAAGACCTGATCAAGACCTTACGCTCTAATTGCCCCATTCGCAGCATACCATGATATGGAAGATCGTGGCAACTTTGAGGAGGGAACAAGGAGATTGCTTGAAAAAGATACTTCAAGACCCAAAAGGGAAGATCCCAAATCAAAAGAAAGTGAAAATCCAAAAGAGAGCCATTTGCCAACGAGATGGGTAGGACAAGGTACTAACGGACCAAGATCAGGCATGAGGAAAGCTATATCCTACAAGGACCTATCGGAGAGCACCGAAGCTGGTAGATTTGGATGAGTGATGCATCTGGCAAGCTGAACTAAGAAAGATAACACTTTGGAGACAGGAAATCTAGCTAAAGGATGCGTTGGAATAGCTAACCAAGATGGGTGATGGGTGCAAGATGCTGATCAAGGACGAACTAACATGAATGCTGGATAGATACAATGGTACTAAGCTAAAGAGGATGTACAAGCTAATGGACCAAGATATGTACAAGTAGGCTAATCAAGATATGGTACAAGCTAACAGACCAATGATAGGTATGATACAGATGGATAAAAAGCTCAGGATGAGACGATAGTGGGATGGTTCGATGTTGTGCAAGATGCGAAAGCTAAGGGTGGGGTGATAGCGAAAGATATGGATTTGGTAGGATGCATCCAATGATGATGAGAGATTTTGTGACCAAGGATAGCTAGAGGAGCAGGATGAGATGGATGGATAGGATGGTAGATAGCTAGGATTATGATGGATATAAAGAGATGTCATTGGGTTTGCATGAGGATAGCCTAGAGCTAGATACCAATGACAAGGGAGGACAGACAAGACAAAATCTCCAAGGAATATAGTGCCCCCAATCAGAAGATAACATGCAGAAGGAGGTCTTATGATGGATGTGATAGGATTGAAGCTAGGATGGAAAAAGCTGAAGGGGCTAGGGAGATGGATGATAGCTGAGATGATTGGCTAAAGCTGCATAAGATTAGTGGATGGTGTGAGATGGAAGCTGGAGGATGGAGGATAGGTGGATAGATTGGAAGATGGAGTTGGATGTCAAGAGATGACCAAAAGCATGAGGGTGATAGGCTAAGCTGGGGATGGCAGGATTACGCATGACGCTTGTTTGCCAAGTTTTCATCATGGTACTTGTCCAAGGTGCTTGAATTGCCAAGTTTTCACCAGTGGACGCTTTATTTTTCTTTACTTTTTTTTTTGACTTTTTGACTTTGGACTTAGCTGGAATGATTTTGGCTTTCTTCAGCTATTTTGGCTTTTTTGGGATTTTTCACTGGCTGTTGGAATGTTCAATTTTGTTGCTAGCTATTGGTACACCGGATGTGTGATTTATGCAATAGATCGGATTAGATGGGATTGATGGTAGGAGATGGAGGGATGAAAATGCTGGAAAGGAGCATGAGATGGGGATGCTTGCAAGAGCAACATTGGCACATTTTGGAACGGGTGTGAAAAGAGCATATGGGGGATAGATGGTAGATGCGAGCATGATGGAGGATTTGTGAAAGCGTGCTTGGGGATATAGGCACCCAAGATGGAATTAGGAGATGGGGGACATGAGTCACTAGATGGGGGATTAGCAATGGTGGATGCCATTATGCATTGGGTTTCAACTTTTTTCTTGGGTATCCACATGGTTTTGGATTTTCTTTTCATAGGCTTTTGCATTGTTTTGCATTCTTTGATTGGATTTTGCCTTTTTGGAGTATGTCTTTTAGAATAGACATATGATTGCCTAGGATGTGGATTTTTAGCTTTATGCATTTTGAAGTTGGCATTCACATTGTTGTGGTAAGCTTTGGGAAGATGGTTAGGAGAAGCTTTGTGAGATGGAGAGGATATGAGAAAGCATGTAGGGGGATGATGATGGATGATGTGCCCTGATATGTGCCTTTGTTGATCTTGCATAGGAATGGATGGAATAGGATTTTTATGATGGCTAATAGGAGGATGGAGGATGGTAGATTTTGGGACATAGGGACCCAAAATGGATTTAGTGGATGAAGGGGGGATATGGTAGGTTGTTTTGGGTTGCAAAGATGGTGGAGGGGGGATGACATAAGATTTCTTGAAGGAGTGATGGGAGGCTGGCATGGTGGGCTTGGAGATAGGGTTGGTTTGGGGGTGTGGTGTACCAACACCTTTAGATGGTGAGCCTTTGGATACATATCCAAGACCATGAAATCCTAAATTTTTTTGTGCAATAATAGGCTCTCTGATTCCTTGCTCTTGTGGTCCTAAACCTTGACCTTGATAATGCCATCGATTGAGCATTTGAACAAGCCGAGGAAACTTTTTGCTTGCAGAAAATGGTAGAAGTGATTTATTAGGTGTATTGCAATGGGGAGATACTGTTCTTAATTCTTCTGCTGAGAGAGGACCACCATGGATGAATGTAAGTGAACCAAGAGGGTAGATTATAGATGGTGGAATAGCTTGGATAGGTGGTAAGATGGAAGCCTGGAGCGGGGGAGATGGAAGGATAGGATCTTGATGTAGCTGGTGGGATGACAAGATATCTTGTAGTGGAGGAGATATGGCTTGAGGTTTTGGAGATGGAGGAGATGGTGACTGCACTATGGATGGAAGACATGGTATGATGATATCTTCATTTATGCTTTGGGGGATGTCAACATGCTTTTGGGCAGGATCTTGATAGGATTGGTTTGGAGTGGATGGTGCGATAGGAGGTGAAGGGATGGATTCTTCAAAGGCAGCAGATGGATAGATAGGAGATTCAGTAGTGGAGATGGGTGAGTAGAAGATGGATGCATAAGGGTCATTACGAGAGATTTGGGAAATGCTTGGAGGCGATGTGGATAGGATTTGGAGGGATTTTATAGGTGGTGGGATTTTGATGCTTGCGGGAAGTGGAAGGATTTTAAGAAATTTGATGGATGGTATGGGGATGATAGCTACGGGAGATGGAGGTGATATTATAGATGGGGAAGCTTCATCACTGACTACTTCACATGGTAGGATTAGATGACATGGCTTATCGATTGTTGGAGGCAACTTTTCTTGTATTTCCTCTAGGAGATTCCTTGGAGACTCGTGTGTCAGAGGTGGAGGTAGATTGATAGGAATAGCTAGTGTGATGGGGGTGGAAGATTGGAAGCTTGGTTGATTGGGTGATGGAGGGGAAGCTGGAATATCAAATGGCATGACTAGATAGTTTGGAATAACTCTTTGATTTTGGGGGATGCTTGGGGGAATTTTTCTAAGGCTTTCAATATACCCATCATAGTCAACAAGATTTTCATCATCATTGGAATAGGAGGTGGCGGGAGCAAGGACAATGCGACCAAACACATCATGATAGGATTGGTACTTCATGCTTTGATGATGAGTTTGATGGGGATGGGGTCTTGCATATGGATGAACACGGAAGCTCATGGTTGGATTTGGATTAAGCACAGATTTTGGATTGGCTGATGAAGGATTTCCTAGGGAGAGTCAAAGCTGTATGATAGACCTAAGGAGGATTGGCTGGAGATTTTGGCTTTCTTGTGGGTGGAAGACTTCAAGGGTATGCTATCAAAAAGTGAGAGTTTTGCTTTCCTATGTGCAAGATTCGTGGTGATTGTGTCAACTTAAGGATAGACTAGTGATCCTATGGCATGACACAAGATTGACCACTCGTGGATCCCAACCTTTAGCTCAAGGTGATGAGGGATACAAGTGACAAAGCTGGATTAGCCTAGACAATGCTCTGTCAAAGGGATAACCTTGGTGAGATTGGTTGATTGGTAGGATTGATTGGATAGCAAAATCTAGCAAAGTGACAACAACTCTTTAAAGGCTTGGGTGATTTTGGATTGGGTTGCTAGCTGGCTGGGGGGATGATTTGGATGGACTTTGGATTTGGGATTTTTCTAAGGAAAAGAACTAGATAGATTCGGTTGCATCGGGGGAGCTTGGATGATTTTCTGATGAGGCAGTGACTATGCTAAGTATGCCTTGAGCTGGGAGATTTTTTCTTTTCTAGGATTTTGACCAAAATTGGCAAACATTCATTCAAAAGCTATGAACAAACAAGCAGACAAAAGTTTTGAGCAAGCACGTCAAACACACCAACATCTTAGAAAGCTTTCTACAAGGATGAAGTTTGGTTTAGCTAGGGAGTCCTCGATATACGCAAGGTACATGAGGCCCAAATCCGTAGATGAAACCAAAAAGATGTCACACAGCCTAGAGGAGCGGTAACCCACTTCTCCTCTTTCACTTCTCAAGGGTATAAAGTTCCTTGAGGTTTAGCCTGAGTGACAAAATTTTGATCCCAAGAGAGGTGTCTTTGGATTCACCTCCCGATCTTTATACTCCGCCGGAACGCTAGAGTTGAGGTCGTCCCAAGGGGTGATGAAATCCCCAAGCAGGCCTCCTAAAACTAAAAACAAGGTTTTGGATCCTAGTCTTATGCACCCAAGATGGCCTGCAAAGGCGACAAGGGGAGAGAAGATTCAGATGACCTTGGGCTAAAAAGCAGAGTTCTTTTCCAATTGATGATTTAGATTTTGTAAGCTATGATTGAAGACACTTGTGATTATGGCATACAATGTTCATTCCAACTTGATAGCGTCGTTAGCATAATGGAAGTCGAGAGATTGTCAACATAAGAAATGCGAGCGCCATTGAAAATGCATCAAGACCATGCGATGTTCATTGATTGTTAGGCATTCAAGATTGAGTGTGAGTTTGTTTTAATCATGCATTCATAAAAAATTAAAAAAAACTTGATTTTAATCCATGGCACTCAAGAGTGATTTTAGCAACATGCATTCAAAGACAAGTGATTAAATATTCAAGTTTTTTTTTTTTTTTTTGAGCATTCAAGATTGAGATTTTGTGTGTTGTTTTAAGAACTTTGAAGTGCTTTATTTTAACTTTAGATCATTCAAGATTTTTTTGGACTCAAAAGTGAAAATGACTCTTTGGACTTTGGTTTTCAATCAAGATTTTGTGTTCTAGTTTGCATATTTTAAGCCCAAAAATGATATTCCTAGATTGTTTTGATGCATGAAAATCCTAAGAAACATTCAAGATTTTGCAAATAAGACATTTGTTTGGAACAAATAACAAAGCTTTTAGGACAATTTTTGGCAACCATTTAGGACTCTTAGTTTTCATGAGATTTTTTAAAAGAACTTTAGTGTGCACTTAGTGTTGATTTTGAACCTTTTGAAATGGAAACTTGAAGTTCTTTTTAAATTCCCAAAAATGAAGTGTTCCTAATTTTGCATGAATGCATCTAAAACCTTGATGTTGCAAGGATGCAAATGATTAGATTGGTTTAGTTTCACTTGTTAAAAGATTTTTTCTTTCTTGCAAATTTTTAATTTTTCAATGGATTTAAGTATGATTTGGGGGTTCATTTTAAGCACTAAAAAGAAGCGTGTATGATTTTGCTTCCTTAAAAAAAATGGCCAAGATCTCCCACAAGAAGAAGAAGAAGAAGTAGATGGAATAAGAAGAATATAGACAAGAAGAGGAAGAAGAATTTCAAGCTCTTTGTCCACCTATAAGCTTGAAAAATCTGCAAACACTATGAGATAGATTATGAGTTCCTTTGTCTTCTTCATGCTCATGTGGACCTACAAAACCAATTTATACAATCCTACCAATCACAAAAACAAGAAAAATTAGCCAAAATCAGCAAATAACATACAAAATTTGACTAAAAAAGCTAATGAAGATGACCCATGCGGGGTCCCACCGAGCGTGCCAAAATGTATATGAGCAATGTTAGTATGCTAATAGAAACCAAATTTAAATAAAGCTTCTACAAACTAAAAAAAATTCATAAACTTCAAGATAGACTAAGATGAGCTCTCAATTGAGAATATGAGCCATTAATGGACTCTCTCAATAAGAAGCTCTCTTGTTGAGTAGCTTTATCTAAATGGATAGGATGTATGCTCAATATGCTTCCAAAGGCTTCAATGGATGATTGTGAATTTTTGGTGTGGATAGATGGCTTCAGTATGGATTTGGCTCTCAAAATAGCATTATAACTTTACTTCATGGATTGTGTTAAAATGGCTTGGGAGAGGATTCCTTAAATAGGCAAAGGGCTTGAGGGATCAAGGGCTAGGATGCAAGGATGGGAAAAAGCTCATGGAGGGCTTAGATTGCATGAGAGGAGAGCACATGGATTGTGCTTCCTTACAACCAATCAAGGAGTGACACATGTCACATGGTGAGAGGATGGTGGAAAGGGGAAGGATGAGTCAACAAAGGAGGCTCAAGGGATAAAATCTTCAAAAAGACCCTCATAATGACTTGTAAGAGCAATAAAAGGGCTTGTAAGAGTCATTTATGGCCTAGTGGACTTCATAAAGTTTTATGGTTGAGATATTTTGAGGATGATGAGAGAAATTTCGACTTGGACTTGATTAGGAAGGTTTTAAGCTTTTTTAGGCTTGTGCAAATGACTAGAGGATGGATTAGGATGGTTTAGGATTAGCTTAGGGATAGGCAAGTGGATGGCATTTAATGAGGGTGGGTGAAGGAGGAGATATTTGTTAACTTTGGCTTGGGTTAGTAAGTTTTAACCCATGTTTAGGGAATGTGACAAGGTTAGGAGGGGATTAGGATTAGGTTTAAAGACATCTTCTAGAAGAGTCTAGATTTTGGATGAGGATAAAGACTTTCTAAAATAGTCTAGAATTTCCTAGGATGAGGATGAAGACTTTCTAGAAGAGTCTAGAACTTCTTAGGATGAGGATAAATTAGATTTCTAGGAAATAAATAAAGTTTTATTTATTTCAAGGGTTTGGGTTGAGGAGATATTTATTAAAACTTTTTTAATAAACATTAGGATTAATATTTAATCTTAATTAAATATTTTGAGTTGGGATTAGGGGTAGGAAATGATGAGATTAGCCTTTAATCAAAATTAAAGAAGGATTAGAAGATTTTGGAAGAGGTTAGTGGTCATAAGGAAATTGGCCAAGATTTGGGCAAAAAATAAATTTTTTATTTATTTTAGGATTTTTGGTCAATTTATTAATTAAATAATTAATAAATAAGGAAATAATGTTTAAATAAGATTTAAACATTTTTGGGAGGGATTCCTTAATTAAATATTTTTAATTAAGATAAAGGGATTTAATGACATAAAAATTAATTAATTAATTAAATAATTAATTAATTAATTAATTAAATAATTAATTAATTAATTAATGATGATGTCATCAGGACTTTTTCAGAAAATAAAAATACTTTATTTTCTAAAGGTTTTTAGGTGTCTACATGTATTACTAGCTCGACATGAACTCAGTAAATATCTTAAGTGTGTTGACACTCAACTGTCAAAACCAATCTGAGATCAACAATCTCCCCCTTTGACATGAGTGTCAAAAACACTTAACTATACATAACAAATCTAGTCTCCTCGAGTATAATACATCCACAACTTGGCATATATACAAAGCTTCAAAAAAAAAATTAAAAAAATTAGTAGACTATATAGCTCAAAAATTTTGTAACTCCCCGAGAATTAATGTTTTGTAACTCCCCCTAAGTTAATGTGTTTGTTCTATATTAAAAATTTGTTCTTCATGAATTTTTCTTTTGTTGATACCCTTTGTCTTCAAAAATATTGATCTATCTGATAGGTTCTATGCTCTATTTCTACTCTTTTGTTGTTTTCTTCCCCATTGGTTTATCTCCCGCTCTTTCTTTTTTCTTTTTTCTCTCCCTTTTCTTAATATCTCCCCTTGCATATTTGTTTATCTCCCCCTTTTTGACACTTATGTCAAGGGGTCTATACACTGATTGTGTATTTTTCCAAAAAGTTCTTGTGGACTTCCATTATAATCTTTAGAGTAGCATCCTAGTTTTGTAATGCAATATATAATGATTTTATTTGGATGGCTATCTCTATTGCAAGGTAAACTAGTCCATCTGATGTTACAATATTTGGATCTTTCTTCATCAAGGTCTTTGCATATCCTAGTTCCTTGTGGAGCATCTCCATATGAGGGGTAAAAGAGGCTTGGATGTTAGTGAATTTGGCTCTTATATTAGCCTCTTCTACTATTAACGTAGCTAGTTGACTTTGTGTATGAAGCAATGAATGGAAATGCTTCTTAGTTTGAGCTGGATTTTTAGGTAATTGCATACCTAATACTTTCAAGTTTCTCTCCAAACTCAGAATCCTATGGCTTTTTTCCATTGCGAAGAGTGTGGAATCACATAGTTTTTTGTATAATGAGAATATGCTCTCAAGTACTTTCTTCACTTTCTCAATTTTATTAGTCAATTCAAATTGTGAGAGTGCTATATAACCAGATATCTTCTCATTGACTTTTCCTTGAAATTTTCTTTCAGACCATTCCATAAGTTTGAGATTGGTTTCCTAGTCTTCATTATTCACCTATTCCACAATATCTGATAATTGCTCTAATATTGGCTTTCATTCATCAGGTGTTTGCAAGCTGAAAGCATCTAAAAGATGTCTTTAATATCTTGTAATACTTGCCTCTATTTGTACTCTTTTCTAAGTATTTCTTAGTTTTTCTTTCTTTCCAAGGCTGCTTGAATTATGCCTATTTGTTCTTGTGTCATGGTTGCATAATCATATTTAGGTAGCACTATTTCCTCATAGAAAATTGCATCTCCATAGTGAAATACTTTAGCAACCTTGGATGATCTAGATCCTAGTGCTAAAATCTATAGTGGTATTGCATCAGTGCTCGATCACTAAAGGACTTTTGTTGGAGTGCCAGATGTTGGTAAATTTACCAATGTTTGTATCGCTTCTTGCTCCTTCTCCTTTGGTATGTGCTATTCTTCAGTTCTACCTTGATCAATTACTATTATCTAACCTACTCCTTGTGTTTGTGTCTTAGTTACAGATACATTTATCTATCCTGCTTGTGCTCTAGTAGCCTTCTCTTCTTGAGCAGTTTGAGTTTTTTGTTCAACCATGTCAACTTTGACAGTTTTGTTAACCTTTGTAGATGTATCTACTAGTGTTTGTACTAGAGGTTGCACATGGGTAGCTGAAGGGATGATAGGTGGTTCTTGTGGATTCACCTTGTCCTTTGTTATATTAGTTGTACTACCTTCTGAAGTTCTTCCCCACTCACTAGTAGAAGACTCTCAAACAACTTTGCTTGGAGTGTAGACTAATCTAATATCCTCTTCAAGTCATGTATAGTTAATGGATTGATGTTTTGATGTGAATCATTAGGAACATCCTTAATAATAATTGCCTCTATTGACTTTTCTATGTCATGTGGGTAGCTGACACTTGGCACTTGTGTGTCCTACACACTCTATTCATTTTGTTGATCATCAGCTATTGCCATGTCATCATCTTGTCTTTTAGGTTCTTCCCCAATAGTATTGTCTATCCTCTCATTTTCCTGCATGTCATCATCCTTTCTATATTGCTCATCCTCACTCTTGTCATCCTATTTTTCTTCAAAGAGATCAACTTCTCCTAGATTTATAGTGGTTAACCCATAGATTAATCTCCATATTTGGGTTGGTTTCTTAACCACGTCATCTATATTTCTTTGTAGAATGCTAAAGGCTCTATATTTAGGTGTAAACCTAGCTACATATTTCTTTACTACCTTAGCAATCTATCCTTTTGTTAGCTCTAGCATTACTTGAGCTAATGTTGACTCTGTAATTTTTTTCTCAAGATTTAAATAATAATGCCACTTTTGCTTAACAATATCATATAGATATTTGGGTATTGTGTTGGCAAACTCAAGTGGAGTATTCTTAAATTTGGACATCATTGCATATACTGACTCTTCCACTAGCTTCTTTTCATCTCTACTCAATTTATCAAAATAAATGTTCTTTAACCCTATCATATCTACATTATCTTTAATATTATCACAAATATTCTCAAGATTAGATTTAGGTGCATGACTTACCACCCTAAACTAACTGGTATCTTTAGACTCTTTCTTTTCATCATATGTTTTAGGTTGAGCAGTATATTTCCTTCTTTGTTTCTTCTTCTCTTGTCCTCCTTGTTCTACTTGCCTTGTTTTCTCCTTAGCCTTTTGTGTGGTTTTTCGTGCGCTTGCTCTAGTGATAGGAGCTATAGGCTTTTCTGGGCTAGGCTTAGCAGTCTTTTCCTTTGGTTTAGCCTCAAGTTGAGCCTCAGTCTTTTCCTTTGGTTTAGCCTCAAGTTGAGCCTTAGCCTTTCTCTTTTTTGGTGTTGATTGGGTTGGTGCCTCTTTGATTTCTTCTTCCTTGGCACCTTCTTCTTCTTCTTGATCCTCACCCATGCCTTAGGTTAAAGCTAAAGGTTCTAGTGCTTGTACCTCTTCTTCCTCTTCATTCTCTTCATCATCTTCTTCTTCTTCATCTCCTACCTCTTCACCAAATTTGGTCTTCAGTTTTCTTACCATTTTGTCCTTCTCTTTCAACTAGAGGTTGTCTTTAGTTCCATTTCAACTTTTGACTTTACAACATCATAATTACCAAATATTTTGGCTAATTTATCAATTTCTTCAGCAAGGAATGCAATGATGCCAATCGAGGCTTCATCCACATTGATTTCATAGCCTAGAGGTCTTACCCATCTAACCCTAGGTATTGCTACTTGAATATAAGTGTAATAAATGTCTACAAGGAAACATATATCATTGTAGTGTCATTCTACTAAGGAAATAGGTATCCTCAATCTTTGCTTCATAGATTTCTTAAAGTCTTCAAAATAGCTTGTCATAATTGACTCAAATGTCTCCCATTTGCTCAATATACTCATTGATTTGAACACTCATAGATCTATTGGTCTTCCACCCAATTTTTCTAAAAGATGGGAATTCATTCTTTACATAGAAAAATATGCATACAATAATTGATCCAAAATTACCTTGTGCACTTTTTTTCTTTTTGATGGCACCTAGGTTTTCATTTAATTATTGCAATTGAAGTTCTGCAAGATCATAGGTGTGGTCTTTCTTGAAAATTTTGCATCCAACATCCACTGCTATGTAGGGCACACTGTTTAACCTACTTGATTGGTAGAACTTGTGGTAAATAGATCTAATAGAAAAATAAAGAAAAGGATTTGTAATGGTGTCAATGGTCATACCATGCTTCTTCCACTTTGCACATGTATTTTTCTCAATGACTTCTTTTGAGTTGCGTGTTAATGTCTTGGGCCGATCTAGGGTTGGATAACCAGTAACCCTATGGACAATCCTTTATGAAATTTTGATTGGTCAACCCTCTAACCATAGACATCCATCATGAATTCTTCTCAAAACTATTTTGATACATATAGTTTTGAAAATAGTGGGAAAATCTAGGGCACGAGTTAAACCCTTTCTTTCCACAATCTTGAACTCTTCCTTTAGGACTCTGTTTTCACACAATTTTTCATATGCCTATCTTATTTCCATGTCATCTATGGCTCCTACTTTGTAGTTGTAGCATTTCCTCATGTCTTGAACCATTATTACTTTAGGCGAGATCATGGATAATGCTCTTGCTAGGTCTTATTTGCAGGAAACTTCTAGATAAGCTTTGAAAGTTGGTTGTTTAACTTCATTGCTAATTAATTGAAAATCAAATTCCTCTTTCTCTTTTATAGTTCTTGAACTAGAAGCCATTTTGACAAACTAGGGTTTATCAAATTTAAAACTATGCAACTCAGCTTATGAAGAATACCTTTAAGATTCAATGAATTATTTCTTGATCATTGTAGGAATCCTTGCAAATGTTTTGAACTAGTTTGTAGATCACTTCTTTGCTTTGCTTATTCTTTCTGTGAATTCATAATGATAAAAAATAGAAGAAAATTGACCTTATACCCTTCAGAACTCTGCAATAAATGCTTAGTCATGTACAGTTGTAAAACTCAACATCAACACAATTACTATTCCATTTGACATCTATAGAGATGTCTATTTTCTTAGCAGCTACTACAGACTAGGCTCCAACTGACTTTGACTAGCAGCTCGACACACACTAATATTTACTTAGCATCTATTGAGGACATTTCATGCTCAGCAACAACATAAAACTTGAATATTTCAACCTTGGATTTTCCTTGAATTCTTGCATCTTAATTCATGCTAATGGAATCATTTCAGTACTAATTTCTTTTGGAACTGATGTATAATGCAACACTTTAAGTATTAGTCCAACATACCTCTTATTTTCTTAGTTTGATGAAGTGTGACCACTTGACCCATTGGGTGAAGTGATCCCTTCTCCATTTGATGTACTATAATCATCTTTCTTCTTCCATGTCTTGTTCATATCATTCTTGATGTGCTCAACATCTGTCTTGCCTTTACCTTTATCAAGCTCACAATTTGGTGCCTTAGACCTTGTTGGACAATACTTGTTGATGTGACCGATCTTGTGAAAATTAAAACATGTGGTTTGACTCAAAAATCTCTTATAGTTACCACTGAAGTGTGTTCTTATTCAATTCTCAAGGATATGTCAATATTCTTGACAATAGTGATAGTGATAACTTGTATTATAATCCTAGTTATAGGAGTTTTCATAGTTTCTTACCTTTGCTAGCTTTCTTGATGACCATGTGGACTTTGATCTACATTCAAAGGCTTTGTGTCCATACTTTTGACAATTGTAGTAGTGTCCTTCAAATTTTGGTGCATGCATGGTTCTGGTTCTGCATTCATGTGCCTGATGACCTTGTTTTTTGTACTTGTGACAATGAGTCATATTCTTAGGCTTACCATTCTAAGTTATGTTCTTGCTCCTACAAGCATTTGTTGTATGTCCTTTTTTATCACAATGATGATAGGAAGGTTTAGAGTTCTTACCTTTATTTTTCCTTTCCTCAGTAGCTTTGGATGATTCTCCTTCTTCAGTGCTTGTGTATCCCAATCCTGATATATCTCTATTGGATCTATGAGATTTTAGTAGTTTCTTAAAGTACTTAATGACTTCATTTGGCTTGTTGAAACTTTCAAAAAATTCCTTTTCTCTTTTCAAGTCATTTTGTAGCTGTTCATTCTATAGCTTTAAAGTGGTTATTTCAATGTCCTTGTCATTCAACTCATGATGAGCATTCATCATTTGAATTAAGGTTTCCAATTACATGTTTGAAATCCTAGATAGCTCTACTGACTTTTCCTCCAATCTATTTGCCAAAATTCTTTTGTCTTCTTCAATCATGGCCTTGTCTTCTATCTTCTATAGATTTCTTCTTTTGTTTAGTCACCTCACACATCAGTAGAGCTTGTGATTCTTGCTCCAACTTGAGATTATTGATCTCTTCACCATGTGCTCTATTCTTTTCTATTAGACTTGCAATTGTTGCATCAAATTCACTGGAGTTACCATCTGCAAATAGCTTTGTTGTGTCAATCTCTTTGTATTGTATGTCATTTTCTTCTATAGAAAATTCTTTCCTTCTTTTCAAGGAACTCTTCAAAGCATCTTTGGCTTCATTTAGTTGATGTAGTATGAGATGTATCTCAATCTCTTGGTTTTCAATGGTCTTTCCCAACTTGTAGACTTCCATTTCAAAATCTTTCCTCTAAGTTGCAAAGCTTCTTCTTTTGAGAACCATGCTCTGATACCAATTGTTGGAATTAAAGATGGAAAACATATAATTCTGAGGGGGGGGGGGAGGAGGGGTGAATTAGAAGTTCAAACTTCAGCACTTAAAATCCTTTTACCATTCATTAGATGCATGTAATAAACTAAAATGAAATGTACAGAAAATGCATCAAATAAGCATACACACATTTGACACTTGATATGATTACCCAGAAACCCTCCAAATGAGAAGGTAAAACTAGGGTGGGGATGACATTCACAATTCTTCACTACTATAGTAATAAAGTGTCACTTGTTAAGGTTATAAAATGTTGACCATGAAATATGATCTGCCCTGTGAAAGGCCTACCCTATTAAAGGCTTACAAAAGACTATTAAGTCCCACCCTATAAAAGGATTTTAACACCCTATTAGAAGTGTGCCTGATTAAAGGATTTTAGAACATTCACTTGGAAAGTCACCCTGTTAAAGGATTTTGCAATGACTATTAGGTCAACCTTAGTCCAAAGAATTTCACTCTACTAATACAATTGTTAGAAAGTAATAGTAGAGTGTTTGATTTGATGACTTGCAACTTTGTCTTGCTGTTTTCAAATCTCAATTCTATCCTCGTTGATCCTTTTTGATCTGATATGTCAATGTTGTATCTTTGATCCTTTGTTTTGCAAACTAATTCTATAATTCTTTCACTCTGCTAAGTCAACTTGAATGATCACTGATCAATTCACCCCTTTTCTTCCTTCTACATTTCACTAACATTCCTATCTTGATTATGGGGCTTCATCTTCCTTATAACAACTTTGGTGGCTCAGGGTTAGGTATGAATCTATAGCTAAGATTAATTCTTTTTTCCATTTAACCTTTCCAATTTTTTGATTGGTTACATGTTGATTTCATAGGGAACCCAAATAGATTCATCCTTATCTTGAAAGCTTTGAGATCTATCCATAAATTGGCATAAAAATGGTTTACATAGTTGTTTGTTCCATTAAAAACAACTAGATCTAATCTGTGTAATTTGACACTTGATAATACTAATTCTTGACACATACTATAGTTTTGTTTTTGGCTTGACACCTAAATTTCTCGGCATCAACTACTTACTTGGCATTTAAATCACCCAACATGGTCTATTTTCTCGGCACTTGAGTGACTCGGCACATGAGTGACTTGACACTCATTGCAACTCAACATCTATACATATTATACTCGACATATATTACTAGCTCGGCATGAACTCAGTAAATATCTTAAGCGTGTTGACACTCAATTGTCAAAACCAATCTGAGATCAACAACTTCCACATTTGGTAGCTGTGAGAGTGTACCTCCTCCTCTTATAGAGGGACACCCATCTCACATGGTAAAATTATAAATAAGTGCTAAATATTTTATTTTATTTGAGAACTAGATTTTGAAACACATTTCAATTAAGCATGTACATATTGTCTTCCCAGGATTTCACACACAATGTTGTACATTATGATACACATCATGTTGTATAGGATGATCCATCTAAGTCTTCCTTGTTGTTATTGTTGGTGTTTTGAAATGTTATAGATTTCAAATTACCCCGATGAGAATATGACACATCTAGGGGTAGCTAACTCCCATATTCAACATGCCATTTCAGACACTAGGCACCCTATAAGGCTAGACCCTTCTTCTACTTTAGGCTTTGCAAAACCTAGGTGGGTGGACCTTAGATTCAATCAATATGGTACTAGTAAAAAAACATACTCTTGAATCTATTAAGAAGATTTAACCCTTATATCTCCTAATACTTATGCAATAACACAAATCTATAGTAGCAAATTGCAATTCTATGATATTCACAAGCTGAGTGAGGGTTAGACTTTTCAGCTCTTCAACATTAAAGGGGGAAAAGAATTTGATTAATGATGTTGAATTCAACAAAACCCCTAATATGCAGCAACATGAACAAGTGATCCTGTAACTAATCAGTGCCTTATCTATTAGGCAATTTCATGAATCAAACACATACATATGGATACTTGATACTTATTCAAATATTCAGATATATGATCTATACATTCACCTTGTAAATAGACATCTGTGTTCAATCTAAATCTCATTCTTACCTAATATACTCTTTAATAAACTTGCAACCCTATTGATTTTCTTGAAGCATTTACATAACTCCTTGACTTATAAGTAACAATGAAACAACATACAACCTTAAGGGACTACAAATATGACCTAGGCTCTTTGTTCAAAGATCATAAAACAATAAAATTTTATTGAGAAAGGAGACAAGATCTAAAATGAAAACTCAAACACTTGTCGTTATTTGTATTGATTTCCTTGAAATAATACATTCATATGCTTGAACTTAAAACAAAGAAATACCTAATAGATCTGAACTATCTATATTTATCTTCACTACTACTATTCATACAAGAAATAATATGCTAAAGAATGAAGGTGAAATCAAAGATCTGGATCCAACAAAATGGTCTCACAAAAGGACTAAAAATTTCCAACCAACAATGGTATCACAGATCTAAGAAAACTCAAGATTGGAATCTATGATCTCACAGTGAAAAATTTGAACCCCTACAATGGATGAAAGAAAGAAAGATATAGACCAAGATGAATTCTTGAATCTAATCTCAGAATGAAATGTATCCACTTAGAATTCCATCCCTTGCAACTAAATAACCTCTCTCTTATTTCTACCCATGATCTAATTTTTGTTTTCATCATTAATTTGCAACAAACTTGTGAATGCCTCTGCTCTATGATGAAAAGCCTTTTTTGCAACCAAAATATTTGAAAATCCTCATGAAATATTGAAGGAATCAAGGCTTAACTAGTCTGAAAGTGACCAAATTTGACCTAAACTACATTTATACCATTTTTCACTAGGCTTCCTACTGCATTTTCAAATTTTACCAACTCCACTAAGAAGGCTCCAAATTCTACGTTTCTAGCTATAACTCACTAGTACATTTGACCCCATTTTTAGACCAAAATTTTCGACCATCTATTAAAATGGGATCAAATTGGTCGGAATAGGCAAGGAAAAATGTCATTTTTAAAAAATCCATGCCCATGTTGGTTGAAATTTTGACCAACATGGGCTTCACTATGTCAAAATGAAAAAGGTCACTTTCTATTTCATTGCTATGCTGCAATTTGACTACACACGGGAGTTGTATGCTTGTTTAATACACCAACTCCCATGGCTTCAGAGCTTAAACTGGTCTCCAATGAAGGTCTCAGCTATGTTCTTGAGTACATGCCTTGCATGGTTCAGATCAAGGGTCGAGGCCATGAGGTTTTTCCCATTCCACTTGTTTCTATTTTTGTTTTAGAATTTGTTAATATTTGTGTATCCATATTTCAATATTTGATGAAATATAACCTAGGTGGCCTAGATTCAATCATTCTAACTATTCCCAATGCCCTTACCAAATTATAATTGACTCCTAATGCACATTTCGTAGAAATATAATCTATAAGTTGTTTAAATGCCCTTGCATTCAACTGTGTTGTCTTGTGGAGATTTTAGCTCAGCGATGCTAGTCTTACTACAATGTAGGGATTTGAATCAGTTCTCCTTATCGACTACTTTGTTGTTTTCTGGGGTTTCAACATATTATTTTTTTAGTCTATTTCTTTTTGTTATTTTCTGGGGTTTCAACGGATTATTTTTGTAGTCTATTTCCTCAGCCTAAAAATGGTAGCAAGGCTTTAAAATAGTTGTAGTTATCCTCCTACACAAGCAACAATGTAAAAGAACTTGTAAAGTGGAATGAAAATATTTGTGTGAAATATAATATTTTCAATTTAGTGATGTGTGGTTGAATAAGGTGTGTGGGAGGGCTTGTGAGATCCCCATGCTCATTTTAAAACCATTATTTTAATTGTGAGTTGACCATTTTAAAAAAAGATATGAAAGTTAACTTTGATGTTGGGATGCTAGTTTGCCAAAATGGTGGAAGGATGCCTCCAGGTGCCTTGGGGATGACCAATTGTCTCCTAGATGTTTCCTTATATTCTTTATACTACATAGTATTTCAAAATGTTTAGGTAGCTATAACAATTATTGCGAGTGGCCAAGGGATGTCACCTACTAGTTGCACCCAAATTTCCAATATGGATGAGGATGGGGGCTTGAGGGCTTGGTGCATGTTCATGTGGAATATGGGTGCTATCTTATTAGTGTTGCAACCCTTCTTAATTTTGTTTTGCACATAATAATTTCATTTTAAGAACTCTTTAAAGATCATTTTTAATGAAAATTCATTTGATTTGTTTCAAGGACCCTTAGGAATTCTCTTTATACAATATTTTTTCAAGAATGAGTAGATCAGTCAAGCATTGATTGAGATGCTAGAGGTTTATTTTGACAAGATAGTGGAATAGCCGCCTTGTTTATGGATCACTATTAGTTATCTACTATGATTGATCAATAGAAATTTCTATTACATGTTGGTATGCCTAATGAAATAAAATGATTGTGTTCATCTACTTCTATTGAATTTAGTCTCCCATCCTATCTTGTATATTATTTAATTACTTTATTTGGAAGATTAGTTTTTGTTTATCCTATAAAACAAGTGGTAGTAAGGATATACCATGTATTCAAAGTAATATTTTTTCACATGTGAATGTCTTCTATTAGTCTTGAGTCTTGACAAATAGCAAGGTATCTACCTCCTCATTGAAGTGTCCAATGCTGGTCCTCCTGATGTTCCAATGCATATATACACTAGTACCGACTTGCAATGTTTTAATGAGATAAATATTTGTGTTAGTAAATATGTTTGAGATATACATTGTTTGTGCATCTACAATTAGATTTTAGATTTTGAATGAACTACTTTACTATTTTTTTTCATATACAACATAATATCTAGATTCAGGATTATTTTGATGATGTTTCTCGTCTAACATTTTACATTGGAACTATGTTTAGATCACTAATCTAGCCCTTCTTAATTTCTTTCTATTCCCAGCCTGTTGTCCTTCAAAAAGAGCATAACTATATACCTAATGAGCATTATGTACAAACATTGCTAGCTATGAGTATTAATCCTCTTTTATGATCATTTTCCTATGCACTTGATTATCTTTCTTATCTTGGATTGAAAACATGTTTTATTGCCACTAAAAGTAGCATTATCACTCTGTTTTTATTGAAATTAAATTCTACAATTGTAACTTGGAATGCTTGCATTTTTTGGTTAAATTTGTGATATAAGGGAATCAAAAGATATTCAAAAGTTTATTTTCAAAAACTTCCAACTGTTGTTGATTGCTTACTTCCAACACCACTTTAACTCATTTGCTTCATTTATCATATCTAGATGAAAGGTCTTAAAGATGAACTCGAGCACTGGACCCTGACTTACACTTTTTAGAATCAGTCTAAAAGCAAACTTGACATGCAAGGATGGCACCCTGTCACATTTAAACATTCAAATGTTGATGGAAAATTTATGGAGAAGATCAAGGTACACTAGAAGTTTTAATTATTTTTTTGTATTATTAATTTGCAGATTTGAAATATCCCTTTGGGTGTTTTTTTTGAATTTTTGTTGAAGAATGATAGCTACAAGATTCATATCTTATTATCAGTTAAATTTATTTCTAACTGTGAATTTGTAGTTAAATAAGCAATGCTTTAGAAAACATTATGTGATATGGAACATTATGGAATGCCAAATTTATTTATTTTTGTCTATCTCATACCTTTGAGAGAGAGACACAAGGTAAACAAAGGATATATGAAGGTTAATCAAACTCAATGCAATATATAGCATACAAATTTTAGTAAAGACTTAGATAAATATGTTTTCAGTCTTCTGTTGAATAACCTATCCAGCTGCTAGCCTAGAAGAGTGGAGAAATGAGATCAAACTTTCTAATGGTGTTGTCTGGGAAGATAGTAGCAATATGTCCTTCAGGGTGTTGCAGTATTTAGTGATCATATATAGTCCAAATGGAGTAGCTCATTTTATACTTTCACAACCCATTCATTCTTTATGGGGTGTATGATTTTATTCAAGGCCTCTTGATCAAGGGTTGAGCTTTTAGCATTCAATAGTTTCAGCCTTACCCTCGAAAGTGTAACTGTAGTAACTTCTATCACCCAAGCATCATATGACTCCCATGCATATGACATCCTAGATGAAATCAACATGCAATTATTGTGAGATAAACAAATAAAAAACACTATCCACAATCTAAGGATGATTCAAAAACAAACAGGTGATTGTTAACAACTTATAATAGCTTTGGTGAAGACAAGTAGTTAATGCTTATATAACTATGATGAGATATAAAACTAGATAAAAGTGGTATTTTAGAGACACAATAACCACCACAGTATGCTTCCCTAGCCCAATATGTAGGGTTGCTTGTTTTACTACATCATTTCTATACAAAACCTTTCTTATGTAGGGTAGTCATCACCATCCCATAATAATCCCATATAGTGTGATACATTATAGTAATAAGTAATAAGTTATTAATAATTGTTGGAATTCTATATTATAATATTTTTATAGCTATAGAAATCCACCAATCTCCAAAAATTGAAAGAAAATAACTCATGCAAGCTAATAGGAAAGAGGATTTTGTCCTGGATTAACCTAGGCAAATAAATCTAGGAGAAATCCAAGTTAACCTTACGGAAACCATATTGAAAACATCCAGAAAAGAATATTTATGTCTTTGTTAAAAATTCATGATACAAAATATTCAGGGAAAAATGTATGCATGGATAACTAAAATACATACATACTCTAGATTTTTCTTAATATTAATATTCAGAAAATAGACACTCAAATTATCCACCTGTTTTTAAAAAAATCCATTTGTGGATCCAAAATTGAGTCAAGACCAGTTCATTTTTTCTTAAGATAAGCTTTGACATTTTTCATCATAGCCTTCTGAATATTTTGTATCAAGGTGTTCTTCAAGATAGTCGTGTCTATAAAAATTATTTGGTTCTTGTCAGTCCAAATGGACCAAAAGACAGGTAACCGAGAGTACAAAAACTTAATAAGGGAGTTGCTACATACAAAATTAAATTTTAATGCTGAGTGCAGAATTCTAATTTCAGTTTTGTTTGAAAGTAGACACCAAAATTGAGAGAGAGAAATCTGACTGGAAAACACTTTCTTTTTGTCAAAGAGAAGGTGATGTTGGATTTCATAGGTGTTGTGGCATCTGAAGCAAATATTGGGTCCCAAAATGCCCCTTTTTCATTGGTGAGAACTCTATTCTGCTTGACAAGCCACTAAGACATGCAACTTTAGAGGTAATGCTGAAACATTTTTAAGTTTTTGACTTAAAGGACTATTAAGAGGTTACCCTTCTTGGAGAAGATGAAAACCACATCAACTAAATATATCATTGTAGAACTAATTTTTCTTCAAGTTAAAATGTTAGTCCTATATGAATTTGTAGGAATAATGCCCCTAAATCTCTTCCTAATCAACACCCATTCATTTTGAAGTTCCTTAGAAAGCCCATTAATACTAGAACACTTAAAAAAAATCCTTTCCAATCGAATGCAATCTTCAAGCTTTTGCCACAAGTTGTTTCATGGAGCAAAAAGGGCCACTCAAAGAGCTTAAGAATTCATTACTGAGAGCTGGACCATCTAAGGAGTAAGATATGATTTAATGGCTATCTTTAGGATGCTTAATTTTATCAGTAGCTCTAACAGCTAGAGTCCATATTTTAGAGGTGCCTTTCTTTTGAAGGATGGAATTTAGTGAGCACATGCATTGTTTGCCATCACCATATTTGACAGAATAAAATGAAGACTGAATGAAGTATATAAGAATGTCCAAACAAGCTCAGTCCTTGGGGTAGTACTCATTGTGAGTGAGATCTAATTCCCAAACCACCCTGCAACTTTTCTTTAGTAATTTTATCTTCAGCTAACAAAATGAAATTTCTTCTCATAGATCTGATTACACTCTTTCCATAAAATGTTATTTTTTATTTGAAAGCTAAAGAATTAGAATGGCAGCACAATATGACACGAGTTGATAAAGAAAGGCTAGAGATGACTAATTTTATCAAACCAATCTACCTGTGAAATTTAGCTTCCCATTGTTGAAGCTTTGAATGTGCATGCCAAATTTTTTCCAAGAGTTAAGTTAGCAGTTAGAGCCTTACAAATTAAAGTTAATAGGAACACTCAACTATTAAAAGAGATTAACATCATTGTGCACAAATTGAGGAATCTAGAAAAGCTTTGTTATTAGTAGAAGAGGCAATTATACTTATAGTGTAAAATTTTCATTTTTTAGCATCAATGGCATCATTCAAAGTGAAAGTAGAAACTGTCATGACAACTCTTTAGCTAGATAACATTGAAGTTATTGACTTTCTTACAAAATGGTGTTATTCAAAATGGTGTTATTAGCGAAGTGAGCATCAGTAATCTTTCTGATCTCATTGATAACCTTGATTCCAGTACCAATTGAAGGTCTCATTGAAGCTGATAGGAAATACAGAAACCTTCTAAAATGACATATAGGTAGGGAATGACTAACCAGCCTTGACCTAAACTTTCAGTGGCCTTAAGAAATTGAGTTGGATATTTGTTGATAATTAGACCCACCCAAGGGCCAATGATGCATCAAAGATTCATTTCATGATTAAAAAAGGGTGCCCAAAAGCTTGCAAGACTTGCGTTAAGAAGTTAAGATCAATTCTGTCAAAGGCATTTGCCATGTCCCGCACCTTGTTGTTGGTATCCAGTGCAACAATAACAATATTTTCATACATTTACTTACCTAGAATGAATCATCCTTGCTCCTCAAGGATGTTAAAACTTAAATCCTTTTTATTTTGTTGGCTAAGATTTTAGTTATGAATTTATCATATGAATTGCAAAGAGAAACAGACATGAACCTATTGAAGGCAAGAGTGTTCTCTTCTTTAGGTACCAATGCTAAGTAAAAATTGATGGTTTCAATGAGCATACCACTTTGTGTACATCTTCAACCAGTTGGAGGTTAGCCACAATGAGTTCAAAAAACTAATGGCTGAAATATTCTGAGATCTCATCAGGTTCAGGTGTCTTGTCTTATAACAATGTTCAAAACGAAATCCCTGAGCTCCTTCGTGGTGACCATTTGACAATATAATATTTTTAATTTCTTTAGTGTTGATATCAAGAATTTCATTAAAGGAGAGAAGCTTGAACAACAAGGTCTTGTTTAACTTTTGATAAAGATCTTTTTAATTCCTTTTCTGTTAGAAATCATATTGCCATTTCCTAACACAATTTTTCTAATCATGTTCCTTTCACACCTTTAATATGCTTTAAGCTATAAAAAAATATTTTATTAGAATCTCCTTTATAGTGTCAAGTTATGTAGAATTTGACCCTCAAATGCTCTTCTTTTCTAACTATTTTATGCAACTGAGAAAGGAAAACAAATCTTTTTGATTTAAGAGATTTAGTTATGATCGACAAATACATTCCAAAACATTGTCATAAGATGTGGTCACAAAGAGCATGTTGATGTTGGCGAAATATGTAATGTTGTGCCCACCCAAGTGTTAACTCATTTCTACCATAGGATTAAAAGTTATATTAAGTTCATTCTGATATGATGTAATTGTAGGATGCATATGTGCCTTCTAGATTGCAATCACCTGTTCACAATATTATGATAGTTCGGCTATGATTTCAATTATCGGATTTGATGCTTCACCTTAAGTGTGTATAATGTATATAAAATTTTATAGCTAATGAATGTATATGGAAAGGAATGACATGGGTTCACTAACCCTTCTTATTGTACCTAGTTTTCATGGTCAAGTTAGTGACCCTGTTACTCAGGGTATGTTTCGTTACTTCACCCATCATGTTTGGATACAAATAAAAGGATATTCTTGCTTAAATTCCCAATAATCTGAACTATTTTTTATTTTGAACCCATGTGTTGTGGATGAACATGCAAAATGGTTATTTCTGTTGAATTTGTAACATCATTCTTATCTGATTATTACTCTCATACATAAATGTGTGTGTATGTGTGTGTGTGTGTGTGTATAAATTAATTGTACAAACTGGTTCGATCTGATTCAAATCTCTATTTAAATTAGTGATCATACTGTGAATATGATTCCATTATTTACTGTTATTTTGAACTGCTTCATTTTTCCATATCACCGACTGAGATCGGGTATTGTGAAATATCATATGCCAATCATGATTAGACTTTTGAAGCAAATAACCACTGAATGTGGTTAAGGATAACAAATAATTGTTTATCTCGATGTGTCAACATAAGCATATGTGATGAGCTTTGGATAGGGGATGTCCCTTCCAAGAAGAAACCTTAGAGAGTGCACTCCAAAGAAGATGGTCCATATTTCCGTTTCATTTGGTTTTCTTGTTATATACACATAGCATTTCCCAACAGAGCATAATTTCATAAAGATGCTACAAGTATCTTAACATACAAATTTTGTATTTATATTACTTTTATTGAATTTAATGTCATTGATGTCAAAGGTTAATTCAAGCTCATATGAATTTTAGAGGAACATGTAATGTATTAGAATTTTTGGTTAAGCTACTTGCTTGGCTAATTGAGCTGGTTGCCTGTCTACATCAACTGGCTACTTGTCTGCTTGTTGTGCCATGCCAACCTTTTGAAAAGAGGATTGATTTATAGGAAGCTTTAAATATGGTTTCAAATTTAAGAGCAAAAGGTGTCATCTCAGATTTTTATAATGACTTCAAATTTCTTTTCCACGATGTTGCTCATTAAGCTTTAACATATTGGAAACAAGTCACATGTGTCAAGTTACATGGTACTGCCATCCTCATATTATGTAATTTTTGCTAGCTTTCGATAATACTTGAACCTTGAGAGGGATGAAACACTTGGATCATCCCATCTATATTGGAGGAACCCATAAGAAAGTCTTAAGGCAAGGCCAAAATGCTCGATGACATGGTACAATGCACTATTAGCATAAGTACCTATGCTAGTCAATACTAATGAGTTCCTTATCAATCACTAGAGATCCAAGTGTACATTATCTTTGATATTCACAAATTCACTTGAATGCCCATATATGTCTTTTCTTCTTTTTTACTAAATTTAAAACAATATTTATTCACAAGAAATAAAATAAAAAATAACCCATTTGATATCGAAACTCCAAATTAGTTCAATGACTAAAACAACTACAATTTGAGTGCACTACATTATTATATATTCAGAATACACAACATCTATTGAGAATAAAAATTACATTCTTCGGTGATAGATATTTTTTTGAATACCATATGCAAAGAAAAGCCCTTCTACATTTGTTTTCAATTACTGACATGTCCTCCTTGATATGTATTTGGCATGAGAATAGAAATTGGTGTTCTAGTAGTTTGACCTACAGAAAACTATAAAGATGATCAAATGATCAACACCATAAATATTATACAATTTTATCAATCACATATTTGCCCGATATAGATCAAGAGTTCAAAAAGTAGTTTTGGTTGACAAAGTACTTAAATTTGAAAACTAACCTTCAGATAGGCCAGAAAAAATCTGACATGTGTCAGTTTCTTTTCTAAGAATGGTGATAATGCTTTGTCCCAGCCGCCTAAAGTTTAGAAGAATTTTGCAAAGGTATTCAGAATACTTATAGTCAACTATATTCTCTAACAAGATGAGCTAACACAATATAAATTTATTGCAGATTTAAATGAAATATAGACATGCAAGGGAGGAAATATTGACTTTAAGATCAACTGACGATCAAAAGAAGACAACAGATTCCACAAACACATTCATGACAATGTGTGATGAGTAGTAGGATTGAAATACCATGGTCACTGCTAGATATTTTTGCCATTTTCAAAGGCAAGACATAATTATAATTTGAAATTTCAATAATAGGTTATGGGTGTGGCAGAGTTAGTTCTTTCTTTGTCAGGATAGAGAGTCAGATTTTTCTAATTTAATCAGATTATCTAAAGGCAGGTATCCATTTTCCAACTGCACCTACAAACACAAATTAGGGGAGATGATAAATTATTCAGAAGGAGATAATTAGGGGCCTAATTGTAAGCATTTTCAGCATACAAAGGGTAGCATGGGTCTCTTTCTTTTTTAGTTCTTTCTTCTCTCTTTTGCATGCAGAAGAGAAATGCATTGTAACTCATTTTTCTAAGTATTATAGAAACAAGTTCCTTTTAGATCAATAAAGTGTAGGAGTTGTTCCTTCTTTATCTTTCTTATCTACTCCCTTGAATGAATATAATGTTATGTTTTCTATTTTTTGTAATAAAAAACTCCTGACAACGTCTTACTCAAACATCAATGGTGCAAGATGAACATTTTTAGTGTAGGTCATAATCTATGTTAGAGTAACTTTAAGCTGTGAAAACCCTCATTTTCCTTCATGAAAAAGTCAATGTTTAAACCTTTCTATGAAGTGCTTATGCCTGACATGTCTCGATTCAACTTGTGAGCAGAGATTAATCTTTTATCAGCTGATTGTGAATGAATGAAGTTTGTAAGATATTGGTCTATCACCAGGTTTAGCTAGGATTATTTTATTTTAGGATGTTCAAAATGACTTTGATGACCATTAAGGTTCATTTGTATCAAACAAAAGACATATGAATAGGTTTTTGAGGTATAGTTGTATAAATTGTAAAATTTGCACATTGTTCCTAAAGCAACTTTATAATATGTTAACATTGACTTAGTCTTATTTTCCTCCAAATAGTAGCAAAACCATAATATGATTACCATAGAGATGAGGTTATATACCTTTTAGCATTTCAATAGTTTATTCATGTGTTTGATATGGAAGTTGGTGTTGCAGCTGCTCTATATGCAAATGTTGGATATTCTAAGTCTAATATATTTATTGCTTTGGCTCACCCAGGATACAGTTCAGTAGCCCTCTTTAATCAGGACCTCTTAGAGTCAACATGGTTGATTTTTTAAAGTTTCCCACCTGTTAATGAAGATTTGATTAGTAGTCCTTCAAGGTACTATTCTTCTTGTGTGTGTGTGTGTGTGTAATGGTTCACAATTTCATGATTATGTAATCTACTTGTTTGGCCTAACTTTTTTGTATTCTACAGTAGTATTTTTGCTCCAATAGTACAAACAAATGAATTGTGTCATCAGTATTCTAAAGCATGTGTGCAAGTCTACAAAGAGATGGGTGTCAAGGTTATAGATTCATTACTACACTTAGGAATGCACTCATCTTCAATCTTCAAAAGATTGAATATGGGCCCATTCCCAACTGTGGTAATGAATCTCAAAGCTCCTTCACCCTGAGTATATCATGTCCTTCAGACGATCTTTTTGAAGCTACTTCAACATTGTATCCTTCAAACTTTAGTTTATACCTGCCAACAAAAAGACTACTTTGCATCATTAGAATCATGAATAAGGAATGAAAAGGTAAGCTTTTCTGGGTTTTTGCTGAGAAAATGTTGATATTAAAGCAGTGGGGCTGCTTGGCATTTTATGCAAATTCGTTTGGTGTAATTTAAGATTTGAAGAAAACTATTGAAAATTTTCCTGTCCTTCCTATTTTATGAAAATTAGATATGAGATTCATTGTTACTTGACTCCTCTACAATTTTCAATAACCGCTAGGATACTAAGAGCATATCATCTTGGAATGTTGGTATCATGGTTGTTTAACAAGGTTACATTTAATGTTAAGTGCTTAGTAAAAAATAATTTTGTATCTCTTATAATCTTGTTAGGTGGCTGAAGGCCCTTTTTTTTTAGTGTAGGATTACACACAATACATTCCCCTATCAGTTTATGAATTTGAATCATGGTTTGGGACACCCTTAATTTATGTGTTTAATCATTCTACTACTGGTATGATTGTCAATGCATTTCTAGAGATAAGTTTTACTCAATAAATTGTGAAGCCCATGGAATCTTCTATGATTAATCCAAACAAATAAATATGCCCCTTTATAAGTTAATTATTTGTTTGAGTATATATAATATATTTCTTGATAGTGTCTTTGGTTGATGTGTAGCATCGAGACTTGGGTTCTAGTATTTCTTCTGTAGTCGCAATGAAGGATTGTATATTACTTGCAGCTTGTGGGGTAGATGAGATTCTTCCTCAAAGTCCTAAATTTCTAGTTGATATCTTCACTTCATGTCTCACAAAACCTATTAAAATTGCATTGTGATGGTATTATCTTATTCTCATACCTCTAATCATCTCATTCTTTTTACATGTGATTGGGAAACTGCAATTTGTGATGTGCTAATAGCTAGCTCCTTTGCTGGGTACAACAACTGAACATATTAGGGAGTGAATTAATAGCATGGTTTCTCATACAAAATCAATTTAATATAGAGTTTTGGTAATGACTGTATATCTATCTTGTATCTTAAATTATTCTCATTTCCCTCAAATATGTGTCGCAATGGATATAGTATTTACATGTATCATAATATTGAAATGATTTTCTGAGGTAGAGAAAAGTTGTTTACTATGCACAAATAGCTCAATTCTAATGGAATGGAACTTTAAAACATTGGGATACTAAAATTAGTGATCCTTTTGTTCCCATCACATGAAATTTTTGGTTTTTGAAATGTATGTTACTAGTTTTGGATTTTTGTTTGCTAAACATGATTACATCTTTATCTAACAAGACATAAAGAATTACCAAAATGCTTGTCACCCATCCTTGTACAATGCTAATGATTCTTAGTTGGAGTAGTTCCAAGATAATCCACCTCTTGGGAAGTCTTGATGCTTACCCCTTAGAGCATTGCCTAAATTTAAAAGTGACAAGTGGACCATTCATGCCCACGAGATGGTTTTCCACGATCTGCATTTGATGAATTATGGGTCAATAACTTTGATTCAAAAACTATGCAGCTGAATCCTGCTATGGCATAATGTAAAAATTACATTATTTGTCAACTTGATTTGTGTGTATGATTGATAATACATTAATAAAGAGAAAATTAAGAGCTAAAATTCAAGCCATAGTATGCCAATTTCGCACACAAAAACTTGGCCTTATCTGTCCAAGCCGAAACCTTTAAAAAAAAGCCCACATTAGCATGTTGTGATGGTCAAATAGTGGTGTTGTTATTTCCATTAAGATTCAAATCCTTCAGAGATGAATGGGTTTATACCTGTGTGAATTTATAAAAAGTGGTTTTTTTTTTTTTAGTAGATTGTCCTTTATCCATAAGAAAATGATATATCTGGATAAGTAGGCATATTGATGTACCTAGGAATTGGCATTATGTCATGGGACTTAGCCAACAATATATTTGTACCAAGTATAGTGCATAGTAATGGTATTGTTAATAAAATGTTGATATTTACTCAAGAGGACTATTTTTATCTAGTTTTATTTGCCAAGTTTCCTTTTCAATTTGATTTTGTGTTGGTGATGCTTCAGACTCAAATGCCTACAAATGCTTCATGCAGTGTCAAGTCTCAAGCCCTAATCTCTAGGCAAGCTCCTAGCTCTTATTACAGTTTTCTTACTACAATGTCATATCTAGTTTGCATGTGATTCTATTGACCTAAAGGATCCTTAACCACAAACAATAGTAGTCTCCTCTGCCCAAGATAATACAACTTTGTTTGGATTTAAACAAGAAAATCATAGCAGCATTATTAGTGAGGATTTGTGTTTTCTCAAAAACTTCTTATCTAAGAAAGCCTTCCTGAGGCTTGTGAGCTTGTCTATTTCTCCTTTATGTCAAAGGTTAAATGTGAGCATGTTTCTAAGAACCTGCCCAAGGTTACAAATGCAAAGTGAACTAGTTTTTTATTACCTCTTTTATTAGAGTAGAATTACTTGTGGGGTGTAGAGAACATGGAGAGCTTGCCTTAGACGACATTTCATGGAGGCAGTCAATAAAATAGTTCAAATGCCTTACCTATGATTCCACATTTTGCATGCATGTCTACTAGGGTAGTTGCAACTTAAACAAATATATTCTCTCAATATATCTATTTTGTGCATATCCAACAACCATGGCTTTTGATGACCACATTATGTTCAAGCATCCTGTGAAATAGTTCACATGACTTATCTATGCTTCCATTTTGTAAGCATGTCTCCCAAGGAAAATGCTACTACTTTATCTACATCATTTGAGAAAATCCTTTATGCTTTGATGGATGCCTATAGCTTATCCCAAAGATCTCATTCAATAGTTACGAGATGATCAATCAAGAGGAAACAATTGAGAGCTTAGAGTGACACAATTTTTAGATGATCATATGAAATGAAATGGGCATGCGAGTAGAAAGAAACTAGAAAGATATTGTGTATAGATGAAGGCATGAAATGGATCATTTTGGAGCACTCAACATAGAAACTTAGCATTCAGTACATATCATCATTCGAGATCAAATGGGTGTGTGGGATTATACACATAAAGAATAATAAAGGAGGGAATTGAACCCTTCCTAAGGCTTACACTTGTTGAGGTCCACTTCAGCAATGGCCCTTCTTGTGAAATTGTTGTGTAAAACCTTTCTAATGAGATAATGTGTTATGAGCTCTTCATAAGTGGGATGGAATGTGAATCCAGGAGGTAGTTGTACATCACCCATATCATGATTGTAACTAAAGTTAAGAGAATTCAATAATAGAGGCTCTTAACTTTAGTTACAGTCATGATATGGGTGATGCACAACTGCCTCCTGGATTCACATTCCATCCCACTAATGAAGAGCTCATAACACATTATCTCATTATAAAGGTTTTACAGAACAATTTCATAGGAAGGGTCGTTGCTAAAGTGGACCTCAACAAATGTGAGCCTCAAAAAAATTTTGACCAATGCCTAGCAGTTTTCTACCAAGCATTGGTTGAAATTTTGACCAATGCATGGCTATGTTTTGACCAATCATTGGTCAAAATTTTGACCAATACTTGGCAGTTTTCGACCATGAATTGGTCAAAATTTCAACCAATGCTTGGTAGAAATTGTGCCAACATTTTGGAAAGGTTTTGACCAAAATATTGGTTGAAATTTTGACCAACTAGTAGGTTGGTCAAAATTTTGACCAAATAATTTTCAACCAATGGGTTGGTCAAACTTGGTCAAGATTTGGTCAAGAATTGGGTCAAAATTTTGACCAATAATGGTCAAAAAATGACCTCAAATGTACTAGTGACTTGAACCTGTGAACTCCATAATCAAAAAGTTTATCTTATTCTAATTTTGACAATATATAACATGCCTATATTTGCCTCTCAAAAACCCCCTGAATCATGACTTGAAAAACACCCCCTCTGTATGGATCTGTGGCTACACTTTTAAATTTTTAGAAATTAAAAATTTCTAAAGTTTAAACTTTAGAAAAATAACCTTTTGAATTTAAAATCTATTGACATGCATATTCTTTTTGAAAATAATTATTTCTTTGAAACTTTTAATTTTTCCTATCCATGAAATTTGGGTTCAAACTTAGTTTGACAAGGCACCACGTGTTGCTTCATGATTAGACCATCTGATTACCACATCATCACCTCGAATGCCACATCACTACTTAGTCAGCACCTGCCTTGTCACCACCACATGGTGCTCTCTGAATGGCCTATGATTCACATATGCCATGTCATCGTCAACCTAGGCCCACTTCCATGTGTCACTTTCCCATATACTTGCATTTCTTAACCACCTTGCATCTTCTTATTGTGGGCCTATGCTGATCATTCGAACTCACCATGTGGCACAATCTAATGCCTTCATCTTAATCTACCATTGATCACCACCTCACCACTAGTTGGGACTCACTACCATATGGCACTTGCCCACATTCTCACATTCGTTAACTAGTGAGTATCTTTATTTTGCAAGCATGTGCCGATCGTTGGATGAAGACATGTGTCATCATCTAGAGTATCATCCTACAAACTTACCACATTAGCTCGCTTGTCTTCTCATTCAAAATATTTCTTACATCATCTTCCAACCTGGCTATGGGTGGGCCCTTATGCAAGGCTTGCCTTTCCAAAAGGAACTTGTCTTTAGACATTTTACAAATTAACTGTGGAATTCTATTTAAACTGCTTAAAACTCCTCCACTTAGTGAATGTAGGATAATTGCCTTTAAAACTTCTCCACATAACTCTATTATGTTCTTCTGGTCATATTCTTGCACTTGCCTTAATATAGTGTATTCATCCAACATTTCCAAGAGGGGTACTCCATCCATGTAGACTTCCTCTACTTTCCATACGTATCCTCCCTGATGTTCTTGCGCAAGCATGAAGTCTCCTATGTTTGTGTAGGATCAAACTTGATTTGTTGTGGCTTCCTCTAAGTCTATAAAATGTGCTCTATTCCACAAAAGAGAAATTTCCTCCCTGATTCAGAAAGGATTTGATAGATTAGGCGATCATAAGTATAGTGTCATAAGCATACAACCCAAACACATTCAAAGAGATATCTACCATGTTAGTGTTTTGTAAACTTTTCCACTCTCCTGTGAATTCTTTGAGTGGTTCTGAATTTGGAATTTTTTGTCACAGGCCAAATACCCCTTGAAGTAAGTTAATTTCATTTGTTTCTAGTCTGGTTGAATCTTGAACAGTGGATAGCCAATCCATGACTATCCAAACATAACCATTTCTCAACATCCCCTTTTCCTTCGCTTTGGAGAAAAGATTAAGACCAACATTTGAATTTATATGGACTACAAAATCCCCTACCTCTACTAAACTCAATTTTTCTAATGCGTTACCCATCTCACTCTTGTTGATATTAGGAAGCACAATTGCCTTCCTTGTAATTCTAGCTCCCACATTTACTAGTGCATCCTCTATTGTAGAAACTCCATTTCTATTGTAGTCATCATCTGCATACATTGCTACAACTTCTAGGATGAACTTGGAAATTCCTCCTAAAGGCATCAATTATAGAATTATAAATGATGGCATTTGGCATCATGCCTTCTCTTGTCATCTAATCAAGTAGGGCAAGAGATTCTTCTATAGAGCCATTCTTACATAAAGAATCAACAAGCGCACTATAAAGCACCATGTTAGGCTTCAAACTAGAGCATGAAGAACTCATTAAAAATTTGCAAAGCCTCACCTTGCAGTCCTCCTTGCATGAGTGGCTTTCTTTTATGTAGTTTGTAGTGGTTTTTTGATACCATATGTTTCCTAATAGCTTGATCTTCTTTCTATGTTGTGGCCTATACTTCTCTTTCAACATGGAGCTTTCTCCTTAATGAGCTTATTTGCATCTGGCCATATAAGGTAACCCTTAATCTTTCCTCAGATATTTAAATGCAATGAGTGCAATCATTCCTTCTAGATGAAATTCAATTCCTTAGATCCTTGGGACCAGTGATTCGAGCTTGATTGATTCACCTATCTTCTTGTCCACATCTACATGCTTTGTTACCATCTTTAGATACACAACACATTAAACGTCTTGCACTTAGTGTATTTCCCTCAAGCCAAATATTAGGCATCTAAGGATTTGTGTCTCAAAGTATCTATATTCATTGAATTCAATTGTAATAAAAATACTCCAATGCTACCCTCATTGAAATGAACCATATATCATCAAGTATATATTTCCATCCCTCATTTGATTTTTTATAATAATGTATTAATATAAGTTTGAAACATTGTCAAATCTTTTGAATACCCCAAATCCCAACATCTTATCAATCTTACAAAAATTAGTTAGCCCCAAAGTGGGTCCAGCTAAATTTTTTTCATTTTCAAAAAACTAAACTATATAACTAATCCATTAACCATCTGACATTAATCCAAATCAAATTTGACTATTGAATCAACATTTGAAACTTAATTCATCTTTTTCTGCAACTAGTCAACTTCGTGCGAGGAGGTCCTTTGACTGGCCTTAAAAATTGACCAGAACACCTGATCAAGCTCTGAAAACTAGCATATTGATTCTTTGTTATGTATACCCCTACCTTGTCGAATTCAGGGTCAAAAGATATTGACCATCAAAGTTACCCTCTTAGAGCTACTAGGAAGAAAACATGTTACAAAACCATAAAATGCTTTCGAATTCAGCTTCAAAAAATGGGTAAATTGACACTTGGAGGCATGAAAATTGGGAAACTAGATCACTATCATGAGGAAAATATAAATCTAGGATTTGGGCCCATGATGAATAATTGGATACAAATGGCGAGTGGTCAAAGTGGGCTACTTAGAATTTGCAGACTAGAAACACTGACAAAAAACATTTTTTGGAAACGAAATGGACCTAGGAAAGTGTGCAGATAGATTCATCAAAACTTAAAAATTGACACACTTAAAGTATTTTTAGAGTAAAATAGAGTGGAACAATCCATTTGATCTCACCTATCATGGATTTCAAGATATGACATCACAAATAGGGGCTCCAACAAATTTGCATTTCTTGACACTAGTAAAAAGTTGCAAATTGTATTTGGAATCGCATTTGAAAACTGATCAAACAGATTCATCACAAGCTCAAAATTGAAAGATAACATGTCTCTAACCCCTAGAATATTTCACAATAGGAATTTTTTCATTTTGGTTAATTAGGTCAAAGATATAACAGGTCAAACAAGGCCTTCCAAAATTTTGAACATTTTGCATGAGCATGCCAACATTAAAAGACCAACTTTAAGGGATTCAAAATCTAGTCAAATGGACTCAAAACAACTCAAAATTTGAAACATAGGCTCTCTGGTATGGACACTAAACACTCACAAAGCAACAAGTCATAAAACATTACTAATGCAAGATATTCAGTTGCAAACATGGCTTCCCATTGCTATTTGACACTTAGGTGAAAATGTAGAATTGACAATTGCTCAAAACAAGACTTCACGAAATAACTCAAAATGTTAGTTTAACTTCATGAAATAAGTGGACATACTGAATGGAAGGTGTTAGAAACATTAAATAGCTCTTATGCTTTGACTAGGTTGCCAAGTACACTTGCATCAAAAAGCTTTTAAAGGGCTTGATTTCTCAATGGTACTCAAAATCGGGGCTACAATTTTGAGCGCCAATAGTGGCTCTATGTGGGGATGCATGTCCCTTGCAGGAATTGCAATGATTTAGATCTCTGGAAGAAGCGGACCATTCCTGAAACAACAAAAACTTCTCTTGAACAACTTTATTGATAGAAAGGAAACTACTCCTACTATGTACAAGCGATGACATCGAGCCATCGAAAAGTTTTCAAAACTTCTTACCTCTATCATAAACCTGATTTTCATTGACATTTTGATGAGGTAACCTAAAATTATCTTTTTCCTTTGTTTCACCCAACACATCAACACTTTCAATCAGTTCATTAGGCAAAACAAAACTATTATCATCATCTTCATAGTGCATGTACAAATTAGCATCAATTTCTTCATCTTGCTCAGTATGAGAATATGAATCAGCATGATCATAACTACTAATATCTAACTGAAATTGATCATCACTAACTAACTAATGGAAACCTTCAACCAAAAACAAAAAAGCTTGGTATTCTACTTCATTCAACGAGTTACATGAATCAGATGGTAACTCACCTTGTGCATCCAGATATGAAGAAAATGTAAAATCTGATTTCTCCTCATTTGCAATATCAATACTCCATAAAAAAAACTAAACATACACTACATTTTCTTCACATTCCAACAAATAATTAGATACCAAATCACAAGAATCATCATGAAATTGCATGTTCACAATATGTTGATCCATATCAATGTTCTCCTCAAATAACTTACTAGAATAAATCACTCCATTAGCATTACTTTCCTCATCACATGAGCAATCTGAATGTATCTTGGCCTCATGAAAACAAGAAAATAATGAACTAGCAATAGACCTTATCTCTACATTTTCATTCTCAACATAGAATTCATCATGTGTATTGATGTATGAATTAGGGGAAACTATATCCTCTTTAGCATCAAATTTAGGTGAAATGACTTCAGTATATGAAATTGCAAAATGTGGCAAAGCACAAGCATCCTTGGATAGATTAGCATACCTTTTAAAATCATGAGCCAACAAATCAGAAATCTCATCAACACTTAACAAGAATTCATTACTAGTTTCTTTTCCTTGGTTGTGATTATTATCTAGATAGCTTGACATATTTACAACAGCAAACTCATTAGTAATACATCTTGAAAAATCAGAACTCTGATCATCACATACATCTTCTTCTTTAGAGAACACCTCAACAACTGGTATCATAACACATTCACATTCGTCACTAGAAGAAAGATTATTACTGTTGTTACATTTTTCCTCTTCTTTATACTCGTCATTATAAAAATATGAATACACATTATGCATGCCATCAAACTATTGATTACTATCATCTAATTCATAAAATTGAGACTCTTCATATTCAATATCACTTTCAACAAACTCATTCCATTCAATATCATTTGCAGCATATTCATTTCTATTATCATTAGATTCATTAGCATTCAAAGAACTTTCAATTTCTACGATAAAGTCTTAAAATTCAATAATCTTTTCTAACCTTGATTTGGCTGACCAATCAACTGAATGTAGCATAAAAACTTCTAAGAGTACCATTGGCAATGAAGACTTCTTAGGTTTGAAGGACTCATCAAGACTCATAACTACTAATTTAAATTTCATGTATGTTTGAAATCCATTAAGACCCTTAATATTACCAATTGTATTTCTTATGCCAATGATGGTCTTATTATGAATTTCTCTTTTCAGCCAAGCAATATTTGCATGAATACTTTCAAGAGTTGGTAGATCATTTTCAGACATAGACTCAGAATCCATCTCTTAAAATTTTAAAAACTCCTACCTCTATTTTCTTAGTGTTGAAATACTAGATGGAGGCAACTATTTTGTTCATTCAATTTTCATGAAAACCAAACACATGAAAATTGAAAATACCCTTTATGTGTTGTTGTATGAAACCTCTAATCTACTGATTAGAATAGGTGTAATTATGAAAACCTTTACATCATAAATAGAATCCTTGTAGATCCACCACCTCCTTGAAGAGGAAAATGAAATCACAATAGTGATTCACCTTTTGAAATCAATTACTTCAACAGATACAAACAACCACATAAACTATCAATCAAGAAACTTATAATTTCTCTTTCCCAACAAACTAGATCTACCCACAAATATTGAAAGCCTCTGATATTAAAATAAACCATGCACTAGCACAGAGATTTAGAGTAGAGTCACCACTCACACTTAGTCAAAAAATATTTGAAACAATTTACCACTTATAAATTTTGAACTATACTTTCAATATGGAAATCTTGCAGATCACTAAGACCTTGGAAAGAGAATACACTTTATAAATTGATTCTTGACTCTAAACCTTGTGCAACAACACTTGCAAAGAATGAACTAATTGAAGATAGACTTATAATAGTCATAGAACACAATTTGTATCCAATCTTACAACACACTATTGTCCATGAACAAAGCTTAACTGGGGAACACAAAATTCAGCAAGGATATGAAAAGAACATCACAATCACCTCATTTTTGTACTACTTTCCTTGTACTTCACCTATTGTATTGAATCTCCTCTTCTAAATTCTCAAGGCTTTTCTACATTCAAATTCAATAGAATCCCTAGTAGAGTCACCATTTTGTTGGTGTTTTGAAACATTACAGGTTTCAAATTACCCTGATGATAATATGAAACATCTAGGGGCAACTAACTCCCATATTCCACATGTCATTTTAGACATGGGCCCAACTATAAGGCTAGACCCTTCTACTTCAAGGTCTACAAAACCTAGGCAGGTGGACCTCAAATTTAGTCAATATGGTACCAGTGCAAAAACATACTCTTGAATCTGTTAAGCAAATTTAACCTTTATATCTCCTAATACTCATGCAATAACACATATCTACAATAACGAATTGCAATTCTACAATATTCACAAGCTGAGTAAGGGTTAGACATTTTAGCTCTTCAACATTAAAGGGGGAAAAGCATTTGATTAATGATGTTGAATTAAGCAAAACCCCTTATATGCAGCAACATGAACAAGTGATCCTGTAACTGATTAGTGCCTTATCTATTAGGCAATTTCATGAATTAAACACATACATATGGATACCTGATACTTATTCCTATATTCATATATATGATCTATCCATTCACCTTGTAAATAGACATCTATGTTCAATCTAAATCTCATTCTTACCTAATATCCTCCTCAATAAACCTGCAACCCTATTGATTTCCTTGAAGCATTTACGTAACTCCTTGAATTATAAGTAACAATGAAATAACATACACCATTAAGGGACTACAAATATGACCTAGGCTCTTTGTTCAAAGATCATAAAACATTGAAAATTCATTGAGAAAGGAGACAAGATCTAAAATGAAAACTCAATCACTTGTTGTTCTTTGTATTGATTTCCTTGATGACTAGGCTAGGTTTATTATATTAGGGCTAGGCTAGGGTAGGGCAGAACAGAACACTCCTGCTGGCACAATAGTAGGGGATCCGAATATGACTGTGCCCTACTATTCTACGGGGACCTTTGCATGCATCTCGCCATAGGGCCCTAATATAATAAACCCTACCTGCCTATCTTTGGGTATCCATGTAGAGGTTCCGGGCCAATTCTAGTTTCCATGCACAACGCTGCCGGCAAATGGTTATTCCAGCCCGCTACAATAATATACCTTTCTCTATAATATACATTCATATGCCTGAATTCAAAACAATGAAATACCTAATAGATCTGAACTATTTATATTTATCTTCACTACTAGTTTCATACAAGAAATAATATGCTAAAGAATGAAGGTGAAATCATAGATCTAGATCCAACAAAGTGGTCTCACAGAAAGAGTAAAAAATTCGAACCAACAATGCTATCATAGATCTGAGAAAACTCAAGATTGGAACCTATGGTCTCATAGTGAAAAACTGGAACCCCTACAATGGATGAAAGAAAGAAAGATATAAACCAAGATGAATTCCCAAATTTGATCTCAGAATGACATGTGTCCACTTGGAATTCCATCCCTTACAACTGAATAACCTCTCTCTTCTTTCTACCCCTGATCTGATTTTTGCTTTCATCATTATTTTGCAACAAACTTGTAAATACCTCTGCTCTATGATGAAAAACCTTTTTTGCAACCAAAATAGCTAAAAATTCTCATGAAATGCTGAAGCAATTAAGGTTTAACTGATCTGAAAGTGACCAAATTTGACCTGAACTACATTTTTGCCATTTTTTACTAGGCTTCTAACTGCATTTTCAAATTTTAAAACTCCATTGAGAAGGCCCCAAATTCTACATTTCTAGCTATAACTCAAACTAGTGAATTCCTATAAAAAAATGAACTCCATAATCAAAAAGTTCATCTTCTCCTAATTTGGCAATATATAACATGCCTATATTCACCTCTCAAAAAACCCCTGAATCTTGATATGAAAAACACCCCCTTTGCATGGATCTGTGACTGCACCTTTAAATTTTCAAAAATAAAAATTTCTAATGTTTAAACTTTAGAAAAATAATATTTTGAATTTAAAATCTACTGACGTGCATATTCTTTTAGAAAATAATTAAAAATTATTTCTTTGGCTCTTTTTAATTTTTCCTATCCATGAAATTTGGGGTCAAACTTAGTTTGATTAGGTGCCACATCTCACTTCAAGATTGGCTTGTTTGATCACCACATCACCACCTAGAATGCCATGCTCAATTGGCACCCACATCATCATCACCATGTAGCACTCTCTAAATTGTCTATGATTTGTGTAAGGAAACTCAGGTGTGGAAACAACTTCCTACACTAATCTCATAAGGAAAGTATGGTGCAAATCCTTTTAAAATCTTCTACACTTACAAATTCAATATCATGTAAACAACAATATTGCAGCCAACCATGCATATAGAAAATAGATAGAGAAAGAAACACATAACACAAAGATTTGCCAGTGGGGAAAAACCTTTCGATAAAACAACCCCACCCCTCCAGAACCTGCACAATGTATTATCTTCAACACAAGATTACAATACACTTGCAATGCAAGTTCAACATCAACAATAGAAGACTCCGACAGCACCTCAGTACCTGCAAACTTTCATCTATCACACTATTGCATTACTACATGCAATACTCATTTTATGAACATCTTAAGACCCAACAAAATGCCCACAAAGGAGTTGGGCATTTTTCATGGCTCAACCACCAAGAAACATGCACAATGCCACATGTACATCAAATACCAAGAAAAGGGTGTCCATCCCTTGAATAGGCAATGACAGCTTGTCATAGAATCTACCACAAATAGTGGTCACAAGAGAAGTGTAAGGGAATCCATCATACCAACCTATTTTTGGCATATTCTCTTACACACACCAACCACTTATTCTTGGGCGCTCAAATAGGCCTCATGTCATAAGATGCTCTTACACCTGTCATAGCTTATTCCTTAAATAGCTCTTACGCATCATAGGAATCCATCATAACCATTTCAGCCATGATCTCCTTCACACACTTCAAGATGCCGACACATGTAAGTGATCAACATGCCAACTAGACATGTACACTCACATTTACATATTATTTGCAAAAATACATTTTACAAAACAAATAATAATAAGAATAGAAATTATACAAGGTTGAGACACCTTATTCCTAACATTCTCCCACTTGTCAAACACGTTGTAAGAGCAATAGGAACATAACAGGGACTGACCGCTATAGGCCGAAAGGCCCATAGACTCCGAACACCATCTGAACTTCTCAGTGCCCACTAGTTTCGTTAATGCATCTGCAACATTCTTCACAGTATCTACCTTCTCCAAATTTACATTTCCATCTTCCACCATATCTCTCACAAAGTGAAACTGCACATCAATGTGCTTCGTTCTGGCATGGAAAGTTGGATTCTTCGCAAGGCAAATAGCACTCTGACTGTCACACCAAATAGTAATCTATTCTGCATCAACACCAACATCAAAACACAATCTCTTAAGCCAAACGGCTTCCTTACAAGCATGAGTAGCAGTCATGTACTCAGCTTCTATAGTGGACAAAGCAACCACAAGTTGTCGCTTACTCATCCAACTGATGGCACCACCAAACATAGTGAACACATAGCCACTGGTGGATCTCCTGCGATCAATATCACCTGCCCAATCTGAATCCACAAACCCATGAATGCAAACTAAATGCGGAGAACTAGAAGAGTTACCATGATAACATATCGAGTAATCTGATGTACCCCTCAAATATCTGAATACTCGCCTAACTGCATCTCAATGTATCCATGCAAGATTAGCCATAAATTGACTTAGGACTCCCACTGCTTGGGCAATGTTTGGTCTAGTACAGACCATAGCATACATAAGACTGCCAACTGCACTAGCATAAGGTACTCTACTCATGTCCTCCACCTCACTAGGAGATTTTGGACAATCATCTACAAATAGCTTTGTTCCCACAAAAATAGGAACACATAGTGGTCTACAATCTGCCATGTTGAACCTATCCAACACAGACTTCACATACTTACTTTGACTCAACCAAAGTTTTCTGTTAGACCTATCTCTACTGATTTCCATACCCAAGATGTACCTAGCTGCCCCAAGATCTTTCATCTCAAACTGTGCTTATAACTAAGATTTAAAATCAAAAATCATACCCTTACCCTTCCCAAAAAGCAACATATCATCAACATATAATGCAACAATAAGAAGGTGATCATTTCCAATTCTGAAATAAACACGATGATCTAATTTCGATCTTACAAATCTAATTGACAACACAAAGGCATCAAACTTAAGGTACCACATCCTAGGAGAATGCTTCAAACCATATAGAGATTTCTTCAATCTGCAAACAAAGGATTCTTTACCTTTAACAATGTAGTGCTCAGGCTGTGACATATAAATCTCTTCCTCCAAATCACCATGAAGGAAAGCTATCTTCACATTCATCTGTTCTATCTCTAAATCACATGATGCAGCAAGAGATAATAGAAATCTAATGGATGTCAACTTTGCAACAGGAGAGAATATTTCACCATAATCTATTCCCTCTACCTGTGAATACCCCTTTGCAACCAATCTAGCTTTGTACCTTTCAACACTGCCATCTACACAAAATTTATTCTTGAACACCCATTTACAACAAATAGATTTTCTCCCTGTAGGCAAAGGTACAAGGTCCCAAGTTTTTTTTTTATCTAATGAATCCATCTCATCATCCATAGCCTAAATCCAAGAACCTGCATCTTCCATGCCCAAAGCCTCTTTCACAGATCTAGGCTCATCAGTGTTAGTAATAAAAGAAAAAGCACAACTGGAATCTAACATAGAATAACCAAACCTTTCTGGTTGCTTTCTTTCTCTCGTGGATCTCCTCAAGGGCTAAGGTTGAGGTTGTTCTTCCTCTTCTTCTAAACTGTTAGAGCTGCTAGAGCTCTCCTCATCATTAGACCCAACATGGTCTCTCTGTTCAGTCTTCTCAGGGGTAGGAGCCAACTGAACAACATCTTTTTCCTTTTCTTTTTCATTTGGTTGTAGCACAATAGGAGAAGATGTTAGCTCTCTAAAAATAACATTTGTGCTATACAACACCTTACTAGTCACAGGATCCCAAAGCTTGTATCCTTTCACACCAACACTCTACCCGATGAAAATACATTTAATAGCTTTGTTTTCCAACTTAGATCTTTTCTCCTTTGGAACATATGCATAAGCTTCACAACCAAAAACATGAAGATGTCTAATTGAAGGATTCTTACCAGACCGCACCTCCATGGGTGTCTTACCAACAAGGGCTGATGTAGGAGATCTGTTAACTAGATAGCAAGCAGTGGTCATAGCTTCAGCCCAAAACCTTTGTTCTAAACCAACTCCACTAAGTATAATCCTAGCCTTCTCCATCAGTGTCCTGTTCATTCTCTCTACAACTCCATTTTTCTTTGGGGTATAAGGAGTTGTCTTATGCCTCTCGATACCTTGTTCTTTACAGGACTGTTCAAACTCTGCTAAGAAAAACTCACCACCATTGTCAGTTCTCATACACTTAATCTTCTTACTAGTCTGATTCTCTACAAGGGCTTTAAATTCCTTGAATCGACTAAAGACTTGTGTCTTACTTTTAAGGAAATAAATACATTTCCTTTTACTATAATCATCTATGAAAGATACAAAAAATACAGACTTGGAGATCGAAGGAACTTTTACAGGACCAAATACATCAGAATGAATAAGATCCAAAACATCAGAAGATTTGTGAGAACTAGAGTAAAACTAAACACGATTTTGTTTACCATATACACAGTGTTCACAAAAGTTGAACTCAAGATTGCAATCATTTAACCCCTCAATGAGATTTTTGTTTTTTAGGGTTCTGAGACCCTTCTCACCAATGTGGATAAATCTCATATGCCACAACATTGTCTTTTCTGTAGGAAGCTTTCCTTCCAAAGAGTTTGCATTGCCATCGGAACCAATAACCACATAATTATTCACTTCTCATTCAGATGGTGAGGATGAAGAACTATTACATAGAGGAATACATGCATCTAGCTAAAACAGAGTACCTCTCCTAGTACCCTTAGCAAGCACCATCGATCCTCTAATCATCTTACATCCTTCTTTCAAAAAAACAACTTGCACACCTACATCGTTCAACATACTTACAGATAATAGGTTTCATGCTACACCTGGAATATGCATAACTCCATTGATTCCATTTACTCATCCATCAAGAAATTTGAAAGTGACCCTTCTGTGTCCAACTATCTTTAGGTGAGAATCATCACCCAAGTACACCTTTCCACCATCGAACTCTTCATATCTTGAGAACCAATTTCGATGAGAGGTAATGTGAAAAGATGCTGTTAGATTGTGGTGACTGATCAAGAAAGTACTGTACATACTTCATAAATAGTGGGGTTCAGGGCATCGCCCCGAAAAAAATTTTTTTTGGAAGTAGCCGACATCGACATGGTAGCCGACATATTATGGCCGACATGTTATAACCCTAAAGTGGTTTAATACTTTTATAAAAAGGGCTTAGGGTTGGGTATTTTTTGATATGTGGTGATACGAAATTGGTTCTTGCGGCGGTATTGAGCTGTAAGGGATTACGGATTGTAATCAGGTTGTAATCACTGGATTGTAATAAGATCGGACTTGCTGTTTGGTGGACGTAGCCCAGGGATTGGGTGAACCACGTTAAATCTTGGTGCCTTGTGTTCATTTCTGTGTGTTCTATTATTTTCTATTATTGGTTATATTTGCATGTATTTTTTATTTTTGTCCGTGGTTTATCCTAACAAGTGGTATCAGAGCCTAGTTGTTTCTCAGTTATCCTCTGCAGGAAAGTCTCACGGTTAAGTGGGAGTCTCACGGTTGAGTGGGAGCAATGGCAGATGATGGTAAGCTGAGGGTTGATAGGTTTAATGGGCAGAACTTCCAGTTATGGAAGATGCAAATGGAAGACTATTTATATCAGAAGGATTTGTGGAAGCCGTTGGAAGGAAAAGCCAAGAATCAGGGAACTATGTCAGAGGCTGAATGGGATCTTTTGGACAGAAAGGCACTTGGAAGCATTCGGTTATGCTTGGCACCATCGGTGGAATTTAATATTACAAAAGCAAAGACGACAGAAGATTTGATGAAAACCCTAGCGACACTGTATGAAAAGCCCTCCGCTTCAAATAAGCTATTTCTCATGAAGCGTTTATTTAATATGAAAATGGCAGAAGGTGGATCTGTTGCAGATCATTTAAATGAGTTTAATACTATTACTAGTCAATTATCTTCTGTGGGTATCAATTTTGATGAAGAAATTAGGGCTCTCTTGATTTTGTGTTCTTTGCCTGAAAGCTGGAATGGCTTGGTAATGGCGGTGAGTAATTCTGGATCTAGTACCCTAAAATATGATGATGTGATCGGTGTTATTTTAAGTGAGGAAACTCGTAGAAAATCCTCAGGTGGATCTACATCAGGAAGTGCTTTAAATGCACAAAGCAGGGGCAGAACGACTGAAAGAGGAAGTAACTCTGGAAATCGTGGGAAATCAAGAGGAAAGTCAAAGGGGAGGAGGTCTCAATCGAGAGGACCAAATGATTGCTGGTACTGTGGGAAACCAGGGCACAAAAAGAAAGATTGCTGGACTCGAAAGAAAAATGAAGGAGATAAATCAGATGGAGACAAAGAGGCAAATGTGGTAAGTAACAAATCCGAAGAGGATGCTTTGCTTCTGTCTTTAGAGAGTGTTGATGATTCATGGGTTTTAGATTCTGGTGCTTCTTTTCATGCTACACCTCATAGAGGTTATTTCATTGATTATGTCCAAGGGGATTTTGGGCTTGTTTATTTGGGGGATAATGAACCCTGTCAGATTGTTGGAAAGGGAAAAATTAAGATTAAGTTGCAGAATGGGAATCATTGGCTACTACATGAGGTAAGACATGTTCCAAAACTAAGTAGAAATTTAATTTCAGTAGGGCAACTCGGTGATGAGGGTTGTGTAGTTACTTTTAATGATAAAAATTGGAAGGTTTCAAAAGGTTCCCTTGTAGTAGAAAAAGGTGTGAAAGTAGGCACCTTATATCTTTGTACAGGTCATATTGTTCCTTCTACTTTGATTGTTTCAGAGAAAAATGAATATTCAGGAACAATTACTACAGATGAGCAGGGAGAACAAATAGCTGCTGTGGATTCTGATACAGCGCTGTGGCACAATAGACTTGGGCACATGAGTGAGAAAGGTATGAAAGTACTTCATTCAAGGAAAGTTTTACCAGGTCTAAAATGTGTGAATATGGATTTTTGTGAAAGTTGTGTGTATGGAAAATAAAAGAGAGTGAGTTTTGTAAAGACAGGGAAGGAAAACAAAAAGGAGAAATTAGAACTTGTACATACAGATGTATGGGGACCGGCTCAGGTATCTTCCCTTGGTGGCTCTCATTATTATGTTACATTTATTGATGACGCAACTAGAAAAGTATGGGTTTATTTCCTTAAACAGAAATCTGATGTATTTCAAACTTTTAAGAAATGGAAATGCTTGGTTGAAAATGAGACTGGTAAGAAATTAAAATGTCTCAGATCTGATAATGGTGGTGAGTATTGCAGTCATGAATTTGAAGATTATTGCTCCACTAATGGTATTCGTAGACAAAAAACTGTTCCAAGGACTCCACAGGAAAATGGAGTGGCTGAACGCATGAACAGGACTATAATGGAGCGCGCAAGGAGCATGAGGTTGCATGCTGGGTTGCCCTTACACATGTGGGCGGAGGCTGTCAATACTGCAGTATATTTGATTAATAGAGGTCCCTCTACTCCTTTGGGCTGTGGTATTCCAGAGGAAGCATGGACTGGTAAGAAGGTGAGTTATTCTTTTCTCAAGACCTTCGGTTGTGAAGCTTTTGCTCATATAGACTCTGAAAATAGAACCAAGCTAGAAGCTAAATCAAAGAAATGTGTCTTTGTTGGATATGGCATTAATGAATTTGGTTATAGGCTTTGGGATTTTGAAAATCATAAAATTATAAGAAGCCGGGATGTCATATTCAATGAAAAAGTGTTGTACAAAGATCTGTTGCAGCAACATGAGAAGAAAGAAGATGATTATGTAGTGCTGGATGATACTCCAAAAGCTGATGTTCCAGCCATTCTTCATGATGTGAAACAACCGCAATAACAAATACCACATACACCAGTGAATGTTAGACGGTCAACAAGGCCAATTAGACCTCCACAAAGGTTTTCTCCATCTTTGTATTCTATTTTACTTACTGATGCTGGTGAACCTGAAAGTTATGATGAAGCTGTGTAGGTGGATACTAAGATTCAGTGGGAGTCTGCAATGAAAGATGAAATGGACTCTTTGCTGAAAAATAAGACATGGGATTTGTGCAAGTTGCCTGCAAGTAAAAAGGTTTTACAGAATAAATGGGTTTACAGGTTGAAAGAAGAGGAAGGAGGTAAGAAAAGATTTAAGGCCAGGTTAGTTGTAAAAGGATTTGCACAGAAAAAAGGAATTGATTTTGATGAAATATTTTCTCCTGTTGTTAAAATGACTTCTATTCGTACTGTTTTAAGTCTTGTGGCTACTGAAGATTTGCATTTAGAGCAGATGGATGTTAAAATAGCCTTTCTTCATGGTGATTTGGATGAAGAAATATATATGGCTCAGCCACAGGGTTTTGAGGTCAAAGGTAAGGAGAACTTAGTGTGCAAATTGAAGAAAAGTTTATATGGCCTGAAGCAAGCACCTCGGCAATGGTATCTGAAATTTGACAGTTTTATGCATGAGCATGGATATAATAGGTGTCATTCAGATTACTGTGTTTATTTTAAGAGGTTGGATGATGATAGCTACATTATTTTATGTTTATATGTTGAAGATATGCTTATAGCTGGGTCTAACATGGATCATATTAAGGGGCTGAAACGCCAATTAGCACATGCATTTGCTATGAAGGATTTGGGGGCAGCAAAACAAATCCTTGGTATGAAGATTTGCAGAGATAGGAAGAACAGAACATTGACGCTATCTCAAGCTGATTATGTTGAGAAGGTGTTGCAACGTTTCTCTATGGAGAATGCTAAAGCTGTCAGCACACCTTTACCTGGTCATTTGAAATTGACTAAGGAGATGTGTCCCAAGACACAGGAAGAGGAGGATAAGATGTCCAAGGTACCCTATGCTTCAGCTGTAGGAAGTTTGATGTATGCTATGGTATGCACTAGGCCAGATATTGCACATGCAGTGGGAGTCGTTAGCAGGTATATGAGTCATCCAGGTTTTGAGCATTGGAATGCTGTCAAGTGGATTCTCAGATATTTGAGAGGAACATCCAATAAGTGTTTACACTTTGGGGGCTCTACTACTAATTTACAGGGCTATGTTGACTCAGATTTGGCTGGGGATATTGATACCAGGCGGAGTACTACAGGTTATGTCTTTACTGTTGGTGGGGCAGCCGTGAGCTGGGTTTCTAGGCTACAGAAGATTAATACTCTCTCCACTATAGAGGCAGAGTATGTTGCTGCTACAGAGGCCGCCAAAGAGATGATATGGCTTCAGTTCTTCTTGGAAGAATTGGGACATCCTCAGAAGGATAATTTTTTATTCACAGATAGTCAGAGTGCCATTCATCTTGCTAAGAATTCAGCTCTGCATTCTAAGACCAAACACATACAGTTGCGGTACCATTTCATTCGGTCAGTTTTGGAGGATGGACAGTTAAAGCTGGAGAAGATACATACCAATGAAAATCCAGCAGATATGTTGACAAAGGTTGTCACAAGGGAGAAGCTGAACTCCTCTTCAGCTTCAGTTGGTCTTTTAGACTAAATGTGAATAAAAGAATAGCAGAGTCCAGGGTGGTTTGATCCAGTGGGAGCCCCATGCGGTAGTTGTATTGCTACAGGATCAGTCTCCAAGTGGGAGATTGTTGTTTAGTGTGGAGCCTGATCAGTCCCCAAGTGGGAGATTGTTAGATTGTGGTGACTGATCAGGAAAGTACTGTACATACTAGTGAGCATCTTTATTTTGTGGGCATGCACCCACCACACATGTCATCATCTGTTGCATCATCCTGTGAACTCACCACATCAGTATGCTTCTCTGCTCATTCAAAATCTTTCTTACATCATTTTCAAACTTGGCTATGGATGGGCCCCTACACAAGGCTTGCCTTTCTAAAAGGCACTTGTCTTTAGATATTTTAGAATAAGTATGGAATTCTGGTTAAACCACTTAAAACTCCCCCACTTAGTGAATGTGGGATAATTTCCTTTAAACACTTTTCCACATAAATTTGCTATGTTCTTTTGGTTGCATTCTTCCACTTTCTGTGAGATAGTGTATTCATCCAAATCACCAAGAGGGGTACTCCATCCACAAAGACTTCCTCTATTTTCCATCTATATCCTCCCTGATGTTCTTGTGCAAGCATGGAGTCTCCTTTTTTTGCGTACGGTCAAACTTGGTTTGTTACGGTTTTCACAAAGTCTATAAAACATGCTCTATTCTACAAAAGAGAAATTTCCTCCCTAATTCAGAAAGGATTTGATAGATTGGGTGATTATAAGTATAGTGTCATAAGCATACAACCCAAACACATTCAAAGAGACATCTACTATGTTAGACTTTTCCAAAATTTTCCACTCTCTTGTAAATTCTTTGAGTTTTCCTAAATTTGGAATTCGCCATCGCAGGCCAAGCACCCCTTAAAGTAAGTTAATTTCATCTATTTCCAGTCTAGTTGAATCCAAAATAGAGGATAGCCAATCCGTGACTATCCAAACATATCCATTGCTCAACATCCCCTTTTCCTTAGCTTTGGAGAAAAGATTAAGACAAACATCTAAATTTGTATGGACTACAAAATTTGGTACCTCTACTAAACTCAATTTCGCTAATACATTACCCATCTCACTCTTGTTGATATCAAGAAGCATAGCTACCTTACTTGTAATTCTAATTCCCACATTTACCAATGCATCTTCTAGTGCAAAAACTCCATTTTTTTCATAGTCATCATCTACATACATTGCTACAACTTCTAGGATGGACCTAACTATTCATCCCAAAGGCATCAATTATATAATTATAAGTGACAACATTTGGCATCACTCCTTCTTTTGTCATCTGATCGAGCAAGGCAAGAGCTTCTTCTACAGAGCCATTCTTACGTAAAGAGTCAAAAAGTACACTATAAAGCACCATGTCAAGCTTCAAACCAGAGCATGAAGAACTCATTTAAAATTTGTAAAGCCTTAGCCTATAGTCCTCGTTGCGTGAGTGGCTTTCTATTATGTAGTTTGCAGTGGTTTTTTGTGACCATATGCTTCCTAACAACTTGATCTTCTTTATATTCCGCAGCCTATACTTCTCTTTCAACATGGAGCTTACTCCTTAATGAGCTTATTTGCATTTGGCCATATAAGGTAACCCTTAGTCTTTCCTTAGACATTTAAATGTAGCGAAAGCAATCATTCCTTCTAGATGAAATTTAATTCCTTAGATCCTTGGGACTAATGATTCGAGCTTAATTGATTCACCTATCTTCCTATCCACATCTACATGCTTTATTTCCATCTTCAGATACAAAGCACATAAAATGTCATGCACTCAGTGTATTTCCCTCAGGCCAAATATTAGGCATCAAAGGATTTGTGTCTCAAAGTCTCTATATTCACTAAATTCAATCGCTACAAAAATACTTCAATGTCACCCTCACTAACATGAACCATATATCATCGAGCATATATTTCCATTCCTCATTTGATTTTCTATAATAATGTATTAATATAAGTTTGAAACATTGTCGCATCTTTTGAATACCTCAAATCACAGTATCTTATCAATTTGGCAAAAATTAGTCGAGCCCTAAAGTGGGTCTAGCTAAAAAAAAAATTATTTTCAAACAACTGAACTGCAAAACTGATCCATTAACCATCTGGCCTTAATCCAAATCAAATTTGACCATTGAATAAACATTTGAAACTTAATTCATCATTTTTTGGAGCTAGTCCACTTCGTGTGAGGAGGTCCTTTGATTGGCCTTAAAAACTGAGTAGAACACCTACTTAGGCTATAAAAATCAGTACACTAATGCTTTTTTTTTCTTACTCCTATCCTATCAAATCTCATCTCATGATGAATTTGGGGTCAAAAGATATTGACCATCAAAGTTACCCTCTTAGAACTGCCTGCAAGAAAACATGTCAGAAAACAATAAAATGCTTTCAGATTCGGCTTCAAAAATTGGGTAAAATGACACTTGGGGGCATGAAAATTCTATCATGAGGAAAATATAAATTTGGGGTTCGGTCTCATGAAGAATAACTAAACACAAATGGTGAGTGGTCAAATTGGGCTACTTAGAATTTGTAGACTGGAAACACTGATAGAAAATATTTTTTTGAAATGGAATGGAATTGAGAAAGTGTGGAGACGGATTCGTAAAAACTTGAAAATTGACACACTTAGAGTATTTTAAAAGTAAAACATAGTGGCATAATCCATTCGATCTCACCTATAATGGATTTCAAGATATGACATCATGAATAGGGGCTGCAACAAATTTGCATTTCTTGACACGAGTAAAAAGTTGCATATTGCATTTGGAATCGCGTTTGAAAACTGATCAAATAGATTCGTCATAAGCTCAAAATTGAAATACAACATGTCTCTGACCTCTAGAATATGTTGCAATAGGAATTTTCTCATTTTGGTCAACTAGGTCAAAGATATAATAGGTCAAAGAGGGCCTTTCAAAATTTTGAACATTTTGCATCAGCATGACAACATTAAAAGACCAACTTTGGGGGATTCAAAACCTAGCCAAATGGACTTGAAACAAATCAAAATCTAAAACATATGCTCTTTGATATGGTCACTAAACACTACCAAAGTGGTGATTCATCAAACATTACTAGGTATGAGATATTCAGTTGTAAATATGGCCTCTCATCACTATTTGACACATTGGTGAAAATACAGAATTGGCAATTGCTCAAAACAAGACTTCACGGAATAGCTTGGAATGTCAGTTTAACTTCATGAAACAAGTGGATATACTGAATGGAAGGTGTTAGAAACATTAAACACCTCTTATGCTTCAACTCAGCAGCTGGGTACACTTGCATCGAAAAGCTTTTAAAGGGCTTGATTTCTCAATGGTACTCAAAATCGGGGCTACAATTTTGAGCACCAACAGATATCTCTAACCATTATTGTTTAGTAATGTCAACCACTTAGTTATTTACAAGCCAGAGTTAGAAAATCATCACTATGACTAAGTTACTCTATATAGGTCGAGTCATGTACATAAGTATGTACCTAGCTCTATAGCCAAGTAATTATTTGGGTCACAATGTATTTTGTATACGAGTCGATCTCATCTATGACTGAGAAATTTTTTGAGAATACAAATGCTGAGCTACTTAGTATGTACCAAGCACAATCAAGGCCAAGCAACAACAATGTCAATCATCAAGAAACAACAAAGGCTAAGCTACACAGATTTTACATGAAATTCAGAAATGGAATAAAGTTTTAGGCAAAATGATTGTCAGACTGACTTGGAAAGGATATTTTATTTTTTAAGATATTGTTATAGAAAATTTAATACTATTAGGCATTATTATAGAAAATTAACACATTGTGGATCATAGATATATATATTGGGTGTTCAATGACCAAGATGAAGAGGAAAAACATGGAATCATCTAGAAAACTCATTAAAAAAAATTTAAATAGCGATAATCATAACTGTTGTCACAAAAGTTTACACCCTTCTCCAAATTTTTTTACCTAATGACAACCTTGTGAAACATGGAAACAACCTCCAAGCTAGGGGACTTGAACTGTGAGGTTGAGTCTTTGGAGAAGGCCAGCTTCCTTTACTATCAGGGTGCACCAAACTACTCTTAGAGAGGAAAAGGGAGAAGGAATGCATAGAAGAAAATCTACCTATTCTAGCCTAAGGGGGGTGATGAACCAAAATAGAGTGTTCAAACCAATCTCTACCCATACATGCACTATTGAACCATCATGACACTAAAAGATAAACACATCCAAACTTACTTTAATCTAGCAATCACATGCAGATCAGAGAAACCCAAATGAATGACACGAGGAAAGAGAGTATTCACTTATATACTATTCATAAACCAAAAGAGATATAGTCATGCAAGATTTCAGATATCTACAATACACCAATGAGAGGCAAATAGTTCTTGCACTTCACATCAATGGCTGAAGGAGATAAGAATGTCATAAAATTCAAAGGGAAAGGGGATTTATAGTGAAATTGTAGAGCAATATTAGAGAAAATAGCTCAAAAAGTTGACCTCAATAAAATCTACAAAAATTGCCTTTATATCTTAGGCATAACTGAGATGTTCTCTAACTAAAGTTACTCCACAACCACTACCATTAAGTCTCTTTAGAGATTTGGAGAAAATCTGATTTGGGCACAGATTTAGATATAATGAAATCTAATATCTTGTTGAAACAGGGCCCTAATAGAAATGACACCAGTAAACCATTCTAACCAAGTAGATGGATAAACTAGGGTGGTGGAGTGTTCTCCTACTATTTACTGGGTTCAACATTCATTCGAGAGTAGTTGGAATTAATCATTAGGATCAAATCATGCAAGAAAACTCAATTTCTTTCATTTCTGGCTTATGAATCAGCAAAGTCAGTAGGTCAACTAAGTCTTAGAACCAAAATGGGCCACGTGGGCCAATAATATTTTTTTTTCTACCACCTCGCAAGGCCTTCCTAATTTTGACCACCAAACCAACTAACTATGATGTCACATAACCTTCAACCTTAACTATCAATACCTTAGCCTGGCCCATCAGGACACATGTCCTTTAGGTGCTTTCCTACATTGTTTAATTACCTTGAATCTTCATTATTCGGGGAAGCGCTGATCATTGATCTTCGTAAGATCAATGATCACGAAAGATCTTCATTATACTACACCTGCCCTTAATACTTCTAGGCCCACAAACCATTCAGCATACACCTCATCATGACTTGGCATCACCTTGCAGCTTATGAAATCATCCTGACCCCACAAAGACACATGGCAGCAAGGTGCTTGCTTGCATTCCTTAACATCCTTGTATCTTCATAATGCAAGGAAGTGCCCACCGTAGATTTGTTTGCATGGGATGGCAGATCTTTCTTTGAGAAGAATGGGTGCATTATGTCATTATCAGCTATGAAGGGGCTTGCCAACATTACTTAAAGCTCATGCACTTTCATATTGCGGGCAAGTGCTAGCCCTTGATCTTTGCTAAATCAATGATCACAATGCTTGAACTATAACTTTTATTCCTTTGGGCCTGTGAGGACACATGGTGATCTAACGCTTGCATAGGTACCCCATTTGGTGGTAAATGTAGTCTTGTACCTATCAGACTCTTTGACCAGCACTTGATTGTAGCTAGAAAATCCATCAAGAAATGAAAACCTCTTTGGAACACTGACCTTGGACAAAATCTGCTCCATGGAAGGTAGAGGATGTTGATCTTTAAGGGAAGCTTGGTTAAGGTCCCTAAAGTCCACACACAATCTAATTTCTCCATTCTTCTTCCTAATAGAGACAAGTTTTACTACCCATGACGAGTGCTTGATGGGGAAAATTATATTGGTCTCAATCAATTTGGATAACTCTTTTCTCAATAAGGGTTCAATTTTGGGATTCACTAGCCTCTGTTTTTGTCTTACTGGTTTGACATTATCAATTAAATCTATGGTATGCTGAAAAAAACCTTGGGTCAAAAACCTTCAAATCATCATACGTCCAAGCAAATACATTGTTAAATTCTTGACATAGATGAATAATACTTTCTTGCTCAATCTTAGAACATACCTTCCCCATGTTGAAGGATTTTCCATTAACAACTATGACTGGGGTGTGATCGTCTTCATTAGTAGCTAGGTTCATGACTCTTCACCTTGCTTGGTCATCAGGATTCAAGTCTTATATTTACAAGATAGTTGTCATGCCACTAAGTAAGAAGACTCTAGGAAAAATGAAGAAGTAGACATTGACACCTCAACCACCAAATAAGCCAAGGACTAGGGCACCTGCTTATGCCAAGCACACTACAAAGAAAAGAGTAGAAAAGTCTACTAGACCTAGTGCCCACAAAATCAAAAGGAGATTGGTCAAAGGACCACCGTAAAGAAAACAAAAGTCTATTGATGAGGTATGTTCAAACATAAAGATTTTCACAAAATTATCTAGCTATAAATTTATGAAATATGATACACTAGATTATGATGACAATAATATAATTGAGGAGGCTATGATAGAAATGATGCCAAACTACAAGCTAGCTCCTAGAGAAATAGAGTGAAAAATACCCAAATATTTGTATGAGAAACTAAATGGAAGATGGGAACATGTAGAGAAGGTAGAGAAAATGATAAGGGCTGATGCATTACTCAAAGTTAGGGCTGACCTATCCCAAGAGAAACATGACACATTTTTGGAGCAGCATAGGAATATTTTTGTTCTAAAATATAGAAAAAAAAATTATATTGATAAATAAGGAGGAAGTTGTATGACAGAAAAGTGAATTACTATGAAAGAACATTTTTGGACTAACTAGAAAGAAGGTAGAGACTATAAACATGGATAATGAATATAGTATTGGAGAAAGCTTAGGTGTACTAAGTTCGCAAGCCAGCATGCCCCCTATACATTCCAACACTCTTGAAACTCCTGAAGTTGAGCAGTCAAGGCTTACAAATGAAGATAAAGATGATGAAGATAGAGAAAAAAATTAAAATAACAAGATTGTTTCAGCACCTCATATTGAGGAAGATTAAGAATCAAATAAATCTTAATAAAATGCAACTATTATTGTCTCGAGTACAAATACACAAGTAAGACTGAGTGGTGACACCCCTTCACCAACTCACACAGTAGTGTCAAGTAGTAGCACTCTCACACCTAACAAAAAGAGGAAAGCAATAAGAAGTATCACCAAATATTAAGGTTAGTCTAGATGAAATCATTGAGATGCCACAACTGGATCTAGAAAATCTCACCTTAAAGAAAACTATTTTTCTACAAGAAGTTTTGAAAAAGAAGAAGAGACAAGAAGATCTAAGGAGGGAACAAAAACATAAATAGGTATTATATGATGTAAAATATATTTTTGTTGATGCTTTTGAGTTTCATAATTTTTAAGAAGATGCACCAATCATAAACTAGCTTGTAAATATAATTGATCAAGTGAATGCTAGAGATATGGAATCAAATATAAAGTTAATGGATTGGTCATTAAGAAGATTTGAAACCAAGGTTGTGGACAATAGGAAGTGCAATTATAGGAGAAAGAATAGATTAATTGAGTTGATACAAAAGGTACAATATTTATACACAATTTTGTTAAATGTGCCAAGATTTACACATACTATTTAGGCACAAATAACTAAAACTCAAGTTGAGCTGAAGGCATCAAACAACATTATTTCAAAGTTAGTAGGATCAAGTATTGATCATTATAATAATCTACTAAAAACTCAAGATGCATTGGTCAAGCATCAGGTAGTTGACAACAACATGAGAACCAAATTGATCTCTATTTAGGCAATGTTGATACCTCATTTGGAGGTCATGCATAGAGAACTAAAAACAACCTAGGATCTTATCATAGAAGATCGTAATCTTTTAGTGGCTAATAGTTTAGTTGATTTATCTACGAGATTATATTTGTAGAATAGTGTTTTAGAGGTAGCAATAATCACATGGGATCATGTATTGTCTTTGATTACCAAAGTTCACAAGGAATTCATTGAAAAATATGGATTACTTCCACCCATTCAACCCCAATAGCAGTGACATATAGTGTTGAAAAACAAAGGGGAAGAGATATGTGTAGAAGGAAAGAGATGTGAAGATGGGAACAGAGAATTGAAGAGAGATAGAGTAATGTGATGTAAAAAAAATGCAAAAGAAAGGTAAAAGAAGAAGTACAAATGTACAGTATATAGATTTGAATAAAGGTGAAATGGTTTTTTATTCATTTTTAAAAATTTTTAATTTATTTTGCATTGATTCTAAGTCATACAACTTAGGGGGAGAGCTCATTATCAAATTGTATGGTAATGATGTAAATATAACAAAGTGTTTTTTCCACTAATGTCAAAGGGGGAGATTGTTGGTATCTCTAATCATTGTTGTCCATTAGTGTTGACCACTTAGTCATTTACAAGGAAGAGTCATATGATCATCACTATACCCAAGTTAATTTATATATGTTGAGTCATGTACATAAGTAAGTATGTACCTAGCTCTATAGGAGTTGAGTAAGTTTTTGGGTCATAGACTATTTTTGTATATGATCTGAGCTCATCAACGATTGAGCAAGTCATTGGCAATCAAACAATTTTTTGAGAATACATGTGCCAAGTTACTTAGTATGTACTAAGTACAATGAAGGTTGAGTATCAAGAAACAACAAAGGTTGAGCCACATAGAGTTTACATGAAATTTAGGAATGGAACAAAGTTCTAGGAAAAACTATTATTAGGACAACTTCGAAAGGATATTTGATTTTTGAAGAGGTTTTTATAGAACATTTAATATTGTCAGAGGTTATTAAAGAAAATTTACATGGTGTGGATCACAGATCCCTATGTTGTGTGTTTGACGATACGAGGAGAGGAAAAACATGGAATCATCTAGAAAAATCTTTTCAAAAATCTTTAAATATTGATGATCTTAACCTAGATCATACTTAATACCAAGAGAGAAGGAAATGGAAAGATTTAATGTGTGAACATGAATCTATTGATAGAAATGGATTGAGATTATATTAGAAGTCATTGAAGGGTTATGCTATCATCTAATAGATTGAGTGACCTAGTCATTGCAATGAATTGAAATGGAAAGACAAGCTTATTAGATCAGAGGAAAGGATCCCTTAGTAAGGAGAAGACTCAAAATCAGCTTACAGAGAAAACTAAGAGTCAGGTACTAAATTAGTTTTAGCTTAAATTGGGGTAAATATCTTAATAAAGTGGTCTTAACATATCTTTGTAAATCTCCTAACAGAGTCCTTACTTTTTTTTAAGTGTTAAATCCTCTAACAAGGTGACACCTAGAAGTCTCTTAAGCTTTTAACAAGGAAAACCCCTCATAGGGTAGATCATATTTTATGGTCAAACATTTTAACCTTAACTGGTTAACTTTACTACTATAGCAGTAAAGACTTGTGAGTGTCATCCCCACCCCTACTTTATCTTCACCTTAGAGGGTTTCTAGGTAACAAATATTGTGTTATGTGTTTTACTTTAATGCATGCAATTGATCAGACTTATATGTTACAGTAGATTTACATTACTAAATTTACATGCACAAGTTATTGATAGATGTGGAGTAATTTGTGAAAAGTGAAAAGTGTTTTAGATTCTAGTTCACCCCTTTCCCCCCCTTCCCTCAATATCTAGTTTATCAATTTTATTCCTCCGTTAATCAACACTCTTTGCATGGTGTAAAGAGGACTGCAGATAAGATAGATTAGGTCTTTTGGTATCTTTACATTATGTTTTAATGACACGTTTTCTTTATTATAATACACTTTGTATTAGGAAACTTATCTGTATTATATTTTTTTGACTTGTCAGATCATGTTATTGCATATGAGACCATGTTATATATTTTTATGGCTCGTTATCATGTTAGTGTATGGTATGTTATCATGTTTTAAGTATGACACATTTTATTTTTTATGATATGTTTTATTCATGTTATGACACATTTTGTTAGTATATGGTATGAACAATAAGTCAATTTTAATTAAATGTAGGAACATTAATTTAAACATGTTTGAATGTGAAAATAATGGAAAAATATAGGAGGTCATTACAAATTGACAAAGAATTTAATATCAAATCCACACCAATAACTTTCAAATAGAAGTGAACTCCTATATTTTACACAAACGAAGTCATATATTTAACACAAGTGAAGTCATATATGTGTACTTAAACAATATGAAGGACATAAATAGAAGTGAACACCTATATTTTATGCAATTGAACTTGTATATTTAAAAAAATGGTGAAGTCATGTATTTAAAACAAGTGAAGACACATTTATGTAAAACAATATGGACATAAATAGAAGTGAAGTGTTGCTTTAAAATGCTTGTACAACATGTTTCGATTGAAATAAAAAATTGGTTGAACAAATTTCTTCAAATGAGGTCTTGCAAAATGTTTAATTTTTTTTGTTGTTGAAATGTTAGCAAACCCATAAATTTATAAGATCTATCTGTATAATGTAAATATGTTTAATGTACACTCACTATGTGTAATTGTAGAAGATGTTGATGTTGGTTTCACCTAAAATATTTAAAGTTGCATAAGTTTTACTCAAGGCCTCAATAAGAGGTATATGTAGAAGTTGATGAAATCCAACTCCATAGCTTGTCAAGATCACCTACATGAAAATAGCTTGTTGAAGAGAAATCGAAGGAGCAAGAGCTTGAAGGAAACAAAGCAAGAGAAAATATTTCACAGTAGGAAAATGAAATTGCTATGTGAATGAATTTACAATGAGCGAGAGACCAAATATAAAGGCCTCAAGGAAGCTTGTAGAACAAACTAGAAGGTGGTAGAAGATAATGTTGACAACCAAGCACACTTCCACAAAAAGGTGGAACATGCTAGAAGGGAACAAACTCCCATATTGTCAACAACCCATCACTACAACTATTAACTAAATGCATTTACCTAAGTAAGCTTAAGTAATAGAATAAATAATAAATAATAAATTAATTATTTACTCTAACACCCCCCCTTAAGTGCAACTTAGGAGAATGTCTTAAGCTCACAAAAGCTAAGAGAAAATGCAGAATGGGTCTCAACAACAAGGCCATGTTAGGTACCCATGTACAATGCAAAGAAATGCAACATCTAAAAATAGGGAAAGAGGGAAAACCTCATGGGAAAAACCCTCCCCCAAAAAGAGGTAAAAAACATGTTAAAAAAATGAAGAAAGGAAGGAAGGAAGGCCTCAATAAGACCCCCCAAGGACAACTTCCACCAAAAATGTTTCAAGAGACTCTCCCAAAACCATAAGTAAAACTAGCCCCCCCATGAGAGATAGAAAAGCTACCAAAGCCCACCAAGACTAATGGAGCCCCCAAAGAAAGAATCAAACCAATGAAATTCCAATGCAAAGTAAACAAGGGAACAAAACAAGGGAACCCCTGAATGAGAGGGAAAACTGGAAGGCCTAGCTGATGCTGAAAGGAGAAAATATGAGGATCCTGAAAGGGAATCCCCAAGATAGGTGTGATAATACTATCATGAATGTCCACTATAGAATCCACAATAGGTGCACCTAGGGGCTCAATGAATGGAGTTGGAGGATTAGGCAGAGTAGAAGAAGAATCTTGTTGAAGAGAAAAGTCCTCAACTAGATGTGGTGTGGCAGTCAAAATAGGAATCTCAGGAACAATACAAAGGTTCAAGTATCCTAACTGCACCACATGATGCTCCTACGAAAGAGAAGTAGTGTGCTCTGACAATAGAGATGGTGGACCAAAGTGTGAGAAGGTGTAGAGATGAGTGGAAGGATGAACTGCCCCTATAGCAATAAGACCTCCTATTAAATGATCTTGAATGAAGATTAAATCAACAATCAACACAACTGTCTTCCCTAATCCACTATGCGTAATTTGAGAAATCAAGAGAAGGTTGGTAGACAAAGATGGAACATACAATACATCATTGGATATACCATCCTAGATGTCAACTGAACCTTTCTCTCAAAGTAGTAGGGCAGTGTTAAATATGAGGAATCAGAGAAGCCTCAAGAGTAGAGAAGACACCTTGAGAAGATGTCATATGGTGAGAAGCTATAATGCCCCACCTAGAGATCATTGGAAACAAGGATGGAATACAAGCCAAAATTATTATTATTTAAAAGTATGAATGCGCATGACAACATCATACAGGGATCACAAAGATCACAACAAAAGGCTTCACCACAATCTCGACAACCAATGAATCTCTGAATGCCACTACCAAACTGACACACACAAACAAAGCCAACAATGAAAATGCACATGATGAGGGCTCAAGAAATGACCACTCATCAACAAAACAATAAGCTAGGATAAAATGAAAAATCCTAAAATTTGGCTAAGCTTGAAATCCTGAAGCCCTGAAAATTGGCTAACTCTGGATTTCTGAAGCCCAATTTTTTTTTAGAATCTTTATCTTATCTCCAAGAGGTTTGAAACCTATCTCAAAAGATTTGTTGCATATATTAAAATATATCTTAAGTATAAGTTGGTCAACTTATACTTAAACGATATATTTTAAACCCCAAAGAATGAACTATGAAAAGACACAACTGAAATTCAAATTGCGTTGGCAAGGGATTGAAGAACACCTAAGAGGGTATACCAAACCATCCCTAAAAATTTTGGATCAGACTAAAAAGTGCCTACTGCCCACCTGCACAAGTTTCATAAAACTCATGCGACACTTTATCAACACTGTGCGATACTTTACTAGTGTCATGCAACATTTCTCTAGAAGGAGGGTGACACAATCAGGGGTTGGGTGATACTTCTCCAAAGGGCATGCGATACTAGAAGTGTATCATACAACATTTCTTATGAGGCTATACAATACTTTAAAGTATCATACAACACTCCTCAAATGGGCATACGACACTATATTGTATCACACCATGCTGACACATGGTCACCTAGGGAAAAAGAAAGAAAACTCTAAGGACAAACAACAAGCTAAAACATAGATAAAAACCTCCACAACAAGGAGTACTAGATCGACATCTCGAGGTCAAAACACTCAACAAACTGAAAGATGGAAAGCCAAAATCTAACCATCTAAATCATACATTAAAGGGAAAGAATAGAAGGAACATCATAGTGAACATAAGAAACATCATGATGTACAGAGATAATATCACAATAAAAAAATAACCAAATTAAGTACATGGTTCCTTCCAACCATCAATAGCATCATAAGACCATCATGGATCCTAGCCATCCCCCGCACGTAACATCCCAAGCCACTGATCAAATCATCGGTACTATCATAATAGGGATGTCACTACTAAACATGCAAATAACCAAAAGCATAAGGAAAACTAACATGCTAGTAGTAAACCAGAAGATAATTCTACAAAGTAGAGAACATCACCTGATGCATGTTGATCATCATAATAAGGAAATCTAAGACGCTAAGCCAAGGAGCAATAGATAATCCAATACAATAATTCATATCTTGTAGACATATGCTAAGCATCATAATAAGGGAAATGCGTCAAATAATCTATCATCATCTAAACATGATATCCAAGCATTCCAATGAAAGCATAAATCACAAAAAAGCATACTCTGAAACTAGCAACATCAAGTGAAAACATCTAGCAATAGTTATACTAGGATAAGAGATCATCTGTGTACACTGGTCCCTAGCAATGGTGAAGGTAGCTACGCCTCCCAACCACATGAAACCTATAGGTATACACCCACCATGCTAATGGAGATAATGATCCAACCACAACCACACATAAAGCACAACATCCAAGGCTAACACTCAGGCCAGATAGTATGATGGCTGCAACCAAGAACCTAAGAAAATGCAAGGAGTACAGGTCTTGGTCAAACACTCAATAGGCTACTAAGTAGGGGATAACATCACGGAGAGTCACTTGGCATCAAAAATCCCAAGGTCAGATCGTGTGTCCTCAAACTTAAATGGGTGCTCACACATTGTGTCCTCAAACTTAATCGGGTGCTCACACATTTTACTTATCTTAAGTTTTATTACCAGTCACACATTTTCTTTAATTATCACTTATTTAAAACTTCCTCTACCAACCCTATGGGATTGAGATCACTAGGCTACAAGATAAAAGCCCTCTCCATATGCTACCCTACCCTACCCATGCTCATCCTATGACAAGTGCCCGTGGGCATGCATACTCTCATCCCAACCCCAATGATCATAACTTTTGAAAGTACCATAGAAGATCGAGCCTCGCAAGTCACCCAAAAAATGTATGTGCACATACTTATGTGTGGTGCACCACCATCATGAAGATCAAAACACAAGGATAGGAATGAGAACACAATGCAAAGAAAACACCCAACTAAAAGCAACATAGGAAGGATGGATTCTACATGAATCCCAAAGCAAATAAAAGCATACATCATGAAATCACTCAACCGGCCTCAATTCAAGAGTATGGATTCGACACAAATCTCAATGATGCAACAAGACCAAACATCATGAACTTACTCAACTAGCCTCAATCCAAGAGTATGGACTCTACACGAATCCTAACACTCATGAAACAAAAGCAAAGGTCTAAAAGAAACAATAACACTAGGTATAAAATCACTCAACTGAACACAACGTTGGGAATACAGATGTAACACACATCCCAATGCAACATAACACAATAATGGTCTGACTAATATCCAAATGGATCATTAAGGTCCACGACCCACATTGTGCCAAGAAAACTCGAGAAAATAGGGCGACAGGCAAAATGAGGTAAAAACCCCAAATTTTGAATAAATTGCAAAATTAAAACCCATTTGGCCTTTGGGTTCAAAAATCTCAAAAATCCAAAAATAAAAGGAATCAGACACCATATGCAAAAATGGCTAGCATAATGATGTAAAATCCCAAACCCTCATCCCGAAAACTAGGGAAATGTTCATACCCGCCCAATCGGGTAGAACTAACATACAGAAGCGGAGGGGAACACTAGTTCTCAGCCTCCAAACAAATAGCTACCAAAAATAGAAGCAGAAATAGAACATAAACAATAAAATAGGAAAGCCCTACCTCACAACCAAAAGGGAAAAATAGGAATCTAAACCAGAAAATAAAATGCTGGCAAAAGTGGCCAAAAATTGTGGCAGTCTAAGGTTTCCCTGAGCTAGATCCAACGAGCTCAACTTCGCAATGATCCAATGCCCATAGCTCCCACAATGAACAAAAAAAAAAATCCTCATGAAGAGGATTTTGGGTTTTACTCTCCAAATTTCTAATTCAAAAGTGAGAAGTGAGGAATTAAATTCCTTTTTGGATACTTATTCACTTTTTGAGTGAATAATCGATTAGGGTAAATAACTAGCCAACCTACTTAAACTCCGAATCAACCCAAACAAAAACAAGTTATTCCTATAAATAGGAATTCATCTATGGCAAAGCTGGCAGACATTAAAATAAAATGATTATACAAACACACTTACTTTTCTAGTCACATAATGTAAATGAGTTCGGATTTAATAATCACCAAAAGGTTTAAATTAAACATTTAATTAAGGATACGTCGACCATACCAGGATGACATTGGTAAAATATGAAAGGCTAAATCACTAACTCCATGTGCCACTGCCAGGGATATAAATCCTGCACACTAAACAACATAATCAAGTGCAATTGCATATAATAACATAGCCGAAGTAATAAATGCATTAAATCACCTAATTTAACCATTTATTGAATTATATTAAAATAATCTATTTACATCACTCACATTCGCATAAAGTATAACAATGCATGAATGAAGTAAATAACCATAGCATTAAATCCATCACCTAACATAATCAGAGGTATGTCCAAATACTAGATAACTAGATATCATCATAAAACACACATCTCAAAATGGCATCATCATGCAATATGATTAAATAAATAGCATAGAATTCTAATATCTATGATACTAAAATCAAGGTATAACATCTGACCCTCGGGTTGTCTCAAATGTAAATCATCACATAAGTAACAGATATCTCACAAATCAAAATATAACAAGGTAAATGTTTGTAGCACATAACCAAATAATCCAACATGGACAATCCATTCTAATTACTTAAGAATTTAAATAATTATTTTTTAAAGAACATTAAAAAGGCACTTAAAACACATAAGTGAACACGATGATAAACATGACTACCCACTGCTATAGGAACCTAGTCCAGTATAGCATGGTAAAAGTACATAGTGCAATCTCTACACACATCTTAGGGTAATCTAGGAAATACCTCATGATACCACATTAATCTTGGTGAGCACTGGCACAAACCTCAGAGTACCATAAATCATATCATAATCTCATAGATCAGTCAAAAGCATAATCAAAGCAACTGATAAAGAAACATAAATCCAAACACCTCAATGGTGTAGACCACTTATGGTCACAATCATGATCCATCAAAAAAAAGATCAACAAGGTTGCATCCATTAGAATGACTTACATAAGTCAAATGGGAGAGGCACTACAGAAGCACCTGAATCTAGTATCCAAGGAACCTATGAAGGAGATGCAATGGAAACCTATAATGTATGACCCTTTCCAAGATCTAGTGTAGATGTCAAAGATGTGGAAGAAGACTTAAAGGTATACCCATATGAGGTAGAAGAGGATGGAGAAGAAACAATGCTTTTCTAAAGAAGAGTTTGTAAATCTGCAATTTGTTTCCCATAGCCATCAAATCTCTTCTGAAAACAATGTGCCTCATGAGATCATTTCTGACAATATGAATAGGTAGGAGTCTTAGTCTTATTTTTCTCCTTCTTTTTAGAAGAAGAGGATGGACCAATAGAGTGCTAAGAGGAGGAATTAGATATATGCATTGGCTTCTGCTCCTGTGTATCCTTGGCAAGCAATGCCTATGACTATGAGCCTTTAAGTGAATCCATCTGAGTGATCTTGGACTATTCATGAGTTAACTGATCACAAAAATTCTCAAATGAAGGCATCATGTGTCTATGGAAAGGCATCCATAGTAGAGTAAAAAGTGGAAGATAAGATCTGATACTATCCCCTCAACTTTGAGATTATCAAAAAGATACACTCATCATCTATCTTGGTTTTCCCACATCCCTACAAAAGCGCACATAGAGATTTGAACTTCATCAAGAAGTTTTCAATGGTGGGAAAGTTGTCAAGTGTCAAAGAAGTCAATTTTTCATCAAGCTAAAGTGTCTAGAACTCATTCACTATGCCAAACAAAGTCTAAAATTTGAGTCAATAAGCACATGGAGTGGTCAAATCATCCAAGTGAAATAGTATACTATTTGAAATGTTTAGTGCAATCAATCCCATGGCCTCATCCATTTTATTCCTATGCTAAAGAACCTCAAAAGGGAACGTTAGAGTAGGTTGGTTCTCATCTAGACATGACCATAAGCCTCTTTGTTAGATTGTGGTGACTGATCAGGAAACTACTGTACATACTTCATAAATAGTGGGGTTCGGGGTAGTAGCCGACATGGTAGCCAAAATATTATGGCCGACATATGGCCAACGTGTTATAACCCTAAAGAGGTTTAATACTTGTATAAAAGGCTTAGGTTTGGGTATTTTTCATAATGTTGTGATGCGAAATTGGTTCTTGCGGTGGTATTGAGCTGTAAGGGATTACAGATTGTAATCAGGTTGTAATCACTGGATTGTAATAAGATCGGACTTGTTGTTTGGTGGATGTAGCCTAGGGATTGGGTGAACCACGTATGCAAATGGAAGACTATTTATATCAGAAGGATTTATGGAAGTCGTTGGAAGGAAAAACCAAGAATCAGGGAACTATGTCAGAGGTTGAATGGGATCTTTTGGACAGAAAGGCACTCGGAAGCATTCGATTATGCTTGGCACCATCGGTGGCATTTAATATTACAAAAGAAAAGACGATAGAAGATTTGATGAAAACCCTAGTGACACTATATGAAAAGCCCTCCGCTTCAAATAAGGTATTTCTCATGAAGCGTTTATTTAATATGAAAATGGCAGAAGGTGGATCTACATCAGGAAGTGCTTTAAATGCACAAAGCAAGGGTAGAATGACTGAAAGAGGAAGTAACTTTGGAAATTATGGGAAATCAAGAGGAAAGTCAAAGGGGAGGAGGTCTCAATCGAGAGGACCAAATGATTGCTGGTACTGTGGGAAACCAGGGCACAAAAAGAAAGATTGCTGGAATTGAAAGAAAAATGAAGGAGATAAATCAGATGGAGACAAGGAGGCAAATGTGGTAAGTAACAAATCCGAAGAGGATGCTTTGCTTCTGTCTTTAGAGAGTGTTGATGATTCATGGGTTTTGGATTCTGGTGCTTCATTTCATGCTACACCTCATAGAGGTTATTTCATTGATTATGTCCAAGGGGATTTTGGGCTTGTTTATTTGGGGGATAATGAACCCTGTCAGATTGTTGGAAAGGGAAAAATTAAGATTATGTTGTAGAATGGGAATCATTGGCTACTACATGAGGTAAGACATGTTTCAAAACTAAGTAGAAATTTAATTTCAGCAGGGCAACTCGGTGATGAGGGTTGTGTAGTTACTTTTAATGATAAAAATTAGAAGGTTTCAAAAGGTTCCCTTGTAGTAGAAAAAGGTGTGAAAGTAGGCACCTTATATCTTTGTACAGGTCATATTGTTCCTTCTACTTTTATTGTTTCAGAGAAAAATGAATATTCATGAACAATTACTGCAGTTGAGCAGGGAGAACAAATTGTTGTCGTAGATTCTGATACAGCGCTGTGGCACAATAGACTTGGGCACATGAGTGAGAAAGGAATGAAAGTACTTCATTCAAGGAAAGTTTTAGCAGATCTAAAATGTGTGAATATGGATTTCTATGAAAGTTGTGTGTATGGAAAACAAAAGAGAGTGAGTTTTGTAAAGACAGGGAAGGAAAACAAAAAGGAGAAATTAGAGCTTGTGCATACAGATGTATGGGGACCGGCTCAGGTATCTTCCCTTGGTGGCTCTCATTATTATGTTACATTTATTGATGATGCAACTATAAAAGTATGGGTTTATTTCCTTAGACAAAAATTTGATGTATTTCAAACTTTTAAGAAATGGAAATGCTTGGTTGAAAATGAGACTGGTAAGAAATTAAAATGTCTCAGATCTGATAATGGTGGTGAGTATTGTAGTCATGAATTTGAAGATTATTTCTCCACTAATGGTATTTGTAGACAAAAAACTATTCCAAGGACTCCACAGGAAAATGGAGTGGCTGAACACATGAACAGGACTATAATGGAGCGTGCAAGGAGCATGAGGTTGCATGCTAGGTTGCCCTTACACATGTGGGTGGAGGTTATCAATACTGCAGTATATTTGATTAATAGAGGTCCCTCTACTCCTTTGGGCTGTGGTATTCTAGAGGAAGCATGGACTGGTAAGAAGGTGAGTTATTCTTTTCTCAAGACCTTCGGTTGTGAAGCTTTTGCTCATATAGACTTTGAAAATAGAACCAAGCTAGAAGCTAAATCAAAGAAATGTGTCTTTGTTGGATATGGCATTAATGAATTTGGTTATAGGCTTTGGGATTTTGAAAATCTTAAAATTATTAGAAGTTGGGATGTCATATTCAATGAGAAAGTGTTGTACAAAGATCTGTTGCAGCAACATGAGAAGAAAGAAGATGATTATGTAGTGCTGGATGATACTCCAAAAGCTGATGTTCCAACCATTCCTCATGATGTGCAACAACTGCAACAACAAATACCACACACACCAGTGAATGTTAGACGGTCAACAAGGCAAATTAGACCTCCACAAAGGTTTTCTCCCTATTTGTATTCTATTTTACTTACTGATGCTGGTGAACCTAAAAGTTATGATGAAGCTGTGCAGGTGGGTACTAAGATTCAGTGGGAATCCGCAATGAAAGATGAAATGGACTCTTTGCTGAAAAATAAGACATGGGATTTGTGCAAGTTGCCTGCAAGTAAAAAGGCTTTACAAAATAAATGGGTTTACAGGTTGAAAGAAGAGGAAGGAGGTAAGAAAATATTTAAGGCTAGGTTAGTTGTAAAAGGATTTGCATAGAAAAAGGGAATTGATTTTGATGAGATATTTTCTCCTGTTGTTAAAATGACTTCTATTCATAATGTTTTAAGTCTTGTGGCTACTGAAGATTTGCATTTAGAGCAGATGGATGTTAAAACAGCCTTTCTTCATGGTGATTTGGATGAAGAAATATATATGGCTTAGCCATAGGGTTTTGAGGCCAAAGGTAAGCAGAACTTAGTGTGCAAATTGAAGAAAAGTTTATATGGCTTGAAGCAAGAACCTCGGCAATGGTATCTGAAATTTGACAGTTTTATGCATGAGCATGGATATAACAGGTGTCATTTAGATTACTGTGTTTATTTTAAGAGGTTGGATGATGATAGCTACATTATTTTATGCTTATATGTTGATGATATGCTTATAGCTAGGTCTAACATGCATCATATTAAGGGGCTGAAATGCCAATTAGCACATGCATTTGCTATGAAGGATTTGGGGGCAGCAAAACAAATCCTTGGTATGAAGATTTGTAGAGATTAGAAGAACAAAACATTGACACTATCTCAAGTTGATTATGTTGAGAAGGTGTTGCAATGTTTCTCTATGGAGAATGCTAAAGCTATCAGCACACCTTTACCTGGTCATTTGAAATTGACTCAGGAGATGTGTCCCAAGACACAGGAAGAGGAGGATAAGATGTCCAAGGTACCCTATGCTTCAGCTGTAGGAAGTTTGATGTTTGCTATGGTATGCACTAGGCCAGATATTGCACATGCAGTGGGAGTCGTTAGCAGGTATATGAGTCATCCAGGATTTGAGCATTGGAATGCTGTCAAGTGGATTCTTAGATATTTGAGAGGAACATCCAACAAGTGTTTACACTTTGGGGGCTCTACTACTAATTTAAAAGGCTATGTTGACTCAGATTTGGCTAAGGATATTGATACCAGGTGGAGTACTACAGGTTATGTCTTTACTGTTGGTGGGGCAGCCGTGAGCTGGGTTTCTAGGTTACAGAAGATTAATGCTCTCTCCACTGCAGAGGGAGAGTATGTTGCTGCTACAAAGGCAGCCAAAGAGATGATATGGCTTTAGTTCTTCTTGGAAGAATTGGGACATCCTTAGAAGGATAATTATTTCTTCATAGATAGTCAGAGTGCCATTCATCTTGCTAAGAATTTTGCTTTGCATTCTAAGACCAAACACATACAATTGCGGTACCATTTCATTCGGTCAATTTTGGAGGATGGACAGTTAAAGATGGAGAAGATACATACCAATGACAATCTAGCAGATATGTTGACAAAGGTTGTAACAAGGGAGAAGCTGAACTCCTCTTCAGCTTTGGTTGGTCTTTTAGATTGAACATGAATAAAAGAATAGTAGAGTCTAGGATGGTTTGATCCAGTGGGAGCCCCATGTGGTAGTGGTATTGCTATAGGATCAGTCTCCAAGTGGGAGATTGTTGTTTAGTGTGGAGCCTAATCAATCCCCAAGTGGGGGATTGTTAGATTGTGGTGACTGATCAGGAAAGTATTGTACATACTTCATAAATAGTGGGGTTCGGGGCAGTAGCCGACATGGTAGCCGACATATTATGGCCAACATATGGCCAATGTGTTATAACCCTAAAGTGGTTTAATATTGTATAAAAGGGCTTAGGGTTGGGTATTTTTCATAATGTTGTGATGCAAAATTGGTTCTTGCGGCGGTATTAAGCTGTAAGAGATTACAGATTGTGATCAGGTTGTAATCACTGGATTGTAATAAGATCAGACTTGCTATTTGGTGGACGTAGCCGAGGGATTGGGTGAACCATGTTAAATCTTGGTGCCTTGTGTTCATTTCTGTGTGTTCTATTATTTTCTTTTATTGGTTATATTTGCATGTAGTTTTTATTTCTGTCCGTGGTTTATCCTAACACTCTTGACATGAGAAGCTTTATCATTTGTGCCTTCCAAGTGTGATAGTTGTGTGGCATTAGCCAAGTCACAAAAGGATCCGACATTGAGAGAAGAAAATGGAAGCAGAAGGGTCTATTATGAGGTAAATTGCAAAAAAGAAAATGCTCTCCCCCACAATGTAAAAGAGATCAATTAACCCCTCCTAATGTATGCTTTGGGCACTCTATACTTGGTGTGACTACAATAACCAATTTAGGGCCTATTTTTGAGAGTAGTATTTCTATCCACAGAACCTATAATCTAATTACAGATCTAGAAAGTAGACAAAAAAATATGCACTTTCAAAAAAATGAAACCTGATTGTGTCCAAATGAGCCCGTACAAAGCTTTTAAAGTGGCAAAAATTAGGATTCCTAAGTTGCAGAAAAATTTAGGATTCCTAAGTTGCTTAAGTAATAGAATAAATAATAATTAATTAATTAATTATTTAGTCTAATAGTATATAAGTTCTCTAATTTGGTATTGACAACACATACACACATTTAAATTATATAAGTACATATATAAAAGAGCACAATAAAGAAAAAACTTACATGTGTGTTTTTTTTTCAATCATCCTATTGTGCCATCTGCATCCTCTATCTTTTCCAATGCATCTATAATTTTCTCATGCTCTTCCATTGACATTTTTCATAGTACCTTATTAGTAGGTTTCCCTTTCTATCTTTCTAATTTGATATTCATAGCCACAACCAAATGATAATAGTGTAAAATCTTCATTTTTGATTGGTAATCTTGAAATGTTGGTAAACCATTTCTTCTTGTTAGGTATGTACATAGCTAGTTTCTAGCTACAACTATAGACCTGATTGGATACTCCAAATCATTATCATTTTCTTGATGACATATCAATTTTTTTTATGTTCCAAACATCTAGCTAGCCAATACTCAGTTTGTTCATCATTAAAATCAAGTGTAATAACAACATAAACATGTCCTACAAGATAAGATAAAGCACACTTGCATGTACTTGAATTACATTAATGACATGTACATAAATAAGTAATATAAATTGAAGCACGATCACAAAAATTTTAATTACATTGTACATACTAGGTTGTATGAGGTTTAAAATATGACCATAGTCTTCTGATGTAAATATAACATTTGGGCCTTTATTTACTATATCATCTGCAATGTGTGTGTTAGTAGGTGCTAATAATTTGTGTTGCCAATCTTCAACTTATTCTATATTCTCACATTCTTCCTATTCACTTGTAAGACAAAACTGACAAAAAGAAGCAAGCTCTCTAGTCCATATAGTCCAAGTGTTATAATCCAAACTTCTAAATTAGTTCCATTTGGCTGACCAACTAATTTTATCATAATCATATCTTGAAAGGATATTCTTCTCTTCAACTAGGTAGAAGAAACATTTGATTGTAGAGTTTTAACCTGATCCTTTGTATAAATATTTGTTACACCATTCCACAATGTCATGTGCATTTTTGAATTTGGCCCTTTCCTCAAATTTCAATTGCTCTTTGGAAAGGGCTTTCTTCATGCATGTACTAGTACCATGATGTTCTCCTTTACCATGCCTAATGTAAAAAAAAATCCATATATGTTGGATATTAATTTTCCTATGTTTCCTACTCAACCAATAGAACATTCTAGGATTCTTGAATTATCCTATACAATTATCTGACCGTATTAGATATAGTGTCATTTGAATTTGTCTCTCTCTATCTCTTAAATTATCATAAAAAACCTTGAAGAAATATTGGAAAGACTCAGATGAATGAATTTTATTATCACTCATATAGAAATGGAATTCTCTCAATATTTTTTAATTCTCTTCTATACTATCATGTGCATGCCTATGAACTATATGAATGCAATTTTCTACTTGCACTGAATTGTAATATTGTGCTTGTACCTCATCTTGGGGTGCAAGTGTGTAGTTCTTTGCAAAGTTAACAATTGAAAGTATAGTACCAATTGGAAATTTATTCTTATATATGCAAAATTGTGCATCAAACCATCTAGAATATTGAGAGTGCTTAACATATTTTTGTATGATCATACACTTAAACTCATCCATAAATTTATGATAACTAACTTTATCTATAACTAGATCACACCTTCTTCCAATATTTCCATCCTTCAATGTATATTCAATAGTTTTGAATATGTTTACATGAACTAATTTTTGTCCAAGAGTAGTCAAAGAAATTTCATGCAAACATTTGTCTAACAAAACAATATTGCCACACATATCACATGTATTAGAAAGACATGCATTGAAAAGAAAATATTGGTCATTAGGTGGTTCACAAAGCAAACTTGATATGAAATCCTTTATAGTTTGAGGTGATATTTTTATACCACATTCCTAAAACATTTCTTTACTATGCATGGTACCATGTATGGATCAAAATACATCATAATGGTAATGAAATTGAACATGATTTTTACAACAACATGTGACTTTTTCCTTGTTAATCCTTGAATACCATGGTTTATACTTTTCAAAAAATCTTTGACTAATGGTAATATTTAACACCTTATCATCTTTTTTTTTGAACAATTCAATTTTAGTCATGTCCAAAAAGTGTTTAGGATGTAGACCATGTATTTTTGAGTCAACTCTCAATTTGAGAACATCTATTGAATTAGGTGATACTCTTGCATTACCATGCCAAAAAAATTCAACCGAAATTTTAACTTTACTAGTAAGTTTCATATCGGATCTCGGGAGTCTACCACTAGAAGTCTACAAGCTATTTGTCGGATCACATTCAAAGTTAACCCTTCTCTTACAAATCTTTTTAAATTTTTACAAATTACATTAAGATATCCACTTATGTTAAGTTAATCAATATTTTTTCAAAAGTTAATTTGTTAAAAAAAGTTGTAGTTATTGAGCATCATCGAGCTGCATTCTTAAATCTTTAGAGTGACTTCTCTTTCTGATAACATTAAAGGCACTATCAATAGTGGGTACAACTTGTTTTAAAGACTCATTTTTATTCTTGGGTTTTGCATACATTCCTAACCTTTTCATCACTTTTCATATTTTAGATATTTTAATTAGTTGCAACATCAATTGACATTGAGACCCAAATTTCTTATTATAATAAAATTATCTATATAATCTATTAGCATGTGTCCTAATCTATCTCCACAAAACAAATCCATGAAGATTATCTAGCACATCATTAAAATAAAAATAAAAAAATTCATGCACTTCAATATCATTCAAACATGTTTCTTTAGTACTTGATGTTTCCATATCTACGTTCATATATTTTTTTTTTTTGGCAAAAGTGGATGAGCCATTGAATATATATATTAATAAAATCTAGTTCAAGAGCTCAATAGGGAAAGAACTAGAAAGAAATCCCAACATCATTGCAATATGTACAATTGACAAGCATCGATATTTACGACATATTATATCAATGAGAAAATGTAGATTACAAAATGTAGAAGTACTCCCACCAAAATTTGAAATTTATCAATTTTTTACATTTTTAGAACCAAATCGAATAGCAAGCATTGAGGACTCAAAGTTCAACCAAAAATACCAACATTTTTTAACATGCCTGATATTGGAAAAATTAAATGAAAAAAAGAAGGTAGCCTTTATACTATCATTCTTCCATATCCTTGTAAGAGGCACCCTCAACAGAAGTGGAAGGCATACTAGGTTGCAAAGAATAACCCCAACCAAAATCCAAGCATGGTAAAGGAGCAACCTCCCAAATGAAACCCAAACCTTTAGTGATGACATCAAAATTACTAGTGGAAGAATGTGCACTCCAAATTATGGAATTGGTGTAGTCTGACTAAGAATGCCAATTTTTTTCTTGTGTGGTAGGATGTTCTAAGCCAAGAGCACTAGAAGCTAGGGTAGACCAAACACCTACTTTATAGACAAACTAGTTTAGGGAGGCTGAAGGCTTCATCATGTGAGTAGAAAGTGCATGTGCATCAAATATTAGTAAGCCAAAAATGTTAGAGTAAATAATTAATTATTAATTATTTATTCTATTGCTTAAGCTTACTTAGGTCATGCATTTATTTAATATTGCATATTTAATGCATGTAGTAGTTAGTTGTTGACAACACGGGAGTTTGTTCCCTTCTTGTTGTCATCCTTATCTTCTACCACCTTCCAGCTTATTTTACAAGCTTCCATGAGCTCTTTATATTCGGGCTCTCTCTCATTGTACAACATCACATCATTTCTTATTGTAAATACATTTCCTCTTGTGTTTACATTCATGGTGTCTCTCATGTCCATTTAGGGTTTTTCCCATGCTCCATGCTCCTCCCGTTCTATGGCTTCTCTTTGACAGGTTTTGCATGCAAGTGATCTTGGCATCTTCGGAGTTGGCTTTCCTCAACTCCAACATGGTATCAGAGCCTTCTTGCTGCAGCTTTGTTGAAAAAATTTTGAAGCCGTGATTTGGAGTCACAAACCCTAGTTTGTTTGTGCAATTTTCCTTCAAACCAGGGGATCAGCAAATTTTCAGAGCACTTTGAGCCCAAACGGACATCACCATTGGATCCGAAAGGCCATTTGCAGTTAGGATTCATATAAAACTTGTCGATTTTGGAGACAGAGCTCCAGGAGGCAAAAAAAAATTTCATTCCAGAGCTGTACGGACACATTTATTGCGATTTTTGGCAAATAAAAAATAAAAAAGATTTTCGCAGAGTGCGCCGCCGCGGCCACCACGGGGCCGCCCGTGGCTCCTCAATAATCGACGGCTCAGTCGCTGCCCGGCCTCTGCCACTACCTCGCCCGCCACTCGTGCAGAGCTCTGCCTCCACCGACAGCTCCGTCCGCCACCGGTCTACACACTCTCCGCCAGAACTCTTAGCCCCGCTTTGCCCATGACAGCTCAGCGCCACCTGCGACAGTTGGACACGTTGCCAACAGACGTCCTTTGCTCGGTCAGTGATAGTTCAACATCCTGTCGCAAGCGTGGACTCTTCTGGTAGTTGACACGTGTACTACGCATCTCACAGTCAGCAATCTGTAGCGGGTGCCCCATCAGCAATTTTGAACCAGCCAACGTGCGACATGTGGCAGGTCAGCCACGTGGCATATTGTGGCAATGCCACATGGTACTTTTTTCTACGACGGCTGTCTAGCCATCAAATTCAATCCCGTGGATTACTGACGTCATCCTTGCATCATCCAAGACCTTGGATGCACCTCTCCTATTTTTTATTGGACCTACTTGTGGTTTTTTGGACATAACTTTTGCATACGGATGTATTTTTTTGATCCAAAAGAAGTGCCAAAAATTTGGTTTCGAGACAAAGATTTTGGTGTAGGTATTTTTTGGTTTTGATGCTTTTTTATTGCCTATTTTTTTTGTTGAAGTCCGAAGTCCTATTTTTGACTCCGGCATGCATATCTTTTGCGTCCCATGTCTGTTTTTTGAAAACTTTATATTTCTGGAAAGCTGGTTCTGTGTACTTTTCAGAAAAGTAATCCTTTTTCTTTGTTTTTGGCCTTTGCTCTTTCTATCATAGTTTTGGCATTTTTGCTCTATGGTGGATATTTTGAGTATTTTAGGCCCGAGGATCGTTTTCCTGGCATGGTTTTCTTTCTTTTCGGCTGTAATTTCTTTTGGTTCAGCTCTTTTTCAGTTCTGATTATTATAGCTATCATTTTGAAGCACTTTTTATTCTCGCACTAAGATAAACTGTCACTTTTGTATTTCGGGAGTCATGAACATTGTTTTGAGTCAGCTGTGCATGCACTATTTCATAAAGCACCATGGGGGGGATTATTTGTTTGCTGTTTTAGGCATTCTCCCTTTTTCAAGTGAGTGTCCCTTCCACGACATTAGCCCCATGTAGAGTTAGTTAGATCGTGTCTTTATCGGTGTCTGTACGTCTTCTCCTCTCTCCGCGTTCTTGGTTCGTCTGCAAGAGACTTTGGCCCACTTTCTTAGTTGCCTATCATCACACCCCATCTACATTAAGGGGGGGTTATGTTGTTGTTCTAATGCATCCATGGTTCAATGGTTCGATAGTGTGAACTATGTATTCAGTGGTTGATACTATATACAAGGCGATTGCAGTGGCTGGCTACCTATGCATTTCGGTGAGATGGATCATCTACCATATAGACATGCTCAGTTCGTGCCTTCTTCTTCCATGGAGGTTCTTTTAATCAACATTTTGGCAGATTTGCAGCTTCTTCTTGCTTCAGTGATGCTACTTTACATGATCACTTCTTGTTCCTATTTTAGAGGACAATTTCCCTAGTTGGAGACTTCTTCAGTTCTTCACTAGGTTCTTACCTCTTTTTTGGGGGAGGGTTTTTCCCATGAGGTTTTCTCTCTTTCCCCATTTTACAGAGGTTGCATTTTTTTGCATTGTACTTGGGTACCTAACATGGCCTCGTTGTCGGAACCCATTTTGCATTTCATCTTAGTTTTGTGAGCTTAAGGCATTTCCCTAAGTTGCACTTAAGGGGGGGTGTTAGAGTAAATAATTAATTATTAATTATTTATTCTATTTCTTAAGCTTACTTAGGTCATGCATTTATTTAATATTTCATATTTAATGCATGTAGTGGTTAGTTGTTGACAACACAGGAGTTTGTTCCCTTCTTGTTGTCATCCTTATCTTCTACCACCTTCCAGCTTGTTCTACAAGCTTCCATGAGCTCTTTATATTCGAGCTCTCTCTCATTGTACAACATCACATCATTTCTTATTGTAAATACATTTCTTCTTGTGTTTGCATTCATGGTGTCTCTCATGTCCATTTAGGGTTTTGCCCGTGCTCCATGCTCCTCCCCTTCTATGGCTTCTCTTTGACAGGTTTCGCATGCAGGTGATCTTGGCATCTTCGGAGTTGGCTTTCCTTAACTCCAACAAAAAATATCAAGCAATGCAAATCCTATTTTCTTCACACCATCAACTAGCTAATGACCCAACACTCGTGCCATGACTTGCAAAATTTTTTTAGGAACTGTGGGTTATGCTTTTTGAAGGACTTTTGTAACACCTCAAATGTCACCATAGCCTCATGTTTTTGCATGAGTAGGGATCTTGAAAATAATCCACCCACCAGGGTATTTCCTGCCCACAAATCAGAGCTCTACATTGCTTGTTTCAACTTATTATCAGCCCAAAATTTTGGCTAGACTACCTTGATTGCAATAATTTCAAATCATGATGTTGATTGGAGTAGGTATTAGATCATGACAAGTGTTGAAGCTTTGCAATAGTATTGTGACTCAACAAAGACTGAACATTCACCACCAATACGACTATGAGAACTAACCAATTACTACTGATAGTCCACAATCTCATTAGAAATCAATTTCTACAAATATTTGTAATACTCAATGAATGTGGAAGGCTGTATTGTAAAAGTTGTGATCCCATTACTACCTAAATTGGAGAGATAATTAACAACTCAGTTTCCCTCTCTATGTGTGTGTGATAAGGTAACCTCATGAAACTGATCAATTATATTCCAAATTTGTTGAAGCACATACTTAAGTTGCCAAGAAGATGATTGTCTCTTCATACAAGATGAGATTATAACTTGAGAATCACCTTCTATTTGCACATGATGGAAATTCCCTTTCGTGGCAAGAATTAATCTTGAAAGCAATAACTGAGCCTCAACCATATTATTAGTTCATGTGGGTAAGGGTGTTGTTGTAATTGCTAGTACTTTACCAATGCAGTCTTTAATGCATGCTCCCAAACCTAATTGGCCTAGATTACCTCTAGATGCCCCATCAAAGTTGATCTTGACAAATTTAGACATAGGAGGTTACCATTTAAGTGTAGATCTATCTATACTTGTTTGCAATCTTGTAGATGTGCCGGATCCTAATGGAATAAATATTGATTTCCATTCTTGAATGATACCTCCATCCCAAGAAGTGATAACTAGATTAAATTTACATCTATTAACACTTGCATTGGTAACTTCTAAAATTGGATTTTCAATGGTTTGGAACACTCTATCTAGAGATGATGCTTCTTTTCTAAAAATCCTCTTATTTCTTTCCCACCAAATTGCCCAAATTAATAATGCAGGAGCACATTTCAAAATCCCTACAAATAGTGCATTGGGGTAAAGAACTGACTAGGCCTGAAAGATGTCCCAAATGTTATTTTGTAGTGGAGTAGAGTAGTTTAGTTTGTTTAAAATAAATGTCTAGCACTGATATGCAAAATAGCAGCTTACAAAAAGATGGTCAACTAACTCATATTCTTCTTCACATAAAACAAATTTAAAAGGAGGAACAATACTTAGCCTAGCCAACCGATCACTTGTTAGAATCCTATGCTTAATTGCTAGCCACACAAAGCACCCAGCCTTAGGTAACACTACTTGTTCCAACAGAACATGAAGGCTCGAGAAGGAATTTTTTTTGACTCGACTTGTTGGAGAAGTTTGTAACCTTCCTTAATTGAATAATTACCATTCTTAGCTAGAATCCACAATAATCGATCCTCAATCTTTGACACAAAAGCTACTCTATCTAAAAAAATAGATTGAAGCTATTGTTTACACTAAGGGTCTAAAGGGAGTTGGTTTGGATATTTCCATATTACTTTCCTTGAAAAAATACATACTACATCCATAAAGTGAATCACAAGATTGCCCTACTCTGCTTCTATAACTGATACAATTTTTTGTATGTTTGGCATTGTAATTAAAGGAGGTTGTCCATTCCAAGAGTCACCCCAAAAGTTGATCTTGTCCCCACAATTTAATTCCCAAGAGATGTACTTACAAAAAATGTCTCTAGATGCAATCATGAAATCCCAAATAGCATATCCCTTAGGAGGATCTAACATGAAGATTATTCTGTGTGGATCATTATTATCTAAGTATTTCTATAGCATTATTTGACACCATACTGACTGTTATTTCTATACATATTTCAAGCCAACTTACCTCTAAATTCTTTATTCCTTGTTGTCAAATCATGAATTCTAGCCCATCGTAAAGTAGGAATATGTGCCATGTCTTGGAGAGAAATAAGTGGAAGCTTCTTTTCATTTGTCAAATTTCTAGACCATAGAAAACCCCTAATAATTTTAAGAATTTGTGAAATTATAGAAGACAGTGCTTGCATGATAGCCATGTAGTAATTTGGTATTGTAGAAAGAACTGACTTAATAAGCAAGATTCTACCTAATAATGAAAACCATCTTACTTTCTAGGACACAATTTTGATCTTAATTCTTTGGAAGACACCATCCCAAAAACTTTTCTTGTTGGATCCTATTTAAAAGGGAATCCCAAGATAAGTCAAGGGTAAAAAGTCATCAAAAAACCCCAAAATATACACTATGTTGTTTGATATAACTTTGTTTGAATTAAATAAGAATTTTTTTGACTTTTAGGGATTTATTTTCTACCTTGAAACTTCTAAATATTGGGTTACATTTTTCTTTATCTACTTAGCCTCTGAAACTAGTGAAGTACCAAATAGTAATGTTTTGTTAGCAAATAAAGAATGTGTGATGGAAATTGATGTACCCTCACTTTTTGCTCCTTTCCACTTGCTAGATAAATGGTGTTGCTTAATAGTCCTGCTAAGGGCTTCAGCCATGATGATAAATAAAGTTGGTGAAAGAGGATCACCTTGTCAAACACCTTGCATGGAAGGGAAGTTTCTTGATGTTGATCCATTAATAATAATTGAAAAAAAAAGCCCTTGAAATGGATGCTTTAATCCACTTACACCAATTTGTATCGAAACCCATTTTTTGAAGAACTTGGAAAAGAAATTTCTAGTAGACTCTATCATATCCCTTTTTCATGTCTAACTTGATAAAAAAGTTGTAAGACTGACTACTATTGATGGAATCAAGGACTTCATGAGCTTGTATTGCACCCTCCATTGTTTCTCTACTGAGAACAAAGCCACCTTGCTTAGGAGAAATTATAAATGGGAGAATATTTTTAAGGTAAAAATAAATAGCTTTAGTAATGATTTTTTAAGTCAAGTTGCAAAGTGAGATAGGTCAAAAATCTACAATTTTTTTGGGCTTCTTGGTCTTTGGAATGATTGCAATATTTGTAGAGTTGAAGTACTTTAGCATAGATTTAAACTTTTTGGATTCCTTAATGGCTACTAAAAGATCCCAACCAATAAGCTCCCAACAACTCTAAAAGAATAGTGCAATAAAACCATTTGGCCCCAGAGCTTTGTCTTGGGGGAAAGAGAAGACTACTTCTTGAACTTCTTGAATGGTGAATGGGGCCAAGAGCTTAGAATTCTCCATGGGAGATACCATTGTAGGGATATGCTAAAATGAAATCCTCAACTTGTGAAGACAATGGCAATGGATGATCTGCTGGTCCAAGAAACTTGACACCTTCATCTCTAATTTGTTGAGCATTAGTTAAAATATTGCCCAATTCTAAATCCATAATTTGAAAAATTGACTTAGTTGCCCTTTTTTGTTGGGTAGAAGCATGAATTTTTTTTGTATTTTTATCTCCCTATTGTAACCATACTTCCCTAGACTTTTGTCTCCAATATTCTTCCTCCCTATTACACAATTCCTCCCATTCATGCTGAATCTATTTTTGCTTAACATAAGTTTCACTATCCATCCCATACTAGATTATGGAACAATGAATTTAATCCAATTGCATCATAACAACCTCTTTCTTCTTAAAAACATTCTTTAAAACTTGTTGGTTCCAAATTTTGATCTACTCTTTGACATACTTCAATTTGTTGGTAAATTGATGCATTTTAGACCCCAAAACGAAAGGATCACTGAGCCACCATTTTTTTAAAAGTGGAAGAAAGTGAGGATGGCACAACCACATACTTTCAAATTTTAAAAATGACTTATGTTGAACATGATCTATAGATGTAGATTGATCAATGTTTATGGAAATTGGAAAGTGACCAAATTCTAATGAAGACAATATCTCTGAGTGAAAATAAAAATTACCTAATTTCCATTCATGAGAAAGAAGGAATATTCCTAATCTATCTACAATTTGTGCAAAACTAGACCTCTTGTTTTTCCATGTAAACTTACCATTAGAAGGTTGAATATCCATTAAGTCATTATTCTCAACAAAATGAGAAAAATCCTAAATGGTTTTAATGGGTGGGCAAATGCCACCAACTTTCTCATTTTGATTCAAGATCACATTGAAATCAGCCACAAGAATAATGAGGTGAGAGTATTGAAGCTGAATTAACATTGCTAATTTATCCCATATTTCCAACTTGTCTAGAGTAGAGGTCGGACCATAAAAATTAATCAAGGTAAAAGGAACATCAAAATCTAACACTTGCAGCATTTTCCAATTTTCTTGTTGTTGAATAAGGTGTCCTTGAACTCTTAATGGGTTCCATAGGACAACAAGACCACCAGAAGCTCCAATACTAGGAGAATGTGTTGAGGGCCACCTTGGCCATTTGGCTACAATTTTTTGAAATGTATCTTGTGATAATTTTGTCTCTTGTAGCAAGACAATATATGATTTTGTGGATTCAATAAACTGGTGAATCCTACTTTTCTTATCAGAGGCATTTATGCCTCTAACATTCCATGAGATAATTTTCATTGTTGACAAAGAGAACTATTTGTTCTCCTTGTCACTCTCTTGTTCACAACAACTTTTTCATCTAGTGTGGTCTGAATACTTGAGGCAATCTCATTTCTAGTCTTTGATCCCTTAGGATGCCTTCTAGGTTTGGGTGTCATGGAAGTCTAAAGTTGAAGAGAAGGAAACTTAACAATTGAGAATGTTTGATGAGGGTCAAAATTATTTAGATTATTCTAAACATCAAATTCTGATTGATCCTTGCAAACCTCAGGTTCCCTCAAAATTATCTCTCCAAGTTGAAAATTTGACTTATCAGCCACTGTTTGAAAAATAAAATCATCCATACTGTTTGGGATATTCTAAGATGGAGACTCAGGTTGATCCTTGCCAGTCTTATGTTCCCTCCAAATTGTCTCTTCAAGTAGAAAATTTGAGTTGACTACCACTTGCTAAAGAATGCTCTTCTCAACACCTAATAGATCCTAGTTAATGTATGATTCTAGAAGCAAATCCTTTTTCTTTGTTTGACATGTAGTTTCTATAACTTGTATAGTCTTACAACTAGAAGCTTTCTTCAGGGTGATTTGATTGTTCAATTGCTAAAATTCTTTGAGCAACACATCAAGATCACTATTTTCCTAATTTTCTATATTGAATCCTTCTTCCTCTACTATACCAAATATTATGTTGTTAGTAATTGTAGAAAAAATTTGATCTCCAATTTGAAGAGGTTTCCAATCAACATACTAGCTTTTAGAAAGAACATTACTTGTTTTTTGAAAAACTAGTGGCAAATCTGAATGTGGCTACTCCAAACCATCCAAATCTAAGAAATGCATAGAAGGCTTCACTAAAGGGAGATCATGAGAGATATTCAACCTAGCTAGAAAGCATTGGATAAAGGGAAAAACCAACTGTAAAAACATAGAAAGTTTGGTTGCTATGGAAGACACCAGACTCTGGTTTCTTACTAAAGGAGAAACAAATTGAGAAGAAACCATACTATCCATATTATGGATTAGTTCTAAATGAACTTTATGAGCACATAAATTAAGGTCTGTATTATAATCAAGATAGACTTCCTGTATGTCCTAAATTGCATGTTGACATTGAGCATTAAAATGACCCAATCTATCTTGAAACTTATGAGTTGTTTGCTCATGCTATATTGAGATTGACTAATCCCATAAACCCCATTGAAAATTTATAGCCAAATGAGATGGAAGAGGTTGCCACATATCTAACAACAAACAAATTCTCACATCCAAATGTGGTCAGTCATAAGGTACAAGATCATGTTTGAGGAAGATTGCCAACTTGTTTGCAAAGATTTTTTATAATCTGAGGATCCTTTTACTCAAGAGGTAAAGAGGGAAAGGATATCTAGTGTGGCATAAAAGGAATTTTAAGAGATTGAGGATTAAAGTTAGGAATCCAAATATAGTAAATAGCCCAGACCCACAACAAAACCATAATTTTTTCTTATGCACCAGATCTCTAGATTCTTTTGAGTCAAAAATAGCTACAAAACATTTTGAATCTGAATTGATATAGAAAATATCCATTAACATTGACCAAGATGAATGGGCCCAATCTTTAAAAGAAGAAAAGAACAGAGAGTTAGAGGAAAACTTACCAATTAATGCAGTTTGTCAAAGAAAACTGATAGAGTTTTGTATTATATGACTTGCAAGTGTAATCATCAACCTATCTGTAGGTTGAACATGAGTCTCATTTGAATTGGGGTCTTGCTTCTTTCTCCATACTTGGTGATTTTTTGTTGGCTTGATGGGGGCCCTAGGATGATCCTGAGTATTTTTTGAGACCATGATAGTAGGAACTAATTTAGAACCTTCTATACCATAGGGCTCATCATGAGAAATATGAGATAGATCTGTAGAGATATTTTTACTGTCTCCTAACCTGGCTCCTTAACCTAATTTATGGCCAGCCAAGTTTGATATGGGGGGCCTAGGGGAAACCCTTGATAGATATCAAAAATTGGTTGGTTGTCTTGCGGATGGTGATTGGATCCATTCTTTTGGCTGTGATTTGATTGGCCTCTATTTACTAGAAACTTGGATTTGTTGCCATCCTATGACACATGTTGTTGAAATAATTTTGAAGCCTACTTTGAAGATTCTTCTTTTTCAAAGGTCAAGTCATACTTATATCATGATTTCTCCCTATGTTGTTGTTGTTAGGTATCATGAAATTGAGGGTCAGTGAAGAAGGCTTTAGCTAGATGGACCACCACTTTCCCTTAGATTATTGAGTTTTTACCTAGGAAGAAGTGAGTTTCCCAAAAATGGCAGCATTGGAATTGCAATTTATCATGATCCTTCATAGCCAGATGCACTACAGGGATTGAAGAAAAAATACTGGAAAGGGCATCAAGATACGATTGTTTTTTTTTGAAAACCCTAGGTTGGTTTTGAATATTAATATCTGAATGAAGACATGTTTGCACATCAACTACTAAATCTTTATGCATGCCTGAACCTATATTTGTGTTAGCTTTAGCAACTACTCACACCTCTACTCTTACTCTAGCACCTACCCCTACCTCTACACTTACGCTAGTACCTGCTCTTACTCTTGCCTTTGCCATTTATCTCATTCATATAATTATTTTTTTCAATTGGCATTTCATTTTCAATATTATTTGGAATTTTAATCTCATTTTCATTTTTTTCTTTATATTTCTTTTGTGGCTTGCATATCCATTGCAGTTTGTTCTACATGATCATTTGACAACCTATTCGCCTGAAGAAAACCTAAATCATTTAAATGGTAACCTACTTGTACAAAATCACTAATTTCATCATGAGAATAAACTTGAGGGTTTGGAGACACACATGTATTGAATGTTTGATTAGAATGCACACTTGAATCTCCTTGTCTTGGGTTCTCTTCTTCAACCTCTTCATCCATCACGGTATCCTCAATGTCCTTCTCTTATAAAATAATATTTGAAATTGAAGACCCAATAGTGCTCAACTCTCTAATTCTATGTCTTCTTTCTCATCGATGTTGTGCTTCTTTCTCTTTATTTGTTGCAATCTCCTCATTTGTCAAGACTTTCATTTTCTTCTTTCTTCGTTGTTTTGATCCCATGTTTGCACTAGCTTTGAATTCAAATAAATCAAAGCTTGCAAAATGCAAAACATGACAAGAAAGTAGAATAATATGATAGAAATTTGTTGGTGGAGCTTGGCACTATCAAACAATGATTGTAATGATTGTTTAGTGCTTTGTGCATCATCTTTTGGGACACAATGACTATATAAGAATCAAGTGCCTGCTTTATAAATCGAACACCCATTTTTTTAATAATTGGGTACATGATTTTAAAATTAGGTACCCAATACTTTAAATTATTGGGTGCCTGATCCTTAAAATATCTAAATTACAATCGAGCACCTGATTTTTGAATTAAGAATCGGGTGCCCAGTCTAAAGCCATGGGAAGGAATGTCCCATTGGCATCAAGTTTTACCTTGGGGAAAGGCATGGTATAGGCTTGTTGGGACGAAGCTTGTTTCTTTATCTATCAAATATTGACTAAGGCAATTATTTGACAATTTTAAGCATTGCTAGAATTTTTATAAGGTCTTCCTCGTCAAATTTTTTGACAAAATGAAAACCCATTATAAATCTTACTATTCTAATTACATAAATGTAAATTTTATAGTGTTATGAGTTCATTTTCTATTTTTGCATTATCTAGTAATCAAAAATTTCACCTAAACATAAAATAGTGAGATTCACTAAAACTTTAATAACTCTTTTAATTCTTTATATTTCTTATATTAGTTTACATGTCATCAATCTGTACACAATTCTTTTGAAGTTAAAAAATTTAAAAGGTTAAATTTTTAGTCAATTATGGTGTTTGTACATGACAAGTTTTAGAAATTAGCTTAATCGACAATTAAAATTTAATAAATAAAAAAAATATTTAAAAAATTAAGGAAAATTATTCTCATCAATCTTTGGTGTGTCGGATAAGTTCTTTTAAAAGGATTCACAAAAATTAATTTAGTTGTGTCAAATTATGGTGTGTGTACACGAGCATGGTGTGGTCTTGAAATAAACTTTTTGAAAATGTGGTTTCTAAAGATCCATACAAAAGAAAATTTTGTCGTATAAGTATTCAAATAAATTACATATTCAAAAAATAGAATCTTAGTAATACAATTTCTATTGCTAAAATTTTCTGATATTCAAACTATAAGTGCCTCAAATTCTACCCTCATTTGATAACAAAAGCTAAAAACAAGAAAAGAACTTCCACTTTTTGGCCAAAAGTGAGATCCAACTTCTTGCACTAACCCTCTTTTTTCCATCTACATGCATTTTGTTCTTTCATTCTTCAAGGAAAGTGTTCATAATCATAGACATTGAGTTATTGAACTGGCATTAATAGATCCATGTGTATATGAAAGATGCCCTTAGTTCTTTCTTACATTCAAAGACTTGAGAAATACAATTTAACCAATATAATAGAATCTTCATGAATACGTATAATCTCAATATTTAGTCATTAAGCTATATGTAAGGGAGATCTAACATTTACCTCTACATTTAGATATTTTCTTTTATGCAATTATATTCACTTTTGAATTTGATTCCTAGAAAGGGGTTTGATCATGGAAAACCACTTTCCACAATATTTTCCTTATATTTCTATGTGCAAAAATATGTAATGGATCTTTTAGGACTTTATTTGAAAGGTATGGGATCTGATGGATTAAATGCAAAAGTTTTAGGTAAATTAATTGAGAGTAGAGCACCCTAGAGAGAATTTTGCCTAGTAACATAATGGCTCAAGAATTTGTTATCTATTAAATTTTTTTAAAATTTAAGATTATATGTCAGTATATCCTTCCATTTTCCATTTTCGATCATTATCTATTTCTATTTATTTTCCATTGATTTGCATTTTCTATAAATATTAATACTTCCTAATTTTGTCCTATATTCCACTATCCTATTATTTTCTCTCCCATCCAAATCACCTCAATTCATTGTTGCAAAGGATCATTCCACTCATTTAGTGCTTGAGTCTTATTTGATCTTATTGGTTAATCTCCTTCCAATAATAAATTAGGGAAAGGGGGATAATTTTTTACATTACATTACCCCCTCTGTTTCTCAAAATTGTACATTTTCATGAATCTAACTTACAACTATTTTCATCTAATATTTGTTTTTAGATCTTCTTTATATGCATCTTATATTTGATAGTTAAATTTTCTCTTCCATAGATTTCATATGAAATTATGTGTTTATATACCACTTATGTTTAGCATAAATTTAATGAGATTTTTTTATAAGTTATGGTTTCATATATATTCCTTTCATTGGTTAGACATGTTCATTTTTCTTTCCTTTGTTCACGAGTTTTATAAAAATGAGTTCTACCTAGAGCATTATAGTTGAGAGAATGTATAGGCTTTTGGTTTCCTATGACTCCAAGTCCTTTATGTTTCCTATGAATCTCAATGAGACACACATGAAAAAAAAGAAACAAAAGAAATTAAAAATTTTCAAACAAACATGCACAACTAAAGGCATAAGCTCATCAAAGAACCATATATCCCTATACATATACATGCATATGCATATATAAGTATATATTTATATAAGTGTATATATGTGTTAAAAGAGGAGAATTGTTAGTTAAAGATTAATTAAATCAATCACTTACATTGAGAAACACATGCTTGAAGATAAAATTAGTATGTGATATTTCTGTTGGCATTATGATACATTTTTGTCATTAGTTACAACACTTATTGGATTCTGAATGCTTACCGAGCTCTCACCGGACATTCCTTTGTAAGCCAAGCTTTACCTAGTTCTCAGTGTTTACCGAGTGATCAAAGTGAACAAAGAAGTCAGTGTTTACCGAGTGATCGAGGTGAACAAAGCAGCCAGTGTTTATCGAGTGTTCGAGGTAAAGAAAGGAATCAGTTTTGACCGAGTGAAGATGTACTTAGTATTGACCGAGAACTTCATGATAACCGAGCTCCTGAGGTTATCAAGGAAATTAATTTTACCAAGCTCAGACGGTTATCAAGGAAACTAACTATCATCGAGTCACAAGGTTCTATCAAGTGTTTCCTTTGATCACCGAGCTACAGTTCAGATAGAAGTGTTCACCGAGTGACATCTCTTCTACCGAGTCTCCAGTGGTTACCAAGTTCAGAACTACTCGAAGTGTTTAGTATGGACCGTGCCTTCACTTCTACCGAGTGCATGACGATGCCGAGTAACGCAGTGGACGTCGAGTATCAGAAGGACACCGAGTCAGTTCAGTGAACCCGAGTTTTTACCTTGGGCCGACTTTGTATAGATATTTGCACTTGTTGTTTTGGCCAACCTTGCATGTATTATTTATTTGGATGGTATATATATGCAATGTATTGTATCATTCAAATGTAATGGTAATGAATGAAAATGCAAAAGTGTGAAAGAAATACATGCGTGCGAAAGTATGTGTGCTGAGTTGTGAAGGTATTCAACAAGGTCAAGTTTTGGAGCAGAAAAGTTTTATCTATCACATCAAGGTGAATCAAAGCATAGCGGATCTTATCAGCAATTAGTTGTAATCAGATCCACTGTTTCATTCTAATAGGTGAATCAATTTTTGTAAATCCTTTAACAAGGTAGACTTAACAGTCTTTTGTAAATCTCCTAACAGAGTGCATACGTTATTGTATGTTTGTAAATCCTCTAACAAGGTGGTTCTAGCAATCCTTTGTGCTCCTAATAGGGCAGATCACCAGAAGTGGTCATTGTAAGCCTTAACCGGCCAACTTCATACTGCAGTAACGAAGCTTTGTGGGTTTCATCCCCACCCCAGTTTTACTTTCTATTTGGAAGGTTTCTGGGTCACCAAATCTGTGTGTTCAAGTGTTGCAAATGATTTTGTTTCATGCTTACAGTAGGTTACTTGGATGAATGGTGAATATATCAGTATGCAGTTTTATTGTTTGAAATTTTAAAAGTTACTGATTCACCCCTCCCCTCTCAATAACTTGTCATATCTTGAATATTTCCAACAATTTCATGTTGTATAGATGATTTGGAGTCATCACTTGATAAATTTGGTTTTACTAAAGTTGACAAAGAATGTATGAAAGAAAAGGAAAATGTGTTTACAAATAACATTAATTGTGATAAGAATGTTGGTTTGAATATCATGAACAAAATGGGTTACAATGGTAAAGGATTGGGAATGTGTGATCAAAGAATCATTGATCCTATTGAGCTAACCATGACACCAAAGTATGAAGGATAAAGATATGCAATAGATAAAAGAAATGATGATATGGGTTCAACCAAAAAAAAAAAATGTAAACAATATATGTAGTGTTCAAATTGTAATAGGAAAGGACACATGAAAGACAAGTGTTGGGATCTACATTAATGTAATATTTTTTGTTAAAAGAATCAATGTAAAAAGACATGCCAGAATAGATGGTGTAACAATAATTCTATGGATAATTTCTTAAAAAATGTCTTTAGATCAAGCTGTGGATCAAGTTGGAATAAGATCACAAGTATGATGAAAGGTTTATTTAAGTACAAATTTTCAAGTGTGAGAAATAATAAAATTCTATCAAAGTGTAAATTCTCAAGAAGGATTACACATGATTTGAGAAAATTAGAATAGTTTTCTAGTAAGATGTCTATTGAAAGTAAGATTTCATAAAGGAGAAAAGTCCAAAGATGGTTTTCCCATCACTAAAATAAAAAAAATTCCGAGTCTTTGAAGAGTTAGTGGTAAGCTAAAACCACTTGTTTAGGTGAAAAAGCTAAAACTCTATTGAGAGTTTTGTTGTAAGCCAAAACAACTTGTTTAGGTGAAAAACATTAAAAAAAGTGTTTGTATTAATTGGGGGAAATCACAAATGGTTACAGATGATCTAGTTAAAAACCCATAGCATACTGACAAGAGGAACAATTTTTTTAAAGTGATAATGATAAGTGGAACATAAATTTTATGTTGTTAATGGCTACCTAAGAAGACTTAATGTAGAAACCTATCCTATTTAAATTATGGGGTGATAGCTATTTAGATTTTTTGTTGTAATAATTTCTCCCACATGAAGATTCTTTAGTGGCATAATTTAAGGGGGAGTATTTAGAAGTCTCCAAATAAATAGTTAATTAAAAATAAACTAAAGTTTGACTCTCAGTTGTTTTTGGTTTACAAGTAGTTGAGTTTTCTTAATATACACATTACCTATAATTTATGCAGTAGTTATGAAAACATCTTCATGTGGACTAGGCCTTCTCTCCTTATGCAACCATCCACATGTGGAGTTAGTTATGATATAATTTAATTTAGTTTTTAGCATTACAAATTTTAGAAGTTTTAAAACCCTCTAAAAATAGCGGTAATGTAGTTGCGCAAATCAACCAATGAAAAATATTTTTTTCTTCAATCTTCTCTATTATGATGTTCAACTTTCTTTAGCTTATCTTTTTTTAATAGGCTGATAAGTTGATCACCTTTTCCTCGATATTGTGGTGTACTCTTTTTCCTTTTTACTGAGACTTACATTTTTAGGCCCAAAATTTTTCTCATCTTGCCACTATTAATGTTTGGTAGCTTTAGTTGGATAAACTATATATGTGTGTGTGTGTGTGTGTGTGTGTGTGTGTGTGTGTGTGTGTATATATATATATATATACATATACATATATACACATATATATACATATATATATGTGTGTATATATATATGTATATATATATATATGTATATATATATGTATCTATATATATGTATATATATGTGTATATATATATATGTATATATAGATGTATATATATGTATATATATATGTATGTATATATATATGTATGTATATATATATATATATATATGTATATATATATATATATATATGTATATATATATATATGTGTGTATATACACACATATATATACATATATATATGTACATATATATAAATATACATATATATATATGTATATATATATATATATGTATATAAATATATGTATATATATATATGTGTGTGTATGTATACATATATATATATATATATATATATATATATATATATATATATATATATATATATATATATATATATATATATATATATATATATGTATATGTATGTATGTATGTATGTATGTATGTATGTATGTATTCCTTATAAGTCATGGTATGTTTTCCTTTCCTGTACATGAATAGTTATTATATTAAAACATCATATATTTGATTTTCTCTTTGTTCTCTTTATATATTCATAGTTGGCTCTAATACCATGTTATTTTCTAGAGATCACAACAAATGTAGTGACATTGTCATTTTTGGTATATGCTTTCCAAATGACAACCATCTCTTTAATATAGGATGAAGTATAGATAGACATGGGACATGTCTATTCATTAGTATTTAATTAATATAATTATAAATACACATCTCATATATAATCAAAGGAAGAGAAAACAATTTCCATAATATAATCAAATGACTCAAATAGAAGGATTTTCTCACTCAGTTTGCTAGATCAACTCATCATATAGGATTTCCAACAAACCCTTTCCATTTAGACTCTAAAACTAGGGTTTCTTATCAATCTTATCAAAGCTCACTTCCAAAATTCAAAAAAGTTGTTTTTTCCATTCTTAGGAATGTCAAAAATAAATCAAATATTAAAATTTTATCTTATTAAACTACTTTCTCTGATGTTGTAGTCATGGCATCAATTTAAGCCCTTTCTCAAGCCCAAACACATTGCGGTCACCTTCAATTAGTTAGATATTCAAAGACTAGTATTAGTATTTCATATTTTACATCATAAGAGATACATTCCTCAAGTTCCACCAAAGGCATAAAAAGGAATGGGCTTCTTAATGCATTTAAACCCTTAAAGTGTAAGGAAAATGCAGTCTATCACAAACCAGTCAACAAAATGGAAACAAAAATGAATTCAAATGTACACTAGTATGTAGTAAGAGAAATCCTCTTTAAACTCCCAAGGCAAAAACACATAGATTTTAAATCATGAATGGATGAATACACAAAATGAGATTGAAAAGGCTACAAATCTTAGTATTATTTATCACAAAACTATTTCCATACAATATATTTTCTTCACCCATGCCTTCCAAGGCATATATAGATTTTTAAAATCATCCCTCAACTAATTCTTATAAGTATGAATTATCAAATTAAGAGAAATAAGAAAATCTCTTATGCTTGTCAAAACTAACCAACCATTGGATTTTGAAATTTTAAATTTACAAAACTTATTAAATGTAATCCTAGGTCCCTAAAACCTATCAAAAACATTACTTTTTTGTCTTATAAAATATTTGACATATCAAACAACCTAACAACTTGCTCAAGGAGTCATAGTTCCATTTATTACAATTTTAGTCCCTTGGTCCTTATTAGGACCATCAAGAAATTTGCTACTACATATATAATTATTAAATTGCATTTCCATTACTAGTTTTAAGACTTCACAATTAACTATTATAGACACAATACCACTTCATCATGCCCTTAGGTCTTCTTGTGCTTCATTCTTCTATTAAGTGCTCCTCTACCAGTTCATCTTTATACAAGTATAAACAAATTTTAAAGATCGTTAGAGGAGATTAACTAAGATCACAAAAAAAATTGACCTTTTTTTTTATTATATAAACTATCCAAATTGAATGATCAAATTATTTTCAATGAAAAGGAAGTTAGTCTTGCTACAATAGAAATGCCACCTCAATATGGATGAGTTGTCCAAATTGAATGGCTAATGCAAAAGTCACCTGCAAAAGAGGTGAAGCTTGCCTCACAAGAGGAGATCAAAGTATAGAAAGGGGATTCCAACAAGGGGAATTAATATCTTTGAATAATCTCATGACCAATTAAAAAATTTGTCTAAGAAAAGAGGAGGTCCAACATGTGAGAATTCAAGGTTGATGTGATTTTCAATATCATTTCTTTTAAAGATAGTTTCCTACCAAGTCATAGATTAGTACAAGTTGATTAGTAGTAAGATAATTTAAAGACATCTTTTCCTACCAAATCATAGATTATCAAAGGTTGATTTATAGAAAGAAGATCACAGATGTTGTAAAAGACACAAAAATTATCCCACCCCTCCAATATCTAGTTGGGTGAGAAAGTTAGTTCCATGTCTTCAAAAATGTGTGACAAAGTTAGAACTCAATAATTTCTTATTAGTCAAGTGGAGATCATCACATAATGCATCACAATGGAAGAGAATCTCATTAAAGCAAGAAGAGGATGTCAAAGTTTTTGTGCCAAAGAAATCATTGGAATATAATTTTACTAAATTTCTTGAATTCTTCTATAGTCTAGATGCATGCGATAAAGATAAGAATTTTAATTAAATTTTTAGATGGATAAAACAATTGGTAGATCTAACAATTTATTTTCCAAACTGATAAGAATCTTAGTTAGAGATCTTTAATATGTAATGTGTGATATTTTTGATAGATTTTATTACTATATTTAGGAATTAGACTCTAGTTTCTAGGTTCTACTACTATTTATTAAAGCTTTTGTATGAATTTGGTTGTCTCTAATCAATGAATTCCTGATCATGCAAAGATTCACCTTCCTTAGAAAAACTTCTTTATATTTTTCTGTTTAATTTCTTTATTGGATATTATAATGGTATTCTTAGTGTTTTAAAAAAGGAATCAAACAAAAATAACTTCCAAAAAATAAATAATATATTGCATTATGCATACCATCTTGTTCATATTACAAAGATTCTCCTTGATTGTGAACTAGTTAGTTGCTTGGATCGATAATTTCTCCAATTGATATTGTACTGCTCACAATATAGAATACAAGTGACTACATATTTATAAAATTAATCAAACAACAATAAAATAGTATATTTTTCTACTTACCCAACTTGGACACATCATCATCTTCTAACTCTCCACCATCCTATGTTGTTACATAATGTAACAATGTTTTCCCTTCTTCAACAAAGTGTGGAAACCTAACTAAATCTTCTAGCTTGCCTTCATCGTTGCACTTCTATTTGAGGAAATAATTACTCCATTATCCATCTTTAATATCTATTACTAATGAATCTTTATCTGGGAAAATTAGTAGAATAAAATTCAAATAGAGTGGGTCATGACATCAAGCCTTCTTAGGTACCCTTTTACTATAAGGAAGAAAAGGTTCACAGAATCACTTCCTATGCTAATCTTGAGAGGACAATTATGCAAATTCAATAACCATTATAGATATTCCAATGGACAAATAAATACACATAAATGAAACATGAAAATAAGTACATAACACAATGATTATAGTGGGGAAACCCTTCTAGGAGAAAAATCCTACCCTACAAAACTTGCATTATTTATTACCAAATAAAGATGACTAAAATATACGTTCAATGCAAGTTCTTACTGGAATGCATCACCACAACTCGAAATTAGAGAGCCACCTTATAGCATCTAGTCTTGTAAACTGAACTCAATGATCAAACTTCTCCCCAAGCCCTCCTTATATAGTGGTTTTACAACCTAAAAATGATGCAGGAGCATCCTAGGTTGCCTTGTAATCTTGTTCATTATGGTAGTTATCACTGAGTTTTTAGTGTCAACCGAGTTCTAGCATTGACCAAATTCTAGTGATAACCTAGCCCTTACAATGCTAACCAATTTTTCTTTCATATGCTAGGTGAATCTAATATTTGTTGATGCTTTGTTCCTTCTTTGACTTAGTTTGTTTGTGATTGGTTTTTAGTTTAAGCCGACTTATGTATTTAACTTGGATCATAAATTTAATGATAGAATCTTGTCTTGAGATGTGTGTAGATTATTTTAAGGTCATCCTTTCTATTATGTATTGATCTAGAATCATTTATAAGATATTTTGGAAAGTATAAGTAGGGGTATTTGGTTTAGGCTAGGAAATACTTAGAGAGTTAAGAGAGGATGTTTCTAGAAAAGAGAATTTGAAGTTGGATCGTGGATCTTGAAGTTTTATTTTGTATCTTATCATAACCTAGAAGGCCTTACAACTAGGCATGTATGCTAATAATTTGATTAACTAATAAAGTATTTTCTTTCTCTCTCTCCTTGGTGTTGTTCTCTATGTGTTTTATTTTATTGTGTTTACTTAGCAAGGTGTTTGGATAGTTGGGTGTGCCTTTGTCCCTAGTTGTTCAGAAACTCCTTGTGTCAGGTGGTATCAGAGCTTGAGGTTCATCCTTGCAGAGATTGGATCATGTAAAACCCTAAGTTAAATTTTTTTGTAGGGTAGCAAATCTGTGGATTTGACCTATAACTTATAGAGGGTTACAATATTGAAGGAACCTATTTGTAAATATGGTTCAAGGAAGAGGAAATACTAACACTACTATTACAGACATGTTTAGACAAATTGCAGCTAGATTAGATGTTGTGTAGATAGCCCAAAGGAGAGGAGCAAATCTTGATGATGTGAGTGATGATGAAGCAAAGGAACAAAACCCTAATCCAAAACCTAAGGAATATTAAGATGAGAAAGACTATTGAGAGTATTTTCTAGGGAACATTCAAAGCCTATTGTAAAAGTTGTTCCTTCTGATGGAAAATTGGACATCGATGTTTTGTTGGATTGGATCTTTGATATGGAGAATGATGGGAATATTCTAGGGTATTGTATATAGTCGATTTTCACTCCTTTATATCCCCTACTTACACAAGGTTAAGCATAATCACTTAAAGGAAACTTCCCCTTAGACCAACCTACCCATCTAGGCTTGCATACTAGCTTGAAACTTCCTTTTAGGCCTCCCTAATGACTTATCTAATCTTGAAAGGGTTGGAGGCTCTTCCTAGGGTGTCTTGGACTTATTTCCATCCATCTTTCATAATTTGTTCATTAATTGGCTATATGATCCCTTCAAAACAAGAGAGAACTCCTTCTAGGTCTAGTAGCCCCCAATTAGCCCTCCTAATGGACTAATCTTGGATTTTGGAAAATATTTCCTTAACAAGGGCCCAAACTAACTCCAATTCAAGATACCATTTCAAAGGCCTCCAAGATTCAAGAGGTCTTAGGTTCCCAATATATATTAGATTCCCTAACCCAAATTTTGAGGGTTTGTTAGGGTTTATCAACAAGCTAGACCAGTCAAAAGAAAATCTTCACTTTCTCCATCACTAGAGACTTATACCACTTCTCCTTGCACTCATAGTAGCTTTCTAATTCCATTCAAAATGCTTCACCCTTGCAAGAGATATGTCCTCCTTGTTTCAATTTATGGTCGAGATCATCCCAATCTTGCCTAGGGCTTCCAAGGAAATGACTTGGCCTTTTGATTCTTCTTCCATCCTTTCTATTGAAATACTTTAGAATAACTGGGGGGGGGGGGGGGGGTCAATTAGTTATCCAAGGTCCAGATGTATAAATAAAAATTTTCATAGATTAGTGAACCCATAAAACATTATTCATCATGCATGCATCCATAAGATTATGCAATCACTTAAAACTTGTTGGTTACTATCAAATCAACTTGCAAAAATTTAAACATGAAACATAATAGGTTCATCAATACATTTGACACAATGATTTATGTGGAAACCCAATTTGGGAAAAACCACCAGTAACATGCTACTCTTTTTCACTCTTCTGAAGTGATGCCCTATGAAAGGCCAACCCTATTAAAAGTTACAATACACACTGTTAAATGTGACCTTGTTAAAGGATTTCAATCACCCTATTAGGAGTGAGCCTTATTAGAGGACTTTAGACCATTCACTTAGAATGTCACTCAGTTAAAGGATTTACAAATGACTATTAGGTCAACCTTAATCCAAAGGATTTACCCTAGACTAATACAATTGTTAGAGAGTAATAGTAAGGCTTGATCTAATAACAACATACAATTTCATTTATAGATTATAGATCTCTATTTCAGTCCTCCATTCTTCTTGTCCTTCACTCATTGTAGCTTTGATAGTTTTTTCAACCTTCAAGCATTCATACCCTTAAGCCTTATTGCTTAACATGCCATTGCAGACTGTTCTTTTAGGTTACTTGATGAAGAAAAACCCTTGACTCCTTGTCTTCCTTAGATTCTTGCACATGAATACCTTTATTTCTAACTAGCCATTCCTATAAATAGGAAATCAATATCATTTTTCACCCATTCTCCATCATCCAATCTAGGGTTAGGACATATTAGGTAGGATACTTGTAATGAATCTACCCCACATTCCATATCTCTTCTAGAAACTTCTCTTTGAATCCTCTTTGAATTCACCTAAAAATGGTTTACCTTGAATTCAATTCCATCAACTCATCAATCTTATGTTCTACTTGGTTCACACAATCCAAAAAATAAACTTGTCAGCTCAGATCCATCTAATTCAGGATCTTTTAAATAATGTAGCCACTCAACATTATCTAGCTTCTAATTCTCAGCACATAATGCATTACTTACCATCCTCTATTAAATTACTTAGTATGAACTAAAGTTTACTAGTGCTTGACATTAACTAAACTTTATTTAACATCCACTATTCTGCTTGGTATACACTAGAATAAAATTTCACTTAACTCCAACTAATTTTCTACTTGGCTTGTACTGACTTTTCTCGGCACCTACTATTCACTTGATCAAGCTTTGTTGAAAAAATTTGTGTAAGTTGTTCTTCTAAACTTTCTTAGTGTAACCATCCATTGTAACCTTAAGTAGATTATCAATACATCATGTTATCACTATCTTAACTGATTCTTGCACTTTATTATATAATCACAACTCAACCTTTCCTCTATGTGCTATTGTTACATCTTTTGATCAAATCCTCTTCATCAGTCAAATAAGTGAAAGTACTTAAATCATATAAGTAGGTTTGACATCAGTGACAAAATAATGATTGAAACATACAATCTCCCTCTTTAACAATCTCCTTCTTCAACAATCTCTTTTCAATCTATTATTAACAATCTCCCATTTAGGCATTGATGGAAAACCAAACTAATCAACCAACTAACAAACCAAACTCGTTCAACCAAAGTGACTAGGTTAAAATAGTAAGACCAATAAAAAACCAAAAAGAATATGATTCCTTGTATTGAAATATCTCCCTCCATCAACAACTTTCATCTTCTAAATATATTACAAAACTCTTCCTTATAACTCCCTCTAAATTTCATCTTGTATCTCCCTCTTACTAAGTAGATGTTAAAATTTCTCCTTCTATCTTGTATTTTCCTTGATCAACAATTATCTCCCCCAAAAATCATCTCCAATTATCTCCATTTTTTTCCTTTTTCTATTATCTCCCCCTTTGACAACAATACCAAAAACTTGTCATATTAACATGCATATATAAGCTTTTTCAGTTTCTCCCTTTATCACCTTACTTGTGACTAATTTGTAGTTTCAACTCTTTGATTACTTTAGGCAACTCCTAAAGTAAGATCCACTACACCAATTTGTGACATATGAAAATTATCTTGTTTAATGCAGGACACTTTTCTTGTTACTTAGATAGCTTTTGATAGGGGTATCACCCCTAGTTAACCTCTTAGATACTCATGAGCATCCTTAGGTAATGCTTTTGTGAAGATATCAGAAATTTTCTCTTTTATGTTGACATATTCCATCTTCACCTCTTTATCTTGAACTAACTCTCTCAAGTAATGATACTTGATTGCAATGTGTTTAGTATTTGTGTGCATCACAAGATTCTTTGATATATTGATAGCACTTGTATTATCACAATAAAATGTCACTAGTTTTGTGATCTCTTCCTTCATTCCTTTGAGTAGTTATTTGATCCATATAATGTGTGTACAATTTATAGCAACAAAAACATATTCAGCTTCAGTAGTAGATTGTGAAGTATAGTTTTGTTTTTTGCTAGTCCATGTAACTAGTCTCTTGCCTAAGAAAAATGCTTTTTTAGTGGTACTCTTTCTATCATCAATATTTCTAGCCCAATCAACATTAGTTTAGGCTCTTAATTCAAATTTTTCATTTTTTCTTATAGTATAGACCATACTCCTCTATTCCTTTTAGATATCTCATTATTCTCTTTACAACCATCAAATGATTCTGCCTAGGATTAGTAGAGAATCTTGCAACTATCCCTATAGATAATGCAATGCCATGTCTGCTATGTACTACATATTGCAATTTTCCAATTATAGACTTGTATAGTGTTTGTTTCACCTCAGTTGAAACACCATTCTTTGACAACTTATGTCCTATCACCATAGGTGTACTTACTAGTTTGGAATCCTCAAATCCAAAAAAATTCAATATTTCTTTGATATATTTTGACTGAGTGATGTATATACCATATTTCATTTGATATGCTTACAAACCCACAAAAAATTAGATCTCTCCAAACATAGACATTTCAAATTCTTGTTTCATTTCATTTGAAAAAGCTTTACATAAATCATCTTGACCTCCAAAGATGATATTATCAACAAAAATTTTAGATAACAAAATACCTTTTCCTTTCTCTATCTTCATGTATGAATTATTGTTATCATCAGTTCTTTCAAATCCAATCTTCACAAGATAATTATGAAGTCTCTCATACCATGCTCTTGTGCTTGTTTCAAACCATATAAAATCTTGTGTAACCTACATACCATGTTCTTGTTGGAAACATAAAAAAAACCTTCTATTTGTTCCATGCAAACTTCTTCCTCCAATATGCCATTTAGAAATGTAGATTTAACATCCATCTGATAAACTTTGAAACCTTTATATGCAGAATAAGCAAGTAGAGTCCTTACTCCTTCCAATCTAGCAATAGGAGAAAACATCTCTCCATAGTCAATTCTTTCTTCTTGTGCATATCCTTTGCAAACTAATCTTTCCTTGTTCCTTGTGACTTCACCATTTTTATCTAGCTTGTTTCTGAATACCCACTTGGTGCCAATCACATTTTTGTCTTCTAGTCTAGGAACTAGAGTCCATGTTTTGTTTTTCTCAAATTCTTCAATCTCTTCTTCCATGGCTTTACTCCAGTCCACACCTTCTAATGCATCTCTTAATAATTTGGGTTCCTTCATTCTTAAAAAACATGTATCATTCCTCAATTTTTTTGTTTTTATTGGTCTAGCATCTTTGTCTCTAATAATTTTTGTTGTGGGATGATGTCTTTTGACATATTTTGACAACCTTGGTTTAGCTCTAGTTTATTTATTTTGTCTTTCAACTTCAAAATCATTCTGTACATCTTTTTCAGTTAGTTCAATATCTCTTTCATGTACATTAATCTTAGAATTAGAATGTACTTCCACTTCATTCTATAACTCAACATCTGAGTGTAGCTTGGTTTCCTGAATGTAGCTTGACACTCATAGTATGTGACTCGATAGTCACTGAAACTTGCTATTCGTTTGTAGCTTGATTTGTCGCATGTTCTTCAGTAGGCATACCCTCATAAGAGTATACAAATGATTTGTATTCTTTTGATTCTTTCATAGCTTTAGCCTCATGTACTTATGTATATTCATCAAAGTCACATTTACACTTTCCACAACTTTGTTAGTGTTAGTATTTAAACACTTATAAGCTTTACTTCTTGTGGAATATCCTAGAAATATACTTTTTTTACTTTTTGCATCAAGTTTACCATTCTTCAAGTCCTTAAGAATGTAATATTTGCATCCAAATACCTTAAAATATTTTACATTGGGTGAGTATCCATACCATAGTTCAAAAGGTTTTGAGTGAGTACCTTTCTTGACTTGTACATGGTTCAATGTATAGATAGCTATACTTACAACTTCTCTCTATTATTTCAAAGCAAAATTCTTCTCCATCATGAGTGTTCTAGCATAGTTCATTATAGATATATTTCTTCTTTCAGAAATTCCATTTTGTGGAGGTGTTCTAGGGGCAATGTATGTCTTTTGATTCCTCTATCATTACAGAACATCTCAAACTCATTTGATGTAAATTCTCCTCCTTTGGCAGATCTAAAACACTTCATACTTTTACCTATTTCCTTCTCAACTCTTGCTAAGTAATGCTTAAACATTTCAAAAGCATCAAATTTCTATTTCAAAAACATAACTGTCATCATCCTAGAATAGTCATCAAAAAAAAACATAATGTACTTATCTCCTTTGTAGCTTTGCACATCAATTAATCCACACAAGACAATGTGAACAATCTATAGTATACCTTTAGAGGTATGATTTTTACTCTCAAAACTTGATTGTTTGCAAATTACATTATTAGTCGTCTTCAACTTAGGAAAACCTTTAACTTTTCTCATGTTACTAATACTAACTAGGTTATCAAAATTAACATGACATAACCTTTTGTGCCATAGCCATACATCATCAAATTTTACAATAATACAAGTAGCATCTTCTATGTCAAGATAGAATAGATTACTCTTAGTTTGATCACCCTTTCCAATTCATTTCTCATCAGTGTCATATATCTTAGAAATCTTGTTTTCAAACTAAACTTTACATCTTAAATTATTCAATTGTGACACACTCAAGAGATTATAGTTAAGTCCTTCAACATAGTAAGCATTGTCACATAGAATATTATCTATGAGTCTGATAGAACCTTTTCCTTTTATCATACATAGTGCATCATTACCAAATATTACACTATTTCCATCATAACAATTCAAGGTAGTGAACTTATTTTTGTCTCTAGTCATGTGATGTGAACATCCACTATCAATAATCCATCTATCATTGTCATTCACACAAGTCACAAGTGAAGTTGCCTCATCTTCATTAGATTCATCCTTCATTGCAACATACACCACTTCTTCATTATGTTCATTAGATTCATCTTTTGTTTCCTCTTTAGTAATGTAGAAAGAATTCTTGGCTTTGTCTTTGTAGTCCTTTCTATCTTCATCTCTTCTACTTTTGTATTTGTCACCACCTCTATAGTTATTCTTCTCTAGAAATCTAGCAACAATATGACCAACCCCCTTGTAATTGAAATAAATGATAGGTAATTTACCTTTGAACTTGCCTTTATCTTTGTGGAATCTTCTTGCTAGTAGTGCTTCAATTTGTTCTACATCCTCCTCATCTGTATCACTATCACTAGATACATACTTTATCATTTTCTTATTTTTCTTGTCGTCAGGCTCCTTCAATGACACAATAGCTTTAAAATTAGATTCAATATTCTCAAGTTTGTAATTATAAAAGTTAGCTCAAAAGTAGTGAGTCTACCTACCAGACCTTCAAGTCATAGATTATTCCATAGTATACATCTTAGTTCTTGAATTGTAAAAACTCTAATAGCATATATAGGCAAAAGTGTCCTTAAAACTTTTCTTAGCATTGTATTATCATCTATATTACCAGTAGCTCCTCTTATTGCATTAACAAATTCTTTTATCCTTGCAACATACTGAGCAATATTTTCACCTTCTTCCATTCTCATATCATCAAACTTACCTTTGAGACTTTTAGCTTTAACTCTTAGAACATTTGCATCTCACATTTTCTTTGCATTGTCAAGACCTTTGATATCATCAAATTTGGCATAACTTAGGGTAGAGGCAATCTCTAGCATTGCCTGGTTATGTTCTTTCTTTCTTTTCATATCCTCAGTAGTTGGGGCTCCAACAAGATTAACATGCTTAGTGGTAATGGTAGATTGTGCATAATCTCCAAGTCCTCCAAGCTGTAGCTTTATTAAACATTTTCATGTAGGAAAGCTATATCTATTGAGCTTGGATACTTCTATTTTTGACATCTTGATCTTTGTGCTTCTAGTACCTTCAAACTAGTCCTCTCCCTCTCAAGTAGATGGATCTGATACCAATTTTTGGAATACTTTAGAATAACTAAGGAGGGGGGGGGGGGTGTTAAATGAGTTAACTCTTCTAAAGTGATGCCCTATGAAAGGCCAACCCTATTAAAGGTTACAATATACACTGTTAAATATGACCCTGTTAAAGAATGTTAATCACCCTGTTAGGAGTGAGTCTTGTTAGAGGACTTTAGACCATTCACTTGGAATGTCACCTAGTTAAAGGATTTAAAAATGACTATTAGGTCAATCTTAATCCAAAGGATTTACCCTAAATTGATACAATTGTTAGAGAGTAACAGTAAGGCTTGATCTAATAAGAACTTACATTTTCATTTGCAGATTACAGATCTTTTTTTCAGTCCTCCATTTTGTTTGACCTTCACTCATTGCAACTCAGATAGCTTGTTCACCCTTCAAGCATTCATAGCCTTAAGCCTTCTTGCTTAGCATGCCATTACAGACTCTTCTCTTAGGTCAATTGATGAAGAAAAAACCTTGACTCCTTGTCTTCCTTAGGTTCTCACACATGACAACCTTTGCTTCTGACCAGCCATTCCTATAAATAGGAAATTAAGATCTTTTGCTACTCATTCTTCATCATCCAATTTAGCACTAGGATAGATTAGGTAGGATATAATGAATCTACTGCACATTCTATATCTCTTCTAGAAACTTCTCCTTAAATCTTCTTTGAATTTTTTTAAAAATAGTTTACCTTGAATTTTGTGCCACCAACTCATCAATCTTATCTTCCACCTAGTTCACACAATCCATGAAAACAAACTTGTTAGCTTAGATTCATCGAATTCATGATCTTTTAAATAATGTAGCCACTCAACATTATTTAGCTTATGATGCTCGGCACATACTGTGTTGTTCAACATCCTCTATGAAATTACTTGGTGTGAACTAAAGTTTATCGATGCTCAGCATCAACTAAACTTTACTTGGTATCCACTATTCTACTTGACATACACTAGAATAAACTTTTACTTGGCTCCAAATTATTTTTTGCTTGGCTTGTACTAACTTTTCTCAGCACCTACTATCTACTCAGTCAAGCTTTGCCAAAACACTTTGTGTAACTTGTTATTATAAACTTTCTTAGTGTAACCAGCCATTGTAACCTTAAGTAGATTATCAATACATCATGTTATCACTATCTTAACTAATTCTTGTACTCCATTATATAATCATAACTCAACCTTTCCTCTAGGTGCTATTGTTACATACTTTGATCAAATCCTCTTCATCAACCAAATAAGTGATAGTGCTTAAATCATATAAGTAGTTGTCTTACCAACAAATAGCAAGTTTAACATCAATGACAAAACAATGGTTGAAACATACAATCTCCTTCTTCAACAATCCCTTTTCGATATATTATCAACACTTTCTACTATAAAAATTAAAAAATTTCTACCAAAATATCTCAAAGGTTTAGAGAGTTTCAACCATGGGGAAAGCTGGTAGACACCATTTTGTAAAGTTTTCCGTAGTACTGGCCAAAAAATAGGCAATTTACAAAATCATTTATTGAAGAAAATAAAGGATTAATAACAACCTTAAAAAAAAAATTTAAAAATAATAATAATAATAATAAATATTTATAAACTAAAAGCACATTTCAAGAGATTATTTTAATCACATTATTAGAAAATCCCCTAAATTTTCTTCAAAACTATCAACATTCTTTCATTTGTTGTCAACATCTCTACTCTCAAATTTTTTTGACCAATAAAAAGTGACTTGGAGGGCTTTAACATATCATTTTAAACTGAATAAATAAACTCCTACTCATTGGTAACCTCCTTGTTTCCACTAACCACTTTTTCAACTTCTTGGACAATAAAATTGCAAAATTACAAAATTGTCAATGTGACATTTTTGCAAAATTGACAATTTTTGCATTTTTACACTTTTGACATTGTGAGACTATACAATATGACTCCAAATAACCGATGGAATTTATTTAGACCATTTTAAGGTAATTTCCATTCTTAACTACCCTTCTACACTTAACTATCCCTCTGGGACAACTTTTGCACTTTTGGACCTAACTGACAATATTTTACCAATGCAACATATTTACATCAAGTTGCCAATAATGCATTGCATGATTCATTCATATGAATTACAAACCCTAAAATAAGGACCTATTTCTTACTCCTACGTCTTTCCAAGACTCTTATTACTTCCTAATCACCTATCCTAGGTGCTCTTGCACCATACTCCCTTGATGAATTGAAAGTCCTTCTAGGACTTTAGGAGGGAATCAGAGAAGCATCAATGTTGATGGGCCTACAAAAGACCATCTTTCTAAGTTCTCTTTATCTTAATCTCAAATAGTTATTTTTCAAATATTCATGACCTTATGGTTTGGAACATATAAACTTATCGTTTGTGTATGTGTGTGCACGCACATGCATGCATGTGTTCATGTGTGTGTGTGTGTGTGCATGTGTGTGTGTGTGTGTGTGTGTGTGTGTGTGTGTGTGTGTGTGTGTGTGTGTACACACTTGCAAGGACATGAAGTAGAAATATGGATGGTTTAAATATGTTATGTTTGATTGAATTCATGGACAAAAATGGTATAGTGAAGTAGCTATACATGATGATAAATGTTTCTCCATCTATGTTATGTTTTGATTGGTTTTCCTCATGTAGCCATAGGATTTGCAAGAGTGTTAATTGGAACTTTACACCTTTTTTCTAATATTTTTATTATGAGAATATATATAGTATATTGAAGGTTGTGTGCACATTGATTATTTTGTAGGTGTTTTCCATGGGTATTCAAGGAACAACATTTTAGCACTAAGTAGTCAAAGCCAATTGGGGATCGCTAGACCTTCGCAAGAGGGGGAAATCATTTATTTATTTCTATTGTTGCAGTGCATAAATGTAGCTTCTACAACTTGGAGGATTTATTCATGGTTAATGTTGTTTCTATTTTAAACTTTATGAGTATGTAATTGATTTGCATTAATGGATTTATCTTAGATTTAGGAAGTAGTTGTAGTTTCCCTTAAAATAGTGACTATTGTAGCTTTCAAAGTAGTTGAAGGAATAGAGGAAGTTGATTTTCATGGCAACATTATTGTGCTACTATTTTCCAATCAAGTGTAATCTTTCTCCATGAATGAATAAAATGTACAATTCAAGTTTATATCTTTTATCTTGATTGTATTTCCTATTCACTCATCCAAGGGGGCCAAGTTGGTGAGAGAATTATTCTGTTAAGAGTAGATTTCATTTCCTTTTTTATTTCTAAATAATGTAGAACTATGTTGCTCCTATAGTAATTGATAATAGAATCAGTGAACTATTCCTATAGCATAGGCATTTAGAGTAGCTTATATCCATGATTGCATCCTTTGTTAGAATAATTTCATTTACTAGTTTTAGTTTAGTTTTTCTGAAGCTCAAGAATTTGAATTTTGTAGGATAGTCTTAAGATTGAGAAAGTTTAAAGTATATACTTTACGAATGTCATTCCAAGTTTACATCCCTAGTTGATAATTAAATGAGATTGAATAATTCATTTAGAAACCAATTAGGGTGTCCAATTCTCAATAGGTACTCCATTGCTATAAGTTTTGAATACCATTATTTGGCCAACCATTATTTGGCACCATTGTTGGTGATTGTGTTAATATAAACTTATCTTCGTAGTTCCATTTCCAATTCAAATGTTCTAGAACTTAGTCTTAAAGTTGTTTATGAGTAGAAGGAGAGACCTCCTTGGGATATTTCTTCCTTGTAATGATCAAGAAGACATTTTTAATCTTGAGCCTTAAGAACCTCATAGTGAGAATGAAGAATAAGAAGAAGAAGCCTTTGAAAATCCATTTGTTGTTTCTCAAGAATGAATACCCTCATCCTCTAAAGAATCCTTGCATTTGAATGATCTTTTTGTTGAACTTGAATACCTAGAGAACCCACTTGTCCTTGTTATCTATCAACCACCACCACTAGATCCTCCTCTAAGAATGGCTTAGCCTCAGCCTTAGCCTACATTTCCTTTACCTATTGCTTCTCAGAAAGGTAACCAAATTTTGAAGCATGTACCTTCTATTGCACTTCCCAAATTATACAGCCTAATTACAAAATATCCTAAAACCTTCCTCTTTGACTTTGACGTCCTTTGTAGAAGTTATGACTATACAACTGACACTTACAAGCTGAAGTTTTTTCCCTCCACTCTAAAAGAAGCTTCTCTTAGATGGTTCATGTGATTAGGTGCCAACACTATACAAGATTGGCCCACAATGAGAAATTTGTTTCTTTCAAAGTATAGAGAATACTATAGGTGTCAGGATTTGAAAAGGGATGACATTTTTAGAATGTTTAAAAAGGAAGAAGAAACCTTGGAGGATTATGCCTCAAGTTCCATGTTTAACCTATAAAGAAATACACATCACTAGTTGAACAAAGAATCATAAAAGAATCTTTTTCTAAAGGGTGTGACCGATGGAAGTATTGAGGCCTCAAACATTATAGCAAGATGGGAGGAGACATTACTCATATAAAATTTGTTTACATAAAGAACATATATTTGAATTATTCAAGGGCCACTGTGAAGAAAGGTAGGGGACTTAGAGACCTACCACATAAGTATAATGGTGGTCTAGGAGTATCTAAGATGGAGCTATTCAATCTTCTATTTCATTTCAAACAAGACATCATTAATGATGTGGCTACATGGCTAGACACCATGCAAGCAACAAGGAAGAAGGAAAAATATGATGCCATGTTATCATAATACTATCCACATTGGAAAGAGAAGAAAAGTAATTTTAGATGCAAGTATTTTGCAAGCTTGGAGTTATAGCCAATGCCTACTAAGTTTAAAGCCATTGATGAAAATGGAGAGGTGCTCTATGTTTCTCAATGAAGGTCATGGGCTCAAAGACAAGGTATGCCACAAGATCCTCTCAAAATTTATAATAGTAATAATCAATAGAAAAATCCTTGGCATACAGGGTTTAGTAGGAATAATAATTGACAACAACCCCAGTAGGATTGGTCACAACCCCATCAAGGTTGGAAACAACCCTATCAAGGATGGAATCTATGTGCTAGAAAATATGACCTGTTAGGAGCATGGGTTAACAAACAAAAATTAGCTAAAAACTTTGAAATTGCATCAAAGATTCATCAAAATGAAAGGAACAAACTAAATAATGCTTTCTTGGGTTTTGCAACCCTAAGTAGCTAACAAACCCAATCTTCTAGCCACCTCTATAGCTCAACAAAGGAATCCATAAGAGGCCTTGTTGGTGTGCTAAGATGGAGGTATGTTTGATGTGCTCTCTCAAACACAACAATAAATGAATCTCTTGAGTGTATGAGTGCAAGTGTGAATGCAAATGTGAATAAAAATGCACCAAAATCCTAGGCTATGTGGGATGAAGAACACTTCAAAAAATGGCTATGGAGAAAGCCACTCTTGAAAGCATTCAAGAATGAAGATGATATGCAATAAAGAAAACTAACTAAGAATGTAAGCTATGGAATGGAAATGCAAATGCATGAAGAAAACTAAATGAACAATGTAAGATGCAAACTAAATCAACTACCAAATGATTAGTATGAACCTATAAAATCATTATGAGAACTCTACTAATGCAAACTCAAACTACCTTGAAAGCTCAAACTATGAATGCAAACTCAAATCTCAAACCAACGTGATAACAATGCAATAAAAATGAGATGCAAATGCTTGAGACAAGCCCTCTAGTTATAGGCTTGAGGGAGGGTTTGGTGAGGTGGCATCCAAGTAGCTGCCACATAAGGTGACATGCAAGCCATGCAAATGGTTAAGAATTCAAAGTTTGCTCACACATGTGTAAGGAAACTTGAGAAGAAGAGTGGGAGACAAGAGTGTGTAGGCATTCCATCCCACACATGTGTGAGCACACTCTTAGGCTAATGAGGAGGATTAGAGAGATGATTAGGAATGATTAAGTGAGATTAGAGAAGAAATAGGCTTATAAGCTAGGCTCTAGGTTAGGTTTAAGATTAAATTAAAAGAAATTTAATTTAATCATGGGTTTAGAAGAATTCATAGGATGTGAGGGTTTAAATAAATAAAATTTATTTAAAAATGGAGAAACATGGAAGATCATGTGTTAAATTAATTTAACACATTAGAGCTAGGAGTATTTAAATTAAATTTAAATACTTAGGAAAATGAACTTATTTAATTAATTAATTAAATTAAATAAGTAGAAGAATGTGAGTGATGTAATTAATTAATCAATAATTAATTACAATGTCATGGGCAATATTAATAAATTAATATAGTCTTTAGGGATGATTTTAAGCTTCTACATTTTGCCCCTCTTTGATGTGATGTGGAAACAACATCATATCAAAGAAAAGAAAATATAGGTTGCTCCAGAGAAGGTGGGAGTCCTATGGCAATGACAGAGTAGAAGGGTACCCCCTCGCAAAAATTGCGCAAAAAATAAATTTTGGGCAATTTTCAAGAAAAGGTTTTAAAAAAGAAGAAAAAAAAAGAGAAAACGAGAATAAATGACAACATTTGCATGACTTGCAGGTAAACAGGGGACATATATGGCTCAGTTAAGAGCGAGGCTCAAATGGAGTCCACGAGGTGCCTATGTAAGCCTTCGAGGGGCCCAAAGAAGGTCATTGTCACACTACAGTTAGAGCATCCAGAGCAAACATGGACCCCATTGATTGATTGTAGCTTGGTGAGCGCGTGCGAGAGTACTAGTGAGCAGCCAAGATGGGCCCACCAGTAAGTCATCTGATCCTCTTTGTGTTTTGGTAGGTTAGGCTAGACTAGCACATTTATTATGTTATAAATGCACTTTAAAAAAAATGCTTGAGCAAAGACGATAGTCTATGCCCTGTCATTTGCGTAGATAAAAAATCAATGACTTTAGTGTCTATAGAGACGAAAAGATACATCCTGTTGTCTGCGGAGATGCCAAAAGGGAGAAAAGGTACATGAAGATGATAGGGTTCAACCTATCGTCTGTAGGGATGACAAAGGATAGTGGAGATGATGAAGAATACCTTATCATCTCTGTAGATGACAAAATGTTGTCATCTGGGGTAGACGAGCACCTACGCAGATCAGCGGCTTTGCAGATCGTCATCTACATGGATCAATAGCTCTGTAGATCATCATCTATGTAGATCATCATTTTTGCTAATCGACATCTACATAGATCGACGTCTATGTCAAAGAGAGGCCACGCCAAATAGGGTAGACTAGGGGGAGGTAAGGGAAGATGCCCCACTGTAGAGACATCACAGGCTAGGAAAATTGATGCTCTACATGTCTATGCTGCAAGAGGACACGTGGTGTTTAGGTCAAGGGAGCACTATCCTTCGACCATGATGATACAAGAGAGGCTGACAGACGTGAATTGGGGGCATGTGTAGCTATGCAGGCTAGAGCACATTCACGAGTGGCCAGATCTAAGGGGCCATTCAGCGCAGCTATCAACTCTCATAGAGTGATGGCACACACCTACTAGGAGTTTCCATCTACCAATGGGGGAGACTACAGTCACACTCTTGGATGTGTAGTGGATCTTTCGAGTATCGATCAGAGGTGCCTACCCATAGTATCTACTAGAGGGCTCATATCTGTTCTTGAGGGAGTGCTTTGGTAGACATCAATAGAGATTACCTATTAAACAATCATGGTTGTCATGGAGGGGTGCACTAGAGAAGAGGCTACCAAGGTTGGTAGTATACCTAGCCTCATTGATATGGCAGATGCTGCTAGATCATGTAGGACATGAGTGGCCAATCAGGTGGGCACGAGTGCTGAGTACTTTGCTACAGGAGGATGGAGTAGTCTACTACTGGGGACAAACTATCCTGGCTGAGCTATATCATGATCTACACATGTGTGCATATCGGACCCAACACACGGTATGACCAGGACTGATGTTACTGATGGCCTGGTCATGGGAGCATATCGGAGTCACACGGCTGATCACTCAGTGAGAGACCAGGTAGCTTGGGGAGCCATATGCCTATAGATATCAACCTCCTATCTAGTATACATTGATGGAGTTTGTGGAGTTTTGGCATTGATGCATAGATGAGATCATTATGTTCAAGTGGACTCCCTATAATGGGGTAGAGCGGTGGGGGTAGACATTGACAGTAGGTGGTGAGGATGACACAGAGGATTAGATGTACCTCTCGTACACATAGACTGACTACTGGATCATTAGCTGATCTATGCATGTGATTATGTGCTATATGCTCTCTTAGGTGTGATGCTAGTTTGGCAGGGTACAAGATACAGTACTAGATAGATTCTTATATCCTGTGGTGTCACAAGAGTATGGCTGACTATGGGGACACGAGACCACTGTACGATTGGCTCGAGCATCTTGGATGGGGATGGCAATAGTGCCATGTGTGCATGGCCAAGACAAGGGAGACATAGGTATGACACTGGCGTACACACAGTGGTGGCCCAGCGGGTTAGGCTTACAGTGCTAGGGGCACCTCCACCAGCAGAGTAAGCACAGGGGAAGGGAGATGGAGCCAGGGATGGTGGGCAAGAAACTATGATGCCACCACCAGCACAAGGGGCACAAGAGGGACTGCACAGCCATAGAGTTCAAGTGAGGAGAGAGCCAGGGCCAGTACCAGCATAGGGGCCACCACAAAGAGCACCCCAGGCACAAGCACAGGCACAGGCATAGGTATAGGCACCTCCGCAGGTACCACCATAGGCACCGCCTAAAGGATAGGTATAGAGAGAGGACCCAGACATGGTCAGGGCTGAGAGGGACAACCTATTGATAGAGGTAGCTCAACTAAAAGGGGTAGCATTGGTGCAGCAGGCACAAGCAGACAACTTAGAGAAGGTCATGGGGGCCATACAGGCAGAGCTACAGGTGCAGAGGCCCAGAGGGGACAGTGCACAAGAGGTCTTAGTAGCCCTACAGGCACATGTGGATCTAGGGGAGTTTGCAAGGATGGGCACCCATACAGGTGTAGGGGATCAAGCAAAGGTAGAGAGGCTTCGAGCGGAGGTAGCCGCCTTACAGGCCGAGTGGGCCACCCATCAAGCGTAGTTGAACGGATACCATAGGTAGCGGGACATAGCCATACAGATGGTATAGCCTAGGGCAGCCATCTTAGTGATGTAGGAGGCCCTCATAGCTAGCTGAGTAGAGACATGGACCATATGAGAGGCAACCTATTATAAGTCACTTTACAGGGAGGCTGTGCCTGTTGAGCGACGATAGCCAAATTTTGACAGAGGAGCCAGCTCATGGGTCTTAGGTGGTAGAGCCAGATCAGAGCAGTTCGTAGGATAGCAGAGACCTCCTTGAGGGGGGGATATAGGGGGGTAGGGCCCTCACAGCCAGCGACTTGATTTTATATAGTGATCAGTATTTTGACAAATATGTGCAGATGCAACAATTTTTGATGATGCATTTGTACTACATGATTCTACATGATGTGTAAATGGACTGTACAGACTTTTTTTTTTGAGATATGTACATCACATGATTTGAAAACTCTATATGTGCATGGATGTATATGATACATATGGATGGATTTATGATGTGGATACTAACATTTGTGATGCAGGATGTGATGCTATGTGATATTTTCTATGATGTATGCATATATACATGATGTCTAACATGTGTGTGATACATATTAGTGGGTGATTATGAGATGTATGCATTTTTTTATTTTACATGGATGCACGATATATATATGAGATGATGTATATGCCCCTATATGTGATGACTAAAATGAATGTATGCAACTAATGAACTAAAAATGCCCAATGAACACTAAATGAGATGAATCAAATGAACACTAATGCAATGGAAAATGAATGAATGCAATAATGGGAAGTTAATGCAATCTAATGAAAATGAATTAATAAATGAATATCAGTCAAAACTATCACTCTTAGAAACCCAGTAGCATAGTGTAGGAGGGGGGAAATAAATAAAACCTTGTCTCAAGCACAACTCGAATGAAACCTTATACTACATGCATCCTAACTATATGATATCAAGAGATTCCATTTTTTTCATATGGAGAGCACACCTTAAGTTGATTTTCCAAAATGAGTTTATGCTTTATATGCTATAGAAGCATAAATGACATGACTCTTTTGCATGGACTAGACATACAAAACCATAGAGACTTTAGGACAATAGGTGTAGTTTACATAGTCATGATGGATCAAATGTCATATATGCAATAGAAAATTTTGGGCACACCCAAAGTCTTTTAGGGATCTTTTGTGGGATGTGTGCTAACCCATTGCCCCCATTACGTAATGCATTAACATAACCTAAAACTGACACACATGAAATAAAGCCTCAAAAATAGATCATACCACAAAAATATGTGTAGTTAATGATAGTCATTCAGGTACGGCTAAAATATGGAAGATCAAGGTGAACCATAAAAGACTTTCACTAACACACAAATAAAATCAACCAAAAAGAGACCTCATGACCAAGTAGTTATTCAGTCCATAGTTCTTGCCAAGAACCTTAGGTTTAGAAGTGAATGTCACAATGTTGCCTATAGGAAGGATTCATCCTATGAAAGTGTGTCACGTTGAAATGTCAAATGATCATAAAATTGTGCTTTTTTAGTAAGGGTTGTGAAGCGAACAAGTTTCTTGAAGCATTAAGTCTCAAATGATGATTTTGTGTAAGTCCAAGTGTGGTCACTATTGTAAAAAAAGCTCAATGTAATGGGAATAACAATCACTCAACCAAAAATGCCTCACGGACTAGAGGTCTTTCAAAATATGGAAGTGAAATGAAGCCTCGTAGACAAGAGGTCTTTTATTGGATGTATGAAATGCAAAAAGCTAGATAAGACTTTGCACAAGGGAAGTGGAATGGTGGAATGGAGTGAAGTGAAATGAGCCTTATAGACAATGGATCAAACCATACTTTTTTTAGGAACATTTTTTTTCTTTTTAGGGCTTTTTTAGGAACATTTTATGAATGTTTTTGGATTTTTTGATTTTCTGATTTTTTTGAATTTTTGCAGGACTATAAACACTATACAGGAATTACAAAGGCTCATTCATAGAACTGCTTGAGATGCTAGATATTTACAGGCTTAGGGAGCAGATCTCCCTCTGGAGTAGCAATCTGATATGCCCCAGAACCATACTTGGCTGTAATGATAAACAGACCTAGCCAATTTGCCTCAAATTTTCCTTTCTTTTCACGGTTTTGGAGGTTCTTCATATTATATGGCAAAACTAAGTCACCCACTTCAAATTCCCATGGCTTGACTTTCTTATGATACTAAAGCTAAAGGTTATTTTGATACATGCAGAGGTTGTTTAGGGCATTCAGTCGTCTCTCATCAAGGAGTGCCAGCTCTTGTAAGCGAGCAACTTGGTAGTCTTCTTCGGATATCAAATTCTTGAGAGAGATTCTGAGGGAAGTGAGCTCAATTTTGATGGGCAAGATGGCTTCGGAACCATAAACAAGGGAAAATGGGGTGGCTCCTATTGGGGGTGTGAATGGAATTACAGTAGACCCAAATGGCAGGAGCAATTTGGATGTGCCAATCATGGCTAGCTGCATCAAAAGTTTTCTTTAGGATTTTTCAAGATGGTTTTATTGGTAGCTTCAGCTTGGCCATTGCCTTGGGGGTAGTATCTAGTGGAAAAATGTTGGGTGATTTCAAATTTCCTACATAGTGTGTCAACCTCTTGATTTTTGATAGGGGTTCCATTATCAGTCATGATATCTTGAGGTATACTGAAACAAAAAATAATGTAGTTTAGGAAGAAATTCAAAATTTATTTTCTGGTGATGTAGGTTAATGGAATAGCCTCGACCCACTTTGTGAAGTACTCAATGGCGGCAATAATGTACTTGTGGCCATTTGAGGAATTTGGGTATACTTGACCAACAAGATCAAATCCCCAATGGGAAATGGGCCATGGGGTGATGGTGGGCTGAAGGTCTTGGGTGAGAGCATGTATCAAATCACCATGTTGCTAACATGGAACACATCTTTTCACAAACTAATATGCATCTACTTCCATAGTGGGTCAATAGTAACCTATCCTAAGAAGCTTTTTTGCTAATCTAAGGCCACTAGAGTGGGTACCACAAATCCCTTAGTGAAACTCTTCTAACGTCATTTAGACTTCATCTAAACTAAGACATCGAAGGAAGGTTCCATCAAAGTGTTTTTAGAAAAGCGTGTCACCTAGGATGGTATAGCAAGCGGTTCGACGGATGAAGGTTTTTCTTTGATTTGGGGTGAGGGCTATGGGAATGGTTTTGTGACATAAATATGTAAAGATTTCAGCATACCATGAATACTCAAGACCAACAATATCAGACACCAACTTTGAATCAGTTTGCTCATAAGCAGGAGTAACAAGATTCTCAATGAGAAACTCACATTTAGGACTATATTCTAGCATGGCAATCATAGAGGCAATAATAGCCATGGCATCTTCTGCTTTATTATTAGCCCTTGGAATCTATTGAAAAACAATCTCTGTAAAATGAAGCTTAAGATCCTCAACTATTCTATAGTAGGGCAACAATTTCTCATCCTTGGTGTGGTATTCATCTGTGACTTGTTTTATGACCAATTGTGAGTCTCCAAAGACAAGAAGGTTTTTGATATTCCATCTGATATCTTGGCATAGTCCTATGACTAAACCTTCATACTTAGCTATATTGTTTGTGCAAGGGAATGAGATTTTATAAGACTTTGCAATGAGGTCCCCTTGTGGTGTCACAAACAAAATTGCTGCCCCTAATCCCTTTTGTGTAAGATCCATCAAAAAATAATTTCCATGCTGTAGTAGGAGCTAGGGTCATAATTGTGTCATCTGGAAAATTGGCTACAATGGGATGGTCTCCTTGAAGAGGAGCTTTAGCAAGCTGATTTGCAATTAATTGTCCTTTGATGGCCTTATGATCCTTATAAACAATGTCTAACTCACTTAAAATTAAGACCCATTTTGTTGCTCGACCAGTGAGGGCGGCTTTTGATAACAGATACTTGAGTGGATCTATCTTGGCAATGAGATATGTAGTATGATTAAGCATATAATGACGTAGTTTTTGCATACAAAAGACTATAGCCAAACATGCTCTCTCAATAGAAGTGTAGTTTAACTCATAGCCAACTAGTGTTCCACTGAGGTAATATATGGCTTGCTCATTCCCCTTATCATCTAATTGTGCCAAAAGTGCTCCTAAGGCAACTGAAGTAGCTGAAATGTATAGAATCAATGGTTGTCCTACAACTAGAGATACTAAAACTAGAGGATTAGCCAAATATGTCTTAATTTGTTCAAATTATTTTTGGCATAGGCAATCCCATTGAAACTTGTTTCCCTTGTGAAGAAAATGTTGAAGTGGATGGATTTTATCTGCTAGTTGTGACACAAATCTCCTAATAGATTGTAACTTTCCTTGAAAACTACGGAGTTGTTTCAATGTGGTAGGTGGAGGCATATTCATGATGGCCTTTACTTTTGCTAGATCTACCTCAATACCTCTTCTTGACACAATGTAGCCTAATAGTTTGCCTGATTTGACCCCAAATACACATTTCTTAGGATTAAGGCACACTTTATATTTCTCCAACCTATCAAAAATAGTGGTAAGGACATCAATGTGGGATTCTCTTGTCTTGGATTTTCCTAGAATATCATCAACATAGTCCTCCATTATGACATGTAGAAGATCATGAAATATGGTAGTCATTGCGCATTGATAAGTGGCACCAGCATTTTTCAAGCCAAAAGGAATGACTTGATAACAAAAGGTTCCCCATGGGGTGGTGAATGCTATTTTATGTTGATCCTCTTCTACAATTCTAATTTGGTTATAATCAAAAAACCCATCTATCAAAGACAACATCTCATGTCCAGCAGTCAAATCAACTATGATGTCTAGGTTAGGAAGTGGAAAATCATCCTTAGGACATGCAAGATTTAAATCTCAAAAATTTGAACAAAAATGGATGCCCCCAGATGCTTTCCCTATAGGAACAATGTTGGAGACCCACTTAGAATAGTCAATAGGATGGATGAACTTTGCCTCTAACATTTTTTTCAACTCTACTTTGACTAGGAGTGCTACCTTAGGGTGCATTTTGCGCAACTTTTGCTTCATTGGTTTAATCTTGGGATCAACTATCAAATGATGCACAACCAAATCTGTATCTAAGCTAGGCATGTCTTTGTATGTCCATGTGAAATTGATTTTTCCCTTTTTTAAGAATTCAGTCATAGCTTTTTGTTCCTCAAGACTTAAGGTAGCAGCAATGTAGGTGATTCATGGATTATCGTCTGTTCCCAAATTGACTAGAATTGTGTCCTCATTCAAAATAGGTGATTTTTTTGGTGGCAAGGATCTAAATGGTGTTTCAATCTCTCCCTCTTCTGGCACCTTTAAGAGATTTTCACTAGAAGATGTGTCCTTTATTTTATCTTTTTCTTCATCCAAAAGTGCCCCAGGGGAGTTTTCACTAGAGGATGTTTCTTTTGTTTTTCAATATTTTTTTTTTTTTTCACTTTTGCTACTAAGAGAGTTGACTTGGCTACCAAAGTAGGCTTCCTCATTGTATTGGATCTCATGTTCATAATTTCAGAGACTCTTAAGGCCAAGGAGTGCCATCACTACTTCATCACACTTATAGATATCGAGAGCTGGTGGTGTATCTTGAAGGTCCCAGTCTATCATGTCAGGATTGGTGAGAGGTAGGTTAATGGATGAAAGGTCATCTATGGTAATGGCATGGACATAGTTATCTAGGTCATCTTCAATGTATTGGAAAGGTACTTCAAAGAATTCCTCCTCTTCAGCCTCAGAATCAGGTTCAACCATACAATAGTTGTCAGCAAAGGATACCTTAAGTTTAATGGAGCCCAATCCATGTCCTTTAGGATAGCTATTAGCTTCTAAGGGTTTTCTAATTCCATCTTCTTTTGGTCCAAGGACGGTACCATGATATCCCATGTTTTTAATAATGGGAGGTTTCTTAACATATTTATCCTTAGAAAACTCCATCGGTTCATCTTTTCCATCATAATATAGCCAATCTAGGATATTATCTTCCATGTGCTCATCACTAAGTGAACCCCAATGCTCAAATATTGTCTTCCTAACTTGCATGGTTTCTTTATTATTAGAAGGGGATAATTGAGAAGGTATTCCAAAGGAACAAGGGGAGAGTGGTAGTTGTCCAACACACATGGCATTTTCAAACTTATACTCTCCCATTCCTAAATCAGCAAAAGTAACCTTCTTCCCTGTGGTGTCAATCTTAGTATCTCCAACCTTCTCTTTTCCCTTGTGGGCATTTGAATCCTCATTAGCTAATTCTGGTACTATTGTGGAAGGTGGTTCTATTTTGGTGAGAGATTTAGGTACAACTTTGGCAAACTCACTTATTGGACAAAAATTCGTTGGTGCACCTTCCAATCTTTTACAAAATTCAAAAGGAGTGGGATCCCCTGGGATTGTGATCTCTCTTCCTTGGTGGGGGAATTTCAAGCATTGATGATAGGTAGATGGGACCACCTTTAGTGTATGTATCCACGGTCTACCAAGCAAGATGTTATATGGAAAATCCAAGTCTAAGACATGGCATTCAATATTTATGATGGCTGGTCCAACTTTTAGAGGCAACATGATGACTCCTTTTGATTCTCTTTCGCTTTCATCATATGCTTTTATTGTGATCCTCTTATTGACATCTAGGAGGTCTTCTGGAAGTCCCAAGAAATGAATCATTTTCAATGTACAAAGGTTCAAACTGGATCCATTGTCTATAAGGACTCTTTTAATCTTATGTCGCTGTATAAGGACTTCAATGTGGAGCGACAAATTATGGTGGGGATCAAGACCTTGGAAATCTTTATCTATGAAGACAAGGTGTTTTTAAGTGGCAAGGTTTCCAATCATAGTGGTGAATTGGGAAGCATTAATATTTTTAGGAACATGAGACTCTAAAAGAGCCTTCTCTAAGATCTCTTTATGGATGGGTGATGTGGTTAGAAGCTCAAGAATAGATATTTGTCACCTAGTTGGGACAACACATCATAGTGAGAAGCGGGCCTTTGTGAGGTGGATGGCATAGTAGGCGCATGTGGCATTGGGGGATTAGTGTTATTGGGAGTGGTGCCATGCAAAGTGAGTCTTCCTCATCGAGTGGTGGCATCACAATCAGCCACTTGTAAGACAAGGGTATTCACATGAGCATCTACTTCTTCAATGTGACCACATAAGGAGTCAAGCCCTGATATGTAGTTAGTAGAATAATCATAAGGTAATGCATTTGATGTGGATGCTTGATTCAAATTATTGGTATTGTTATTATCATTGTTGTGATCGGGAAATGGTTTTTGAAATATCTTCAATTTAGCATTTTTAGAGGTTGGACCTCCCTCTACTTCAATTTCCCCATCATCAACAAGATTTCAGATAAAAACTTCAAGCTTGATACATTTTTTGGTGTCATGTCCTTTGATACGTTGGTATTTACAATATTCATTTTCCCTATACCACCTGACTTTGGTTTATTTTCATCAAAAGGACATGTGTTAGGAAATACCATCAAGTTGTGATCCACTAATTTTTTAAAGATAGCCTCCAAAGGTTCATGAAAGTTAGTGAACTTTCTATTTCAATCATAGTCATGATTGTAGTTGTTGTTGCATGGAAAGAATTGTGTTTGATTTCTAGATTGTTGATTGATTTGATTGTCATAATTTGAATTGTTGTTGTTTCGATTGCGGTAGTTGTTGTTGTTCCCTCCTTGAAGATTTTTGACATCAGTAACACCATCATGTGTAACACCCTTATTCTTGGACCAGAATTTGGGTTTTCTATTGTTGTTTGACTCATTGTTGGAGGATGATGAATTATAATGTTTAATGATACCTTTTTCCAAAAGTCCATTTTCAATATTCTTGCCCTTTTTGACTAAAGTGGAAAATTTTTTGGGGTTAGCCATTTTCATGTGGAAGGACATTTTAGGTATCAAGTTGGTTATAAATATATCCACAAGATGGGAATCTTCAATTTTATATGGCATACGATTAGCAAGATGTAAGCAGTTAGCAATCTTCCACCTTTGTAGGAAGTTAGCAAAAGTTTCTCCATTTTGTTGTTTTGTGTTGCATAGGTCACTTAAAAGGGCATGATTGTTCAATGTTGTAAGAGTATTGTGCTATAAAATTGCTTGTCAAATCATTGAAAGAAGTAAAGGAGCCCTTAGGTAAATTCATTAACCACTCAAGTGTGGGGCCTCCAAGACTTCATGCAAAGAGCCTCTTAAGATAGTCATCACTGTAGGCTACTTCTTGGCACAAAATGGAAAATTCCTTGAGATAGGTGATAGGGCATGTCTCTCTCATATACTTGTCAAATTTATGTATTTCAAAACTAGTTAGAAATGGCACCATATTAATGGATTTATCAAATGGAAAAGGACAAATTTCATTGAAAGAGACATCCTTCACCCCTTTTTTGTTCATGTTAAGGACCAAATTTCACAATTCTTGGAATTGTTGAGCCAAATCTTGAAGAGGTTGCACTTGTGATTGTTGGGAGTTCACAAATCCACCTCCTAAATTGTAGGGAGTCCCAAATGTAGTGTGAGGTGATGGTGGCACTCCACTTTGGCCAATGTATTGATATGCAGTTGTTGAAATTCGCACAAATGTCTTTACCATAGTGGTTGGCACTTGTAAATAAGAGGAGTGCATTGGTTGTGTCGGCATTGCCATTGGTTGAGTAGGCACTTTTCCAATGCCTAAGCATTCCATAGTTGAAGTTGTCAAGGTAGATTGTGGAATACTAGCATGTGTGGTAACATTGGGCATGGCACTAATGATTTGATGAATATGTTCTACACTCAATTGAAATGTAGGTTGTGTTGAAGTGCTAGATGTAGGCATAGCACTAGTTATCACCATGGTTTCTTTCCCTTTGCTAGAAGTTGGAGCTGCATTTGAAGTGGTTAACATGGGTGCACCACCTTTTGTAATTTGTCTAAACAAAGCATTCTCATCAAAGCTTGGGGGAACATTAACACCATCCTTGACCAAGTTTAGGAATATCTTAGTTTTGTTTGCCCTAATGGATTTTTCCATCATTTCCACATTGTAGGGCTCTGCAAGGAATGTCCTAACATCACTAGGTACATCATTAGGGTCAATAGGATCTTCATCTTGGTATATTTCTTCATCATTATCCCCCAAAGTTGTGTTATGGAAGGGATATTCTAGTTCTCGTGTGGATGTTGAGTTAGGCATACCAAGGTTTGAACTAGAGGGTATTGTGTTCCCTAATGAAGTTGTGAGTAGAGGAAAAGGATTCTCTATTTTTTATTGCCTCAATCATTTCCACAAACGTGACATGGGATTAAACGTGAACCTTCCTAATCATGTGTGTACCATACAAGAGTGACCAAGCTCATGGGTGGAAGATTATGGAAGAAAAATAAAATGAGGATAAGAACTATTAACCTTATGTGATTAAAGGGTCAACTATCCAAGTTTGAACAAAAGACCTTGGTTTTGAAAACAAAGATTGATTAGAGGATAGTAGTATCTTTCTCCTACCAAAGATAGCCAAGTGATCTTGTAGGCAAGATAGGACACCAAATTGATTGCTTACTATTTGGAGATAGACTTGTGATCCCAAATAAGTAAGTTTTATTAGGATAAATGTTTTCTTATGGATGAAAAGTCTAGTGTTGCAATGTCAAAAGATGTTTTAAGGTTTAAGCTCTCTAGAAGAAAATTTGAAAGTGGAAGACTAGGAGTTCGGAAAGATGGAGGTAGATATAGAAGATGAAAGTATTGTGGTCACTAATGCAGTTAATTCAATCTTTGTTCACTGGAAATAAAAATCTTGGGTTCACTCTTGGGAAAACAGACTAGTTTCAAAGTTTTCCATTGTATTCAATTCTATCATAATGGTCTTGTGTAGCTTCTTCTTTTTTAATGTCTTTGATAGCATATCAGAATTTTTTGTCACCATATGCTAGGTTGTTCCTTTCCTTGTAGATAGGTGGTTTGGACAACTTCACTTTCTTATGTTTGACTTGGTTGACTTTATCGATCATGGCAGGAATAAAATAAGACCCAAATTTAAAGTGACTAGACTCAACCAATTTCAAAATGCAAACTACCAAAAGTAACTGTGAGTCAAGAAGACCTCACTTAACCTATCTCACTCAATGAAAGGTTACCTCATAATTTCACTCATTTTAGAACTTGTTTGATGTTTTGGCTTTGGCTTTGAATGTTTTAACAAGCATGTTGAACATGCCAACAACCCTAATAAGGCTATCTCTAGGATGAACAAGGCTTATCTAAAGGGAGTCCTTGATATACACAAGGTACATGAGGCCCAAATCTGTAGATGAAAAGAAATAATGCCACATAGCCAGGGGGAGACGGTAACCCAAATCTCCTGCTTCACTTCTCAACGGTATAAAGTTCTTTGGGGCTTAGCCAAGGGTGACAATATTCCACTTCCAAGAGAGGTATCTTTTGATTCACCTTCCGATTTTTATACTCCTCCAAAACACTGGAGTTGAGGTCATCCCAAAGGGTGATGAAATCCCCAAGCAGGCCTCTTAAAAAAATAAAAATAAAACCACTTATTTCTTGTGCACCCAAGATTGCCCAAAGGCATGAGGGGAGAGAATACGTAAGTGTTCTTGGGGTTTAAAAGACACTTTTTCTTTCCCAATGAAGCTGTAAGTTTTCTATCTACTTGAAGACACTCGTGATTAAAACATGCAAAGTTTTTTCCAACTTGAAATAGCGCTAATGTAAATAAAAATGTAGGTTCGTCAACAAGAAAGTAAAGCGAGTGCATGAAAGTAAAATGCTGAAAATAAAAATGCAAGAAATAAAGTCAGTTTACCTTAGGGCATTCAAAAGTGTATGACTTCACTTTAAGCATCAAACCCAAATGTGATCTAGCCTAGGCATACATGTCCATTTTAAGCACCAATTCCAAATATTGTCTAGCCTAGGCATACATGTCCATTATCCTTTAAAGCATTCAAGATGGTGTGAATTCTTTTTAAGTACCAAATCCAAATGTGTCTTCTACCCTAAACATTCATGTCTATTTTAAGCACCAAAGTCCAAATGTTGGCTACTCTACACATTCATGTCCATTTTAAGCACCAAGTCCAAATGTTTGCTACTCTACACATTCATGTCCATTTTAAGCATCAAAGTCCAAATATTTGCTACTTTACACATTTATGTCCATTTTAAGCACCAAAATCCAAATGTTTGCTATTCTACACATTCATGTCTATTTTAAGCACCAAGTCAAAATGTTAGCTAACCTAAACATTCATGCATTCAAATGAAAGTGTTTAAATCTATACAAGTTTATTAACCCTTAAGGTTTAAGTGATAAAAATTACTATAAATCTCTTTTAGTGATGAAAATCACTATTGGTTTTGTTTTTTAAGTTTTTAAGGTTACTTCTCTGCATGAAAACTATTAGTTAAAACTTGCAAGTCAATCAGTTAGCAAAAATTATTGTTAAAAATTGAACAATTCTGATAAAATGTGAAAATGCCAAAATATAGGCGCAGAGACTAAAATGCACAGATGAAAAACCACACAAAAGCCAAACTATGTAGACACTGAAAATTGAAGATGACAGAAGACCCTTAGAAGCAGACTAAATAATTTCAGACACAGACGACAATGTGAAAAGCGTACATGCCAAAACTCGGAGATGACAAACAAAGTTCCACCCACAATGCAGATGACAAAATTATCTTTGCGGATGACAAACTATCCTCGACAGAACTAACCTCAAAGATGACAGAACTAACATCGAAGATGACAGAACTAAAGTCACAGATGATAGACTAACATTCATAGATGATAGAGGACTCTTTGGAGATGACAAAACAAAAACATAGACGACAAAATGGCTTAAATACAAGTATTGTTTCGAACTGCTACGAAGATGCTAAAGAGCGTAGACGCTGGTTTGCGGAGATGTTGATCTGCGTAGACGATAAGCGTAGATGACGCTACGGCCTGCAGAGATGACAATGTGATGTTTTACGATTGAACCAAGGTTGTTTGTCAATTTTTAAAATGAAATCAAGGATGTGGGTCCCACTAGGCATGCCAAAATGTGTGCTAGAAAATATGACCTGTTAGGAGCATGGGTTAACAAACAAACATTAGCTAAAAACCTTGAAATTGCATCAAAGATTCATCAAAATGAAAGGAAAAAACACTAACTAATGCTTGCTTGGATTTTGCAACCCTAAACAACTATAAAACCCAATCTTCCAGCCACCTCTACAGCTCAACAAAGGCACCCATTAGAGGCCTTGTTGGTGTGTTAAGATGGGGGTATGTTTGATGTGCTCTCCCAAACACAAAAATAAATGAATCTCTTGAGTGTATGAGTGCAAGTGTGAATGCAAATGTGAATGAAAATGCACCAAAATCCTAAGCTATGTGGGATGAAGAACACTTCAAGAAATGGCTATGGAAAAAGCCATTCTTGAAAGCATTCAAGAATGAAGATGATATGCAATAAAGGAAACTAACTATGAATGTAAGTTATGGAATAGAAATGCAAATGCATGAAGAAAACTAAATGAACAATGTAAGATGCAAACTAAATCAGCTACCAAATGATTAGCATGAACCTATAAAATCATTATGAGAACTCTACTAATGCAAGCTCAAACTACCTTGAAATCTCAAGCTATGATTACAAACTCAAATCTCAAACCAACATGATAACAATGTAATAAAAATAAGATGCAAATACTTGAGACAAGCCCTCTATTTATAGGCTTGAGGGAGGGCTTGGTGAGGTGGCATCCAAGTAGGTGCCACATAAGGTGACATGCAAGCCATGCAAATGGTCAAGAATTCAAAGTTTTCTCACATGTGTGAGAAAACTTGAGAAGAAGAGTGGGAGACAAGAGTGTGTAGGCATGCCATCTCACACATGTGTGAGCACACTCTTAGGCTAATGAGGAGGATTAGGGAGATGATTAGGAATGATTAAGTGGGATTAGAGAAGAAATAGGCTTATACACTAGGCTCTAGTTTAGGCTTAAGATTAAATTAAATGAAATTTAATTTAATCATGGGTTTAAAAGAATTAATAGGATGTGAGCATTTAAATAAATAAAATTTATTTTAAAATGGAGAAACATGGAGGATAATGTGTTAAATTAATTTAACACATTAGAGCTAGGAGTATTTAAATTAAATTTAAATACTTAGGAGAATGAACTTATTTAATTAAATAAGCAGAAGAATATGAGCAATGTAATTAATTAATCAATAATTAATTACAATGTCATAGGCAATATTAATAAATTAATATAGTCTTCAAGGATGATTTTAAGCATCTACAGAATCAACCCCAATAGGGTTGGCAACAACCCCAAAAATGTTGGTAGTAGTCTCAGTAGGGTTGGAAGCAACCTCAAAATTGGAATAACCAACCTAGTTAGCAAGCCTTAATGCAACCACCTCAACAATAGGCTCTAATGCCTCCTCTTGTAGCTACTAATACTCCTCCTAACTAGACTTAGCTACTAGTTCAACCTAATCCTAATCCCAACAATACCAAACATCCAACACAACAACAAAGTTGTTCTATTTTCTTGAATGATATCCACTTAAAGTTAGACCCATCAAATGCCATGCTTCTTAAAGTCTCCTTCTACAACCCAAGTGACTTCACTATCTAGGATTCCCATCCATTTTACAAGATGTTTCATGTAGATTTTGTTCCTAGTCACCTTGTCCACCTTTGAGCTCAATATATTCTTAACTTTTGGTTTACTTGTAGATGGCTTTGGCAAGGTGGCTACAATTTCTTGAAAGTTTGTATCTCCTATTGGAATGGATGGTGGAATAGGACCCTTGTAGGCTACCAAATTTGCAACATTAAAAGTAGGGGAAAAGCCCATATCTGCTAGTAGATCAACTTGATATGCATTGGCTCCATACTTGGCCATAATCATACATGGTATCACCTTCCTTGACTATAGCTTGTGATATTCTCCTGTGGACAACCTATGTTTGTTAAGATGGACCATGACATGGTCCCTAACTACAAATTGAACATTTTTCTTCTTTGTATCAACCCATTACTTCATCTTGACTATATTTTGCTCCAAGGTTTGCTTTACCATGTCATGAATTTCTTTCATAGAAAGGAAAAAGTCCTTATTTACTCCACTAACATTTGAACATGCATTCATGTTTCTTAGTTCAAGAATGCCTCTAGGATGTCATGGCTTGATTTTTCACCTAGCAAATTTTTTTGTGATAGCCTATGAAAATTAGGAAGAAATTTTGTTTCAGTTGCTTAGGGTTTTTAAAAATATGTTATTTCTCATGGAAAAACCCTAGGGCATTCTTCTTGGTACTAGATAAGGAGAAGTTTATAGAAGCATTTGATTTGGGAGGTCCAATGTCATTTCTTATTGACATGGATAAGTTTAATGAAAATTTCAAGAATCAGAAGAGCTTCTACATGGGTAGAGCAATGACGAGGCACATTCAATTATCAAGGAAAGAAAAGGGAGAAATTTCAAAGAAGGAGGTATAAGACCTTATGACCCTAGAGTTCTTTCAAAGATACATGCAAAACACAATCTTTGGTCTCAACAAGGCCCTAGGTTCAAATGGAACCATGATTGCTTTGGGTGTACTTTTTTTTCATTTAATTAAATATCCAAGACTCAAACATGAATGTTGGGCATGATTTTTTACCCTACATAATCAATAATATTCATTAGGAAATTGTTGTTTCACAAGAGGGACATTTAGAGAACTTCATATTCCATCACTACTCCCTGATCATGCATCTGATCCTATTTAGAAATGTAGAATTCTTTGATTAGAGCTTCTTCGAGTGTATAGATGAATGAGGAGAAAGACTACCTATGAAAAGATGGACAAGGGTATGGAAAATATTTTGTCCATACTCTAATGCTATTTCTTTTTATAATGACTTTGTGCAACCTATATTAAAAATAATAGGAGTTGTAAATGAAAGGATACCTAGAACTATTAGGAAGGTGGTTAAGTCCAATAAGTATTTTCATGCAGGGAAATAATTAGGGCATGATTAGGGAAGTGTCTTTTTATTTGAGAAGTATAATTTTATTAGAATTTATGGATTCCCTTAGCCACCTTACATTCTACCAAACTATTTCCTAGAGAGGCTAGGTTTTGTAGATGTTTTTTGGTAGTTAATATCACTAAATAGAGAATATCTTGGTAAAATTGTCAAAAAGGGAACATTTTTGTGTAGATGTACCAAGGTAGGAGATTTTGATATATGAAAGAATTCTATAGAGGAAACTAATGCTTTCCTAAGGAGCTACAAATTGCCAACTGGGCCTGCAAGAACATATGACCCCAGTAATGCAATTAGAAATGACTTAAAGAAAATGAGGGGATATACTTTACCTCCAAAAAAAATGTTTATGGGAGGAGAATTTCATTAACCATTTGGATGAGAATGTATGTAAGGAGAGGACGATCAAATATAGAGATGTTATGAGTTTTGAATAGGAGATGAAAAAAGTAGATTCATCCTTTAAGGGATTCTATCCTGAGGTAGACTACTAGTCTAGGCTTGATAAGTATGTGCAATATTTTGATGAAATATTAGCACAAGCTCCTGAAGAAATAAGAAGGAAAGTCCATCCTAAATATTCTAATGAAGTTGTAGAAGTCAATGATGATGAAGAGGATCAAGCTGAAAGCTCAGAGTGAGCTTAGTAGAGAAGAAAGACGTAGAAAATGGTGGAAATTCCACCAAAGGCTCAATAGAAAGCCTTAAAAATCTTACCAAGGTGTGGCCAAAATTTTGATGATGCAAGGAGAAATTATCTAATAGCCCAAGACACTAAGGATGAGAAAAGGGCTAGAAAATTCTAGCTACGAGCTCAAATGATTAATGACAAAATCATTGAAGCTAGTGAATTTATAAGTGATGAAAATTTCATCAAAACTGAAGAGTTTAAAATCTTCTTGTTCAAGCTAAAATAAAATGCATTGTCCCTGCTTATGAAACTAGGTGACTCTGATGAGATAGCTAGTGAATTAGTACAAAAACTACAAGAGTATGGTCCTACTACTAAAACCCTCACTATGTAAGAAGTTAGGGAGCTAACACAGAGGAGTGGAATGATTGTATTCCTAGGATGGGATATTAGTTCATCATTTTTGCTAGATTAGATGAGGAGGCAAGACAAGACAATCTCATTTAAAGATGAGAATCAACTGAGACAATTGAGATGGTCTGGATATAACATTGATGCTCAAACCATGGAAATATGAAATTTTTCTCTAGAGCATCAAAAATCCACCCTCATGGAGATTAAAGAGACCCAAAGGGGAATGTTATATTTTGGAATGTGCACTCTACTTCTAGCAACCAAATTTATTGACTACAATCTTCAACAACACTATTGGGAAAGAATAGAATTTATTTCCTAGAGGAGTAGCTAGAAAAATCCTATGAGATGTTTATCCAAGCTAGGAGGCACTATGGGAAAGAAATGAAGAAGACTTATGTCTTGGAGAAAAAAACTCTCAAACTAGAAAATGAGATAGTAGCATTAAAAACTATTGTCATCTCTACTACATAAATTAAAGATAGAGGGATATAGATAGAGGACCATGCATTTGAGATGGAAGATATATTAGGTCAAGCTATGGCAGCAGATGAAGAGGAGGTTGACTCTAGCAAAGAAATTGAAATGAAAACCATCAATGATTTGTTGTTTCACAAGATAAACTCTTTGAAAGTTGTTTCATAAAATGTGCATAGCAACTACATTGTTCTACAAGGGGGAGAATATAAGTGTTCTAAGGTAATTACCTTGTTATCTCCTTTGTTTAGTACATGGGGCCATTATACCCAATTCTTTGATAATCTTGTACCTATGCTAACACAAAAGAAGGACTTGCCAAAGGTAATGATTATCACTATCCAAAAAATGATTAATAAGGTAAAATATTTGAATGAATTCTTTGTGAGAAAGATGCAATTGATTCATAACAAGATGAAAGCAATTGCCATAGGAATACCACATTCTATACCCACCATTTTGGATAATGATGGAGGAATCATGGAATGGCTAGAATGGTCATGTTCCTTTGATACCATCCTGAATCACTCTATATTTGTGACATACTGCAATGGAGAAGTTGAAATTGTAGTAGTATATGATTTGATAGATGTATTTTATAAACTAAAGTCTAAGATGGGAAAGGTAATGATAGAGGTTAAGGCTATACAAATGCAAAGTGGAATAAATGCCTTGAGGAATTAAATGGAATCAAGGAAGCCACTTGGCTTGATGTTGATACAAATATAGCTATCTAGGAAGTTATAGAAAAGATAAAGACCCTACCATTTCGGGATAGTGACTAGGTAGTTAAGGTCATAGTTAAAAGTAGAAGAGACAAAAGGAAAAGGCAAGGAAAGTGGCAAGTAGTTAGAATACAAATAGAAGTATGTTGAAGATGTTGTAGAAAGTGTCACCTACCATTTTTACAATTGCTTCCCTAATTTTGTCCAAATACAGAGAAAATTTATAATGTAACAATATAAAAATATCTTTGTTTTTTCTTTCAAATCAATTTTTGATATCAATCCTTCCATCTGAAGCTTGTTGCAATCCTTCTATTAAAAGATTTCCATGATTTGGAGTGATGGTTCGAAGTCTATAGAATCTTAGTGTTTTTGTTATTGAATTTGATCCAATTTTTGTGTCAATGATATGTTGTATTCAATGTTTCAAATCTAAGAATACAGTTAACATTGAATGACTAAGTCTATCAAGTTTTGAGTTATATTTTGAATTTTATACCAGTAATGTATGGTTTTCAAGGAAATTTAATACAAAGGAGAATTTCTACATATATGTTTCTTTGAGTTTTGTCTCCATTTTCATGGATCTATTATTTTGAGTTTAAAATTGGAAAGGCTCTTTCAATTTAATGCAACTTGGATGGGTTGTATATCTTTTCATTGATTGCTTTTGGTTCAAAGAATTACATAAATGCTTTCATGAATTGATACAATTTCTAGGTTTAGTGGAGGGATATCATAAGAATGAAATTTAGAGTTAATTGTTGATAAGTTTAATTGCAATTCAATTAAATAGATCTTGGGTTACTAGTTTGACCTTTTATAGCAATGGATAAGACATTGGTCAATTAATTCAGGAGCAAGTTGATATAGTCACATGGTTGCACAATACACATATAAGTCAAAATATTTTTTCCAATTCTGTAATGAAGAAACAAATTGCTTTTCATTCCTTTTTTGTAATATCTTTCTTGGGGTTTATAGTTAGCTATTGTAACACATAAGTTGATTACAATATCAAGAAGATTATTGACCATTCATCTTATATAAGGGATAAATTTGTGAAAGAGTATCAGTGAAAAGTCAAACCAATCCCTAGGTGCACCTACCTTGGTTTTGTAGAGCCTAAAGTGTAGAGATTCCTTTTGCTCTGTGATGTTGGTCTAGATCTGAGTTAAATTTAGTCAAATATAGGAATTAGCTAATCCTTAGGATTTGTTTTATCTTTTGTATCATGGTATTGGCTTTTAAAACCAGTAGTTTTAAAACACCAAAAAATTGGCTACTTTACTATGGAGTAGATTGAAATAAGCATTATTAGAAGGACACGAATCTCTGGTATAACTTGTATATATTAGTCATGTATCTCAGCTATATTTTTGCTATTTGAGTCACCAACAAAATGGTGACTCTACTAGGGATTTTTCCAAAGAAATCTTGTTTGGACTTTTGAGATCTCTAGTCAAAATTTGTACAAATACAATCATATGTGCATCCTTCCTTGAGCCCATGCTAGTATTGGCTCTTTCTAAGGGACAAACCTTGAGAATTTACAAATATTCCAATACCATAGAAGTTATATGACATATGGTATGGATACACGTGCCTTATTTTCCATATAGATTTTATGTTCACGAAGAATACATTATTAAAATCATTTGGGTTGGGTCCCTTTGTCAAATCTATTTTTAGAAATACTTTTCCCATGGAGAGTCTTGTCTTTAGCCATTATTAAAAGGTTTTTTCCCCTAGTGGATAGGGACTTGATCTTAAGTTTTGCTAAATAGTACTTGTATTAAAGTAAAGGATGGTTGATAGAAGGAAGAATACAAGCTCATATGTTAGGGAAAACCTGGATATCCCTCTATATATAGAGTTACCAAAGGGTGGTAAGAAAAACTATCCTAAGAAGAATGGATAAACCAGTCATGCATAGAAGCCTAGAGATAATTTTTACTTCCAACCTATAGTTGAGAAAGAAGTCTTATCCCATGGCTCTTAATCAAAGAATACTAGGCTTCTGGGTAATCTTTTTACTACGCCTTTTCATGAAAAGCATCCTTATCAAGACAAAATAATGTCATCTATGGGGGATACTTCTTTTAGATCTAGTGATTTAGGAGGAATAAATCAGTACCTTAGACCTAGAAGTGTTCAATCAAGTAGATCTGACCCTCTTCATGTTCCTTTCATTGAGATAAACCTCATTGACTTGAGTGACACTACAAAATCAGAAGCAACAACCACAAATCTAGATGACCTCCTTACTAGAGTGTAAATTTTGAGAAAAAAGGTTGCTAAAGAAGAGTCCAAATGCATACATTTGGAGAAGTAACAAATTATTATGAATACTCTTATTGAGAGGGACAACCTGCTTAGGAGAATGACTACCTTGCAAGAAAAAAATAAGAAGTTAGAAAATAAATCTTCTAAATTACATCTTGATGTATTTGGGGATGTAGAAGTATTGAGATCCAAAGTTCAAGAATAAGAATGCCTCCTAAAAGAAAAGGAAGGGCATGTCATCTCTCAAATCCAACCCTACAAGTCTATTGAACTTGAAGTTATAGACCTAACTATGAAAAATCCTAATAAAGAAAAGAAAAAAGGTAGTAGGGATAAAAATTAATGAGCCCTAAGTTCTTTATAAAAAATCTACAAGTTATTGATATAAGATTATTTTGAAGAGAAGAACCTATAAATGATGTCAAACTTGCTACCTGTTGGTGAGAAAATTGCTTTTTGGTCTGAAAGCTATCATTTAGTTGATTAATGAAAAGGACTAGAAAATAGCAGATAACAATAGGACCTAGGGAAAGGTTGAGTTATATGGTATGTAAAAGAAGCACTAAGACCAAGTAAGACAATTATACTATAGTTTATTTTTTATTTACTTAAAATCTAAAATGAAAGCTTACTCAAGTTAAGACAGGAAAAAGATTAAGTAAGAAAAGCGGCTGCCAAGCCTTGCTAAGTAGTTAGTGCAAGAGAGCAAAAATTAGTTGAAGACAAGTGAAAATCAAGAGGTGCCAAAAAAAGATGGAAAATAGTGCAAGCATAGTGATTGTTAGTATATCCTGAGTAAAGTTTAGTTGATGTTGAGCATTAGTAAACTTTCATATTTTTTGAGTGAACTAGTGTTGGCCGAGTGACAACATGTTGATGTTGAGTGCTAGAAAATGTGTTAAATCAAAGATTTTACAAATCTAAGCTGACTATTTTGTTTTCTTGAATTGTGTGAAGTGTGTTGAAGATAACTATGAAGAGCTGGTGGCACAAAATTTAAGGTAAACCATTTTGAGGCAAATTCAAGGAAGATTGTAGAAGAAGTTTCTATGGGAACCAAATGGAAAAGTAGGTAGATTCATTATATCTTACCTAATCCTACCTAACTCTAAAATGGATGATTGATGTAAAGTGGAAAAGGATCTTAATTCTTTATATATACAGATAGTTTCTTAGAATCAAAGATTGTCAAGTGAAAGAACCTAAGGAAGACAAAGAGCCTAAGGTATTGCTTCATTCACTAGCCAAACAAAGATGACTACAATTGGCCTACAAGGCAAGAAGTCTTAAGAGTATTAATGCTTGAAGGGTGAACAAGCTATCAAAGCTAAAGTGTGTGAATTCCAAGAAGAATAGGGGACTGAAATAGAGATCTATAATATGAAAATGAGTTGTAATTTATTATTAGATCAAGTCTTATTGTTATTTTCTAATCATTGCATCAGTCTTTGGTAAATCCTTTGGATTAAGATTGACCTAGCAGTCATTTGTAAATCCTTTAACCAGGTGACATTCTAATGGAATGGTCTAAAGTCCTCTAATAAGGCTCACTCCTAATATGGTTATTAAAATCAAAACTAGTTCACATTTAATATTGTGTATTCTAACCTTTAATAGAGTTTTCATTTCATAGGGCATCACTTTAGAAGAGTTTGAATTAGTATCATATTAATGTTGGTTTTTCCCAAATTGGGTTCCCACATAAAATCCTTGTGTCAAAATTGTGTGAATGTTCTTATGTTACTTCATGTTTACATTTCTACAAAGTTGTTTTGACCTAGTACAATAATCTACAAAGTTTAAATATTGTATGATCTAATGGATGCATGCATGATGAGGTTTTATGGATATGGATCTACTAACCATTGAAATTTTTTATTTGTACATCTAGACCTTGGATAACTTATTCACCTGCTTTTAGTTATTCTAAAAAATTCCAACACAAGTCTTGTTATGTCTAAACTTGAATTAAACTTACAAATCCTTGTGTCAAAATTGTGTGAATGTTCTTATGTTACTTCATGTTTACATTTCTACAAAGTTGTTTTGACCTAGTACAATAATCTACAAAGTTTAAGTGTTGTATGATCTAATGGATGCGTGCATGATGAAGTTTTATGGATATGGATCTACTAACCATTGAAATTTTTTTATTTTTACATTTGGACCTTGCATAACTTATTCACCCCCCTTTTAGTTATTCTAATAAATTCCAACACAAGTCTTGTTATGTCTAAACTTGACTTAAACTTGCAGAAAGCCAAGAAAGAAAGAGACGATCTAGCCAAAGAACTTGAATTTTTTTAGAATGAAGCCCAAGCTACAAAAACTAGAAGGAAAATATGTTTTTATCAAATCAAATTCTACCCTAGCTTCATGGCCAAACTATCCTTCACAAACCATGCCATCTATCCATGTATATGGACCAATTGTAACTAGCCAAAGTTTATATTAGTCATCACTTTTCACTTCATCCACAACAAGTAGTCAAACACCTACTACTCAATAGCCCCAACAAACTCAATTCCCAATACAAACCCAAGCTATTGGAGAAAGCACTTCAAATATTGTAGGATTCCAAAGAAGACCCATTTATATGGAGAGATATAAGAAAATGTCTTTTGTAGACATACTCAATTTCCCTCATCCTATTTCCAATGATTTGAGAGATAAAGTCATCAAATGTTCAAGTAATAATGCCATAACTAGTGAAGAGCAACTTAGAAAGTTCATTGACATGCTTAATGACTATGAGGTGGAACATGAGGATGTGGTGATGAAGTTATTTGTTCACTCATTGATAGAAGATGTCAAAGATTGGTTTAGGAGACTGCTTGATGGTAGTATTAGCTCATGGAATGATTTGGAGAAGCTCTTCAAGGAGTAGTATGGTAACAACACCAATTTTAGTTTTATGTTAAATGTTTTTAGTAATATAGAAAAGATCCCAAATGAGTCAACATTTGATTTCAATGTAAGGTTTTGTGAGGCCTCACCCAATCTGTTGTAGTATAGATGACATAATTGCATTGTGGTACTTTTAAATTGATGTTTTGATATAGTTTTGAGACTATAGGGTTATGTCATTTTAATATCAACATTTTGATTATTCACACTTATTAGAACCTAATTGTTATATTTAATGATTTCATTACATGTGTTGGCATTATGATACATTTTTGTCATTAGTTACAACACTTATTGGATTCTGAATGCTTATCGAGTTCTCACCGGACATTCCTTTGTAAGCCAAGCTTTACCTAGTTCTCAATGTTTACCGAGTGATCGAGGTGAACAAAGCAGCCAGTGTTTACCGAGTGTTCGAGGTAAAGAAAGGAATCAGTTTTGACCGAGTGAAGATGTACTTAGTATTGACCGAGAACTTCGTGATAACCGAGCTCCTGAGGTTATCAAGGAAATTAATTTTACCGAGCTCAGACGGTTATCAAGGAAACTAACTATCACCGAGTCACAAGGTTCTATCGAATTTTTCCTTTGATCACTGAGCTACAGTTCAGATAGAAGTGTTCACCGAGTGACATCTCTTCTACCGAGTCTCCAGTGGTTACCGAGTTCAGAACTACTCGAAGTGTTTAGTATGGACCGTGCCTTCACTTCTACCGAGTGCATGATGATGCGGAGTAACGCAGTGGATGCCGAGTATCAGAAGGACACCGAGTCAGTTTAGTGAACCTGAGTTTTTACCTTGGGCCGACTTTGTATAGAGATTTGCACTTGTTGTTTTGGCCAACCTTGCATGTATTGTTTATTTGGATGGTATATATATGCAATGTATTGTATTATTCAAATGTAATGGTAATGAATGAAAATGTGAAAGTGTGAAAGAAATACATGTGAGCGAAAGTATGTGTGCTGAGTTGTGAAGGTATTCAGCAAGGTCAAGTTTTGGAGAAGAAAAGTTTTATCTATCACATCAAGGTGAATCAGAGCATAGCAGATCTTATCAGCAATTAGTTGTAATCAGATCCACTGTTTCATTCTAACAGGTGAATCAATTTTTGTAAATCCTTTAACAAGGTAGACTTAACAGTCTTTTGTAAATCTCCTAACAGAGTGCATACTTTATTGTATGTTTGTAAATCCTCTAACAAGGTGGATCTAGCAATCCTTTGTGCTCCTAACAGGGCAGATCACCAGAAGTGGTCATTGTAAGCCTTAATCGGCCAACTTCATACTGCAGTAACGAAGCTTTGTGGGTTTCATCCCCACCCCAGTTTTACTTTCTATTTGGAAGGTTTCTGGGTCACCAAATTTGTGTGTTCAAGTGTTGCAAATGATTTTGTTTCATGCTTACAGTAGGTTACTTGGATGAATGGTGAATATATCAGTATGCAGTTTTATTGTTTGAAATTTTAAAAGTTACTGATTCACCCCTCCCCTCTCAGTAACTTGTCATATCTTGAATATTTCCAACAACATGTTCTAAGCTATTTCAATTGCTTTAATAGAAACTAAATTACATAAATACTTGAATGTCAAATTGTAATGTTCAAATGAAAATTAGTGCCAAAGGATAGATTTAGATATGAAAATTAACCCAATTGACATGCCTTGTAACTTAATAGTCATCAATTTAATATTTCATCACTATGATAGAGAATAGATTATGAGGTTGTTCACAATGTTAATCTAATCATGTTACATAAGAACCTATTATTTTGTATGAAATGATTGAACACATATGGATACAGTTTTATGACCTAATACTATAAGATTTTGATGCAATGCAAAACGTTAATTATATTATGATGATTTATGATTTGTAGATTAACATTAATTCGATTATGATGCTTTATAAGATGAAGGATTATGATATGTAGATAAATGTAATTTGATAATGAGGACAACAAGACATATGGTTACATTTGGAAATTGGTTTTATATTATGATGACATAATTATGTAAAAATTATAACAATTTGAGGAATTAACCCTAGAAACTCACACACAAACCCCTCATAATGTGATGAAGGGATATTGCTAGGAATGTCATTATTTTTAACCTGATTGAAGTGATACTAGTTAACAAGTTTTCATATTAGTAATTTCCATTTAAATACATATACTAGGATCCATTTATTTTCTTAAATAATTTAATAGATATGACTTTGGTGTTCATGGTTATGATAGACAAGTATTGTGATAGTGTTTAGAATGGTAATTTCATTATGATAAGAAAGATAAATGTTGATACACATATTTCAATATTGAATTTTTTTGAATAGTTTATGGAAATAATTAGATGGAAATTAACTGAATAAATTAATGAGGATTAAGTGATATTGGATAATTTTGCACTTATCTGCATGTATTTCTATATTATTTCATTGGACTACTAACATTGAGCTAAGTGTGCAAGAAAGTGGAACCATGGAAATTCTTGGGGGAAACAAGTTCCAAACTTTGTGAACACAATTTAACCAAGGTGAATCTTTGGAACATTCAAAAGCCTCATTGTGAAAGTATTTCTCTTCATAATTGTATGGTTGCTTGCTTGTGAATATTTTTAATCATATTTTAGATGCAAAAGGCATGCAAAGGTGAAGTGTGATGTATTTTTATGTGTCACTTGAAACTTGTATTGTCTATGTATTAGTGACATGTCACCTAGAGTGTTGGTCACAAGGTCACTTAATCTTGGTCCTTTTCTTCCCTTCCAATTAATGTTCAAGTACACCCACTTGGGAGAGAGTGTAAGGATTGGTCACCATCATGTTGATTTTCGGAATCAGATTTGTTAGGGATTTTAGGGGGCCTAAATGGGATCCTAAAGTGTTATTTTATTGATAAAAAGCCACCCAAATGGTAGTATGATATGTTAGGGGCCTAAATTCCACTATTTTAGTGATTTCCTAACTTAGGGAACCCCTTAAACAATGTCATCCTAAACCAATTCGAAATTTTGAGTTTTCCCATGAGAGTACCCTCACCATCCCACTTGGTCAACTTTCTTATTTTGGAGGAAAAACAATGTGAGAAAAGGGAGGCTTAATGTTTCTACTAAAAAAGGGGTAGTGGGGAGTGTTTTTAGGGGAGGGGTGACAAACTAGTGGGTTGTTCACCCACTCTCTAATTTTAAAGACAACTAAGTTTTGGAGGGAGATTAAAGGAGCTCTACTAAAACTATCCTTACCCTAGCCTGGACCAAGGTTGGTGACTCAAACATGTTTCTTTTCATTTATTTCCTTTAGCATGGATACGTAAATCTGCAAGTGTGAAGAGTTATCAATGGTGTATGCATTGCATTATAAATCTTGTGTGATGGACTTTGTCATTGTGTTGTGGAGTGGTGAATGTGTCCTATGATCTTTGAGATTTCTTCTTGGTTTTTTGCTGTGCTTGTTTCTTCTCTTTTATTTCTTGTTTGAATGTAAATGTTGAATGTGCTTATGGGTGTGAAGGCTTCACTCACCCTTGAGAGGGAAGAGAAGCCTTCTGTGAAGGGCATAAGTGGGGCTTAACATTGCAGTTAAGAGAATTACCTTATGATGAGGGTTTGTTTATACTATGGACTATGGGCTCCATTAAGGCCATAAATCTTGTTGTTTTGGGAGGTACAATGAGGTTTTGGTGAATGAGGAAGGGATGATTATTTTGAAGGCCTTGAGAGGCAAATGCAATGGCAATATGTTGTTTATGATTATGGTGGCCTTGAGAGGCAAAATGCAATGGCATTATGTAATTTTTGTTGTTATAATATCTCCTCTTTGAAGAGCCCACCTTCACCCAACATTTTATGATTCCAATGAGAATCATTGTGCAAGCCATGGTAGGCTGTTGAGTTTATTTTGGTGTTGTGTTTTCATGCAAATTTTAGTGAAGCATGTGTGTAACCTATTTGGTTCTTGTTTCCCATGCTCAGTGGGTGGCTTCATAGAAGCCTAGGTTGGGAGGTGAGCCTCCATGGTTCCTTTTTGTGTGTGTTATGTGCAAGCCTTGTGAAGATGCATGCCATGAAGTATTAGGGTTTCACCCTAGTCAAATGAAGAAGATCCAAATGTGTAAAGGAGGCTCAATGTTCATGTTTCTTCATGCTCATGATTTTGGAAAGTCTCGTGTTGTCTCTATGTGAAGTAAAGGTATTGTGTTATTGTTATCATTTGAATATGAAGGGGGAAGGATTTGAGAAGTGTGTACATATGTTCATGTAAAGTAATGATCATTTGAAGTTTTATGTTTTATGAAAGCATTAGTATAAGTTGTAGATTTACATTGGCATCATTGTTACCATTTGAAATGTGAAAGAAAAGTTTAGGGAAGGTATATACTTTACTAATAAGAAATAATTCATTGTGGAATTTTGATGAAAGTTGCATTAAGATCCATTCTCTTGTGTTGCTTGGATATTATTTAGTGGAATGTTATGTTAAGGTTGAGTGTTGTAAATATGACATGATCTATTCAAGAAAAAAAGGTTTCATAGATGATTTTTACTTATAGGAAATTTTCCATGTTCAATTTGATATATTATGAAAGAAATTTGTATGAAAGCTTTCTCCTTGTGGCATTTTTAGATGACTAATTGATAGTAATATTCCATAGATGTTATGTGAAGGAATACCATTGGTTGTAATTGTACAAATTATAACTTAGTTGATTGCTTACAATTCTTTTGTGCACCCAATAAATTGGAAGGAATAGTTATGTTGATAGCTCATGTTACATGCATGGATATCACTTTATTTAGTTTGTAAGCTTAATACAATTCTAAGTAGATGAACCATCAACTCAATTCCATGATAGGATGGACTGAAGTTTTTTTGTAAGAGAAAACACATAATACAAATCTATAAGACATGTTGTTGTAGGATTGCATTTTCCTCTCTAGAAAATGTATAGGGAAGGAAAATAAATCCCCCTGGATTATAGACCATTATTTAATTCAAGTGAATATACTAGGAATTATGTGTTTAAAGTATTAATAAAGTAATACATAGAGTAAGACTCAACAATAACAAAGGGCTAGTCCTTGAAACTGTTTATGAGAAAAGATAGTTTTTGGATCACGTGATCATCATGTCATCTTGTTAGAAAATAATAATAATAATAATAATATAAAAGTATATGATTATAAATCAGAATATGATTGTTAAGAAAAATTAAAAAATTGACACCTACCTTGTTAAACTAGGGGTACCCTATAAGAAATTCCCATCAACCATTGCAAATGAACACATAAAATATTATTAATAATATAATTTAACTTTAAATCCACCTAGCAAACTGGGCACTCAGGACTAAGGGATATAACAATTCTAACATGAAGTCAAATCCCCCTTTCCCAAGATTTCCCCACCTTGAGGCAACAAAAGTGCATCCTTCTAAGGACCTGGGCACCAATCCATGAAGTGCATATATATATATATATATATATATTTTAAAAGCATCCTCTTTGACCAAACTTTGGGTGTACCATCACTGAAAAAAGAAGTACACCATTCTAAGAATAGGCACTTGGGACATGTAGACCTTGGGAAAAAGGAAAGTGTAAGGGGTTAGGTGGGGAAGCCTTGGGAGAAGAACTAGGCGCCAGACTTGGGTAGATGAAAGTTTTAGAGGATGGTTAGTGTAATTGTTTTATTTGGTTATTGTGGCTGTTAGGATATAGTTGAAGTGTTTAGCGGTTATTTTGGTATGGGTGTATTTATATGATAATTAAATGGGGCTTGGGTGTATTATAGAATTAAGGTGGTAGGAATAGTTTATTTTAAGAAAAAGAGAAATAAGGGAATTATAATTAGAATGAAATAGATTATATTCTAAGTATAAATTTTTAGGGATGGAGTGACATTTAACTCAAGTGATAGCCTTTTTCAAAAATTAGAAATGTTTGAAATTTGAAATACTACTATATGTTGGAACTTAGGGATGGGTTAGTAATAAACTTCAATGTTTATTAGGTAATAATGTTTAAACCTAGCATAAGTAGTTTAATACTTGATGTATGTTAATTAATATTTATAATATTTCAAAATATGTATATGATGTTAAGTTGCAATAATAAAGTTCTTTGTGAACTATGACCAATAAACATAACATACTATAAGTAATGTGTAATATGATTTATAGATAAGAGTAAAGTATGACATTGGAAGTAATGCATTAGTTAGGAAATGGGAAAAATAAAATAAAATAAATCCATCATCGTTAGATATATAATGTGAATAAATCAATTGTTATGAATAATATGTAGTCAAATTCAAATTGGAGTTGATTAATGTTATGTAAGTAAGTTCTTTTATAAAATGTCTCACAATAAATAAATAAATAAATTAATTAATTAATTAATTTTAAAACAAAAATTGTTGTGTTTTTCTTTGCAAATTTAGGGCATGACAGGTTTCAAAAAGGGATGTACAAATTATTCCAAGTGATGAGACTTGGTGAAGATGTGTGTCTTACAACTTAATTCAATGCATTTGATAGTAAGATGGCTTATACTCTCAGAGATAAGGACCCTAGGACATTGAGAGAATCTTATAAGATAGCTTCCAACATTGAGAATAATAGAAAGGCTTTTGGTAAGTTAGGAAGAAGAGATGATGCTAAGCTATTCAATCCAATGGGAAATAAGAAGGATGGTGACAAGCCTGTTGTGACCAAGAAAAATAAAGATGATACAATGGGTCAAGTCTTTAATATTCTTAAAAATCTAAATCCACCAACATACCATGCTAATAAGCCAAATACTAGTGAGAAGCCTCAGTTTAATACCCATTACAATAAGCATAATAGAATGTAAAATTTTCCCTATACTACTCAATGGAATGATGGGAAGCTTTTTGTTCCTCATCCTAATAGTACTAGTGATAAAAGTACACCTAATCCCTTACAAATAATATCCATCAATATGGTTGATGATCGTCAATGGTGCTTAGTCTGTCAATTACATCATTCACTAGAATATTGTGTTATTGCATTGTCATTTGTTGTTGATCAAGATAAAAATGAAGAAAAACCTAGTTATGAGGGTGGTGTTGAAGATGTTGGATGTAATGTGGTTGAATCATTATATGATGATGCCTCATCCTATGATGATAATGATAATGATGTTCATGACAGAAGACAATTCCATGGTACTGTACATTAGTGAATCTTCTTAGATGAAGATGATGAGGACACAACTATTAATATGGAATCATCAAAAAATGAAGTGACCTTAAGGATTCCTACTAAAGAAGAAATTGATTAGATCACTCCCAACATGGTTGCACAAGTACATACTAGACGTATGTTAGAAGAGGCTAAAGAAAAAAAAGTGTGTAGTGTATTTATCAAAAAGACTAATCCGAAGAAAATAGAGATTAGTGAGCCAAAGGATAAATGTAGTATCAAAGTTAAGAATATTAGTTAAAAATGGGAAGCCAAAAAAGGGCAGATTGCAAAAAATCTTGAAGTTTAGGCTATTGATAGTAAAAAAGAAAAGGGATTATTAGTGATCACTATTGTGAATGCAAAATAGAAAAATCAGAACACTCCAAGTTCATCTAAAAAGAAAAGGGAGATACAAGGTATGTCTATTAATAATTCCATTGTTCCTCCTATTGATATGTTTTCATTGTTGTCACAAATCACAGTAAAAGTTCTTTTATCAGAATTGTTAAGAATTCCTAAGGATAAGAGTAAAGCCATAGCATGGGCCAAGGGTGTAGATAATAAGGCTAATCATGATTGTAATACTAATAAAATCCCTAATGAACCTAAGGAAGAATTATAAATTGAGGTTATTATGTCACAAATTCCACCCATGTATTTAGATGATTTAGTGAATCAGTATACAAGAATTGTGGATCCTTTCTTCTTAAGCATTATTATCAATGGAAAGACTTTGAAGAATTGTATGATTGACTTTGGAGCATATAATACAATAATACCTTTTGAAGTAATGAAGGAATTAGGATTGAAAGTGGATACTCCTTAGGGTAGGTGTTGTGCTATGGACAAAAGAGAGGTCATTTTCATAGAGACAATAAATGCAATACCTTACAAATTACTTGCTTATCCTAAAAGGAACAAACCATGAGTGTACTAGTAGTAGATATTGCACCCCAATATGGAATGTTACTGTCTAGAAAATTGAGTAAAATAATGGGGGGAAGTTTTCAATGTGATCTGTTATATGCAACTTTTCAAATTGATGACAAGTTGGTAAAAGGAAAAAGAGAGCCTAAGAGTGTCTACACAATTTAGCAAGAAGTTAAAGATAATCTAACATGTTTTGTAGACACTGATGTAAATTATTTTAGGGCTGAAGTATTGATGTTAATTAAAGGGAGAATTAAGGCACCAATTATAAAGGAAGTTGAGTTGAAATCAGAGAAGCATGACCTATGGATGATGTATTTTGATGGAGCTTTCTGCAAAGAAGGATTTGGAGCAAGTATTCTTTTGACCTCTCCTAGTGGTTGCGCTTATAAGTTCTCATTTACTTTGAACTTTCCATATGAAAATAACATATTAGAATATAATGCTTTACTCTTAGGGTTAAAATTGGCTCATAAACATGGTATAAAGAGTTTACATGATATAGAAGATTTTGAATTGATTGTTTCCCAATTGAGAGAAGTGTATGTTTCTAAAAATAAAAGGCTAAAGCAATATAGAAATGTTGTTTGGGACATGATAGAAAATTTTGATGCCTTTGGGATTACATGGAAAGATAGAAATAATAAAATGATGGTAGATCTATTGGAAAATGTTGATATCAAGCTTGATGAAATAACCCTTTCTAGTTTGTCAAAAGTGGAGATACAGACCAGACCCTCTATCCTTAACAATATTCAAAGTTCACAATTCTTTGAAGAAGACAAAGATATAATAAGATTTCTAAAATTTGAAGACCAATTTTGGGGATAGGAAATTAATTATGCAACACTCTTAGAAACCATAGATGGTAAGGATATTGTTTTTGGTGAGGAATTTGTTCAATTGAAAAAAAATAAGATTGCTAAGGGCATAGTTGTGTTAGAAATTGTTTTTGATAATTATGATAGATTTAACAAGCAAAAAAGAGCATCATGCAAAGGACTTAGAGGAGGTAAACCTTGTAACCACAAAAGAACCTAAGAAGGTGTATATATCGGGAAAAAATATCTTCTAAAATTAGGAAAGCTTTGATTGAATTATTGAGAAAGTATAGACTTCTGTTTTCTTGGTCATATTATGATTTAAAGGCTTATAGAGAATATATTTTCCAACATGAGGCTCCATTGAAGGAAAGGGCTAAGCCTTTCAAATAAAAATAGAGACCTATTAACCAAAACTTGGCACCAAAGATGCAAGAAGATTTGGTAAAGCTAAGAGATGCAAGAATTATCAAACAAATTAGACATTATTCTTGGGCACGGAATTTTGTTCTTATTAGAAAGAAGAATGGTGATATCAAACTATGCGTTGATTTTAGAAATCTGAACATATCATCATTGAAGGATAATAATGGTTTGCCAAATATTGAGGCCATGTTACAAAGAGTTAATAGATCATAACTAATGTCTATGATGGATGGTGTCTCTGGATATAACTAGGTAGTTTTGAAGGAATCAAAGCAGTACAAAACAACATTTACAACACCATAGGGGACTTATGTCTAAAAAAAAATGTCTTTTGGTTTAACCAATGTTGGTGCCACTTTTTAGAGAGCCATGGATGTCACCTTTTCACATATTATTGATAAATTCTTAGTAGTGCATCAGGATTACTTGATAACATATTCAAAAGATGAAAATGACCACTATATGCACCTTGAAAAGGTATTTATTAGAGCTTTAAAATTTCATGTTTCTTTGAATTCAAGGAAATGTGTTTTTGTTGTTATTAAGGGTAAGTTATTAGTGCACTTGGTTGGAAAAGGAGTTAGGATAGACCCTGAAAGAGTTGAAGCCATAGATAAGATTCAAAAGCATAAGAATGTAAAGGGAATTTAGTCCTTTTTTGGGAAAATAAATTTCCTTAGAAGATTTGACACAAATTTTCCTAAGATAAGTAGACCCATTTCAAAGATATTAAAAAAGCGCTCTAAGATTAGATAGGATGAAGAACCCAAAATGGATTTTCATAGACTAAACAAGCAATAAAAGATGCTCCTATCTTAAGGGCACCCAATTATTAAATAACATGCATATAGTTTCTTTTGCTTCATTCCATACTATAGTGGTAGTATTATTACACAAAAATGAGGATGGTTATAAACATCCAATGGCATTCTTTAGTAAATATTTACAAGATGCAGAATTAAAATATCGCATAAATGAGAATTAGGCTTATGCATTGGTCAAAGTTATGAAAGCATTTAGATATTATTTTATGGGAGCAACTATAATTTGATTTGTTCCAAGTGTTGTTGTTAAAGTCATCTTCTCACAACAAGAAGTTTTAGGAAGAAGATGTAGATGGATCAACACGATCCAAGAGTTCAATATAGACATTCATATTACCAAGTTAGTGAGAGTTTGACGACTTGTCAAGCTAATTGCAGAGACAAACCTTGAAGAAAATTAGATAAATCAACTTAATGGTGATGACATAGATGGATTATGTGATATGGATATCTATGATTAGTATAAGGATATCATATTTTACTCGCAATACATAAAATCTCACCAAGAATAAATGATAATGAGAAAAGGACCTTAAAGTTACAAGCTATCAAGTATGTCATTGTGAGTGGATAGTTATTGTGGAGAAGTATTGGAGGTGTATTACTCAAATGTGTTGATAAAGATCATTCAGTCTCAATCTTCAGTTAAATGCATAGTGGAGTGTGGGGGGGCATTATTGTTGAATACAATTGATTTATTGTGTGTTGTCTTTGATGTTATACAAATGACATATTAGTTGATAATCAGTGCATTCTAAGCTCACTTAATCAATGAAGACAATTTTCCTTGTCTACCGAGTGTTCCTAAGTCTACTTTGTACATAAGGCAATATCTACTGAGCTCACTCGGGCGTCGAGGGAATTTATGTAGAAAATAGTGTTAACCAAGCTCACTTAGTTAACAAAGGAAAATTGAATAGAGCTAGTACTAACTGAGTTCACTCAGTTACCAAAGGAATTTTGTAACTTCATAGTGTTAACCAAGCTCCTGTTGGTTAACACAGGAAATCACTTTAGAATTAGTTTCTACCGAGTTGGGTTAGCTGCCAAAGGATTTCCTTATTTTGGCATGTAAACCTTAATTATTTTACCTATTGATTCTAGCCAACTATGGTAATGAATATTGGTTATTCTAATTTGTATTTGAGCTGACTTGACAATCTAGAAGGTATAAGTAAAAGGTCAATTTGTGATTTCAAAGTATTAAAGCTGAATAAATTGGAAGAGATAAGAAGAGAGGAAGCAAATTTCAAGGATACGTAGATTTCCTTGTGGAGGAGAAAAGTGTTATTCAATCATGAAAGATCAAGTATAAGCTAGAACAGAGATCTGTAATCAATAATTTAGTTGCATCTAAATTAGGTCATTTCATTGTTACTCTTTAACCATTGTAGCAGTGATCTAAATTCTCTTAAAAAATTTTGTTTAATAGTCATTTGTAAATCCTTTAACAAGGTGGAAATTCTATCAAATATTTTCAAGACATCTTAAAAGGCCACTGCTAATAGGGTGATCAAATTCTTTAATAGGGTCACACCTAATAGTGTGTTTTGTAACCATTAACAGGGTTGGCTCCTAATAGGGCTCACTTCAGAAGAGTGAAAAATAGTAACTAGTTACATTTGGTGGTTTTCTCCAAATTTGGTTTCCATGTTAAATCTTGGTGTCATATGTGTTCATATTATTTCTTTCATGCCTGACAATATCTGAAGATCTAAAAAGTTAAAAACATTCTTCATTTACTGAGTTACAAAAGTTTTTGTATGCTTACCATGTATTAGCAGTAATCAATTTTATCAGTCTAAATTTTATATTTGACATCTAAGGGATATAGGATTTATTTTAGTAGTAACTGATTCACCCCTCCCCTCTTAGTTACTCCTCTTATATTTCCAACAATTGGTATCAGAGATTTTGGTTCCTGCAAAGAAGGTTTCAAGGACCTAAGCTAAAGATCATGATGTCTTACAAAAGAGAGATTCCAAAGCTGAACAAAGATAACTTTGCAGAATAGCAAGGACTTATGAGGTTTCATTTGGATACCATTAGTGATTTAGGCTACAAATACATTGATGAAGGATACAAAACTCCCACTGGAACATTAGTAGTTGAACATATTGCTAAGAAAAAGAACCATAACATTATCATGATTGATATTGCATCTACTCTTGGTTATGTTGAATTTGATGAGGTTAAAGACTATAAAACTACTTTTGATATGTGGAAAAAACTGAAAGAAATCTATGGAGGAGATGAAAATGTAAGAAGAGTCGAAGCAAAAAGCCTTAGAGGACAAATTGATCAAATGAGAATGAGGGAAGATGAAAACATTGCAAAATATGTGGAAAGAATTAAGGCCAGTGTTAGTGCAATTAGAGCATTTGGAGGAGAAATCAAAGAGGAAACAATTGTAAGAAAAATACTCAAAACTCTACTTCCCATCCATGCAATCAAAGTGTCTTCTATCCAAGAAAAGATATGTGATCCAAATAACAAAGTAGGCTTGGGTGCTCTAGTAGGAAGATTGATAGCTTTTGAACTAGACAACATTGACAACTATATTCCTACTTCCAAGAATATTGTGTCTACATTTGAAGCTAAACTCTCACTCAAAGAAAAGGGCAAGAAAATAAAAGAAAATCAATCAGGAAGTGAGGAAGAAATTGAAGAAAGTTATGATAGTGATCTTGAAATTGTTGAAGCCCTACTTGCAAAGAAATATTCCAAGAGTAGATGGAAGTACAAATGTAAAATTCCTCTAATCTATTTTTCTTGTGAAGAAATTGGTCATATTGTTGCTAGGTGTCCAAACAAACAAACAAAGGAAGAGAAGAAAAGTGACTAGTACAAAGGTCACAAATCCTACAAAGAAAAAGGTAAGAAAACATGTTTTATGGCTAAAGATTTTGATAACAGTGAAGATGAAATAGTGTATATTGCTGTAAAAGATGAATTTGATGATGGAGATAAGATGACACTTGTCTCTCATGTTAGTAAAAAAGATACTTGGATCATAGATAGTGGATGTTCTCACCATATGAATTGAGATAAAATGAAGTTTTAACATTTTGAACACTATGATGGAGGTAGTGTAAGGTGTTGGTGCTCAAAATTGTATTCCCATTTTGAGTGTCCATTCCAAGTTTTGAGTCCCTATGAATGCTTTTCTTGCTTGAGTACCTGGTTGTTGTATTAAGGTCTGGAAGGTGTTTTATGTTTCTAATGCCTTGAATTCAGCTTGTGTATGTGATTTATATTGATAGACTAACATTCCAAGCCATTCCACAAAGTTCCATTTTGAGTAGTCTTCAGTTCTACATTTTTTGCCTATGTCAAATAGTGTTTAGTAGCCCAGTTTTCCTTTGAATATCTTGTACCTAATTAAGATTCATCACTAGCCACTTTGAAAATGTTGTGTATGTATAACACAGAACCTATGTTTCAAGTTTCAAGTCATTTTGACTTGTTTTGACTAGGTTTGAATGTCTCAAAGTTTGTCGATTACCTCTATTACAAATCTGCATATTGTTCATAATTTTGGGTAGCCCTATTTGACAAGCTATAACTTTTGACCAGTTGACCAAAATAATAAAATTCCTTTTGCATCATATTCTAGGGGTCAGAGAATTACTACATTCATGATTTGAGCTTATAACAAATCTGTTTAATTGTCTTCAAACTATAAAGTTTCACTAGTAATCAAAAATGCAGAATGGTTGGTAGCCCTATTCATGATATTATAACTCTAAATCCATGATTTCTTGGATAAAATGGTTTAATATCCTAAATTCTACTCTAAAAATACTTTGAGTGTGCTTTTTTTCAAACCTTGACAAATCCGTTTGCACACTTTCTCAAGGTCATTCCATTTGGGAAAAATACTTTTTTTTACTGATGTTTCTAGTCCTTCAAATCTAGATAGCTAACTTTAGACCTTCACTAAATGTGACCCATGATTATTCATGAGCCCAAATCATAGAATTATATTCTCCTCATGAGAAAAAACTATTTCCCCAGTTTCTAGAACCTTAAGTGCCCATTTACCTAGTTTTTGAAGCTCAAACCAAACTCATTTTCCATTTTCTGACATGTTTATTCACAGGTAATTTTAAGTATGCAAATTTGGAGGTTGATATGATTTGACCCTGATGTCATCATGCGACAAGATTTTTCAAGCCTATTGAATGTGTTAGAGAGATGAGATATCAAAAGTTTTGAAGTTTAATTAGATGTTTTAATCAGTTTTTAGAGCTAGGCAACATGTATCCTAACACAAATTTCATAGTGGTGTAGAAATGATTTAAAATGTGTTTTAATGATGATTCAATGCTCAAATTGGATTCTAGTCATTTTGAGAAGGTTGATAGATCACTTTGCAATGTCAATGGTTCAAAAACAAAATAAAAAATTAGGCAGACCCAGTTTGGGGTTTGACTAATTCTATCAGATTAACAATTTATTCCATAGGCTATGAAATATTTTTATAGCTCACGGATCAGTTTGAATCTACAGTATATTTCTTTGAACATTGAATTCAATTAATTTATTTCTTCACAACTCTCAACTACTTTGAATGCAATCAAATGATGGTTTTCAATTCATTCTACCATTATTCTTAAATAATTCCTCAATGCTAATCAATTGCATAGCTAGAATGGAGATCCAACCATATATTAAGGAATAATATGATTAAGCCCCACATCTCTGAATGATCCTTACTACAATGAGTGCCACAATTAGCAATTCTTCTCCAATCAATGTATGACCTTTTAATGCTAACACATCTATGAGTAATGTATCTTGTGAAAGGTGCCTTTGGCTCTATGTGTCCCAAGCATGCTTTTTTGTTTGGAATTAATTTTTGAGTGGCACATATAGAAGAGATTGTGATTGGCCAAATCATGAGTGATGCTCAAGTAGGAGGAGTTTCCCATGGCTGAAGACCCATTATTTCCATAGCTCATGACATAGGGATTTGTAACAAATTCTAATCACATAGGAGACATCCAATGGAAGAGGGCACATCCATTCATAAAAAAGTACAACTTTTGAAGAGGAGAACTACTAGAGCATAATAGCTCCACACAAGGGAGGTAATGTAGGAGGGTAGCCCATGGACAGAGCTACATGCATGAAGGAACTCATAGGGCATGACAATAGGGAGACAGTGGATTTCCAATCACAGGGTAGAAGCAGCACTGCAGGAAAATGTGAAGCCATTCACACATCATGTGGTAGAGCTTGACATCATCCAAAGCTCATGGTAGAGGCAACACTCACAGCAAGCAAAAGTGTGGAGACCATGGCATGAAGAAAGAAAGCTGCAGCTTAGGAAGAGATGCCATATGCTTTTTTGACCACATAAGGAGTTGAAGTTGTAGCCTATAAATGGAGATTACCACAACATCCATGCCCAAAGGAAGCTCATGGTAGAAAAGTAGATGGTATCGTGTAGCAAGGGGAGATGAAGATAAGCTCGAGTCTAGTGTTTTTGTCCCACATCGAGAAAATTGTGGGGATTTTTGTTTTTATAAACTTCAGCACATGAAAGCATATTGTCTTTAAGACAAGCGCATGCTTATATAAAAAAATCCATCATGTGGGGCCAGGCTGATGGTAGAGTCAACATGTTTTGATTGTTCAAACACACCAAAAGGGGAGTGACATGCGGTACATCATGAATGGTCATTGTAAGGTCAGGGGATGAATATATAGGTTTTGTGATCTTGCAAAATTTCATAAGGTCACAAGATGGATCACAATGTGTTACAATGTTACACTTGTGAGATCATGAAGAATAGTAAAGGGATGTAAGGTATTACAATAGGTAGGAAAGATGTTTTGTCCAGAGATTGGAGAAGTAAATAAAGAGATGTGCGATGTTACGATAATAATGTCCTAAAGTAATATTAACACTAAATTATTATAAATTTCAACTTGAAATATGGAGCTTGTGTAATATCGGAGAAGGGAATGATTAAAATAAAAATATTTCAAATCCATTGTCTATGGAAGGCCCACTCGGGTAAAATGGCAAATGAGAAGTGGAAACTTTGTAGTGGTTTATAAGGAGAAATAGAAATAGAATATAAATTTTTCAAATTTTAAAGTGAATTCAACACTTAGAATTTTAAAAAAATGAAGGAGTTGAATTGTTTTAAGATGTTATATAGTTTATACTATATGATATTTTAAATTTTTAAATTTTATTACTTTGTTCAGCCCAAGAGCCAGAACTTCAGATTAATCTCAGGGGCATAATTTATATCAAAAATAGGCAATATAATATACCGTTGGAACTGAGAAGAAGCTAATTTTTCATTTTTGCTATCAAATTTTGTGCAGGTGTTAACCATGAGCAGCTACAGGAGGTTTTCTAATTTTGTGGGCTTCTTAGTGAAAAGTGCAGATTTAAAGTTGCAGATGAAATTGCAATCAAATATAGTCTATTTTTCATCAATTTTGATTTTATCAGAAAATTAAAGGATGATTTGATTGTTTTTAAAGGCATTTGGAAGTAATTATTTTTTTGTCAATAGCACAAGTTGATTTCATGGCAAAGGTAGATGTGACTAGTTGGATCAAACCTTGAAGCTTCAATATAGTTGGTAATGAATTCTTGATATTTTCTCCATGAGATATTTTGCAGATTATGTAGGTGAGATGTATTAAATATTTCTACTTCATTTATGGTTTTTAGGTTATAGACAGATGAAGGACATCCAGTTTCAACAACTTTAGTTTGAAGACATAGCAACGGGACGAATGTTAATTTTAGATGACAATTCCTAAAATATCTTCTCTCCTATATATCTTATTTTTCTACTCTTTGTGAGGTTCCAATTCTTTGGAGATTTTCTGAGAATTGTGAGACCAATCAAGTTCCAATTTCCTAAGATTTTTCTCATAGTTGTGATACCATTTTCTCATTGTTTTTCTATTATGAATAGCATATTGTATTTCTTTTGAGGCATTTCATATTACACAATCATTCATTTTTTATTTTATGAATGTTAACATACAAATGGTGTATTGGTTTCAAGGAAATTAATGGAAGAGTTTAACCTTCTTAGTTTCATTCTGATTCTCATCTCCTTCTTTTATTTTCTATAATATTTTGTGTTTGAGAACAAAGATCTTGAACTCAGTTGCAATCCCTTAAGGTTTTATGTTAGGATGAATTTGCTATTGGAACAACGATCCATGTAAATACTTGTTTACATTGACAGGGTTGTAGGTTACACTAGAAGGATATCACCATAAGTATGAGATTTGTTATGAAGATTGATGTATGTTTGCAAGTCAGATAGATAGATCATATGTCTAAGTATATGAGTATACTTTAGGTATCCATCTACATGTGAAGGTTTAGTTGATGCCCAATGGATAAGGGATTGGTCAGCATAGAGATTACATGGTCTCTACTGTTGCATACCTAGGTTATGCTAAGATGCAAATTATCAATTGAATATGTTTCCCTTTATGTTTAAGGAGGTAAAATTTTTCCCAAACTTGGTTTATCAAGTTCATGTGCTCTGCTATTAGCTATTTCATCTATGAATACTTGCATAAACATAGAAGATTAAGGGATTTTATTTGTTTTCTAGATTCAATTGTATGCCTTTATACTGGTACCATATAAAGAATCTGAGGTCCACCCACCTAGGTCTTCCAGAGCCTAAAGATGAAGAAGGAATTATCCTTATAGTTGGCCCAAGACTACAGTCAAGTGCATCCACCATAGGAATTTGCTAACCTTAGATGTATTTTCCTGGTTTCTTGGTTATTTTCAAAATTGTTAAATTAGGAGCCAACATAAGGTTTGGAAACAATAAACCATGTTGCATAAAAGGAAAAGCCATATCTCATTAACCAATGAACTTGTATGTGACAATGCCTATTGGGTTGAAGGACTAAAACATAATTTATTGAGTGTGGCATAGTTGAACAACATTAGATTCAATGTAGACTTCATGAATGGCAAGACAAGACTACTTGATAACAAAGTTAATCTGATTGGATCATGCAAGAAAATAAAAGGTAACCTATTTTATCTTGATCTTGGTGATTTCTCATGTTTTATAGCTCAAGTAGAAGAAAGTTTGTTATGGCATAGGAGACTATGTCATGTAAACTTTGATAACATGGTAAAGATAAGAAAACCCATAAGAGTAAGAGGTATCCCTAGTTTGAAGAAGCCTGATGTTGGATTATACAAAAATTTCCAAATTGGCAAAATGGGAAAGACTAGTTTTAAGAGAAAAAACTAGCAGTCAGAAGATGTCTTCGAAATTGTGCATACTGATTTATGTGGACCCATTGAAATAGAAAGTTATAGTGGAGAAAAAAAATTCATTCTTTTTGTTGATAACTATTCTAGAATGATGACTATTATGTATCTAAAAGAAAAATCATAAGCTTTTGAGAAATTAAAATGGTATTTGACTAGAGTAGACAAAGAAACTGAAAAAAGATTAAAATGCTAAAGATCAAATAGAGGTGGTGAATTCATCTCAAATGAATTCAACAATTTCTACATTGAAAAAGGGATCAAAAGACAAGTATCAGCCCTTGGTACTCCTGAGCAGAATGAAATAGTTGAAGGAAAAAATAGATCCATCATAGATTGTGCAAGAACACTAATGATTGAAAAGAATGTTGCTATCAAGTATTGGAAAGAAACTATTAGCACTGGAGTTCATACCTTGAACTAAGTTTAGTTAAAGGACTCAAGCAAAACTCCCTATGAACTATGGTATGGCTACAAACCCAATGCAAGTTACTTGAAAATATTTGTTAGCAAATGCTATATCTTGAAAGAATATAGAATAGGAAAATTTGATGTAAAATGTGATGAAGGTATATTTCTAGGATATTCCTATAGAAACTTTAAAGCATACAAATTTCAGAATTTGTCCACTCACAAAATTATAGAAAGTGAACATGTGAGAATTGATGAGTTTGCAAAAAAGAGTGAAGAAGAAAGAAAAAAGGAGCTAGAAGATTGCAGAAGATTTGTTTACTATGAACCTGATACATTGCCAAACATATTTGACGAAAAGGAGACTTCAGCTCCCGAGCTCTCCAAATCTCAAATAGTTACTAGAGTCACAGTGACTCGAGTCACATTTAGAGGCTACCAAGTTAGTGCATACCAAGTCTAAAGGACTCAAGCCATAGATAGAAGGACTCAAGCTTGAAGTTGAGATTCAAAATGAATACAATGCAATTCATTCAAAAGTAAAAGAACCAACATTGGCTAAATATGTTAGAAGGCATCATACACCTGATCAGATTATTGGAGAAAAATTAGATGGAACAATGACAAGAAGAAAACTAAAATGTACATGTTTATTTACTGAATTTGAACCTAGAAGTGTTAAGGATGCATTAAAAAATGAATTTTGGATTGAGGCTATGAATGAAAAATAGAAAAAATACAAAAGAATAAATTTTGGACTCTTGTTTCTAGGCCCAAAGATAAAAATGTGATTGGTACAAAATGGGTATTCAAAAATAAGTTGAATGAAGATGGAAAATTGTCAAGAAACAAAGCAAGGTTGATATGTAAAGGTTATTCTCAAGAAGAAGGTATTGATTATAGTGATACTTTTGCCCCTATTGCAAGATTAGAAGGTGTTAGGACTTTACTAGCATATGTAGCTCACAAAGGATTCAAAGTATATCAGATAGATGTAAAATCTACATTATTGAATGGAATTCTTGATGAGGAAGTCTACATTGAACATCCAAAAGGTTTTGTTGATCTTGACAAAAGGGACATGGTCTAAAAATTACACAAATCCCTATATGGTCTCAAACAAGCTCCTAGAGCCTGGTATGAAAGATTACATAACTATTTGATACAGATTGGTTTTCAAAGAAAAAATGATAACAATAGTTTGTATATCATGGAAGGACCAAATAAAAAGATTTTGTTGGCATAAAAATTTTTGGATGATACTCTATTTATAGGAAATGATGAATTATGCAAAACATTTTTAGAACAAATGAATAAATTTTTAGAACAAATAAAAAAATTTGTTGGATTGCAAATACAACAAAATAAAAATGGTATCTATATCACTCAATCTAAGTATATCAAAGAGATACTCAAGAAATTTGGAATGGAAGATTCAAAACTAGTTGGAACCCCCATGTGTACTGGACTTAAGCTTAACAAAGATGATGAGTCCAAAGAAGTAGATCAGACCTTATATAGATCAATGATTGGAAAATTACAATATTTAGGACATACAAGGTCTGATATTGCCTTAGCAGTAGGGATAGTGGCAAGATTCTCAGCAAAACCTAGAGAAAACCACACGATGGAAATAAAAAGAATCTTGAGATATCTAAAAAGGAACTAAAGACAATGGCTTATGGTACAAACTTGGAGGCAATCTTGAGTTAAAAGTATTTACTAATGCTAACTAGGTGAGAAATCTTGATGACAGAAAAAGTACTAGTGGTGTAGCATTCTTTCTTGGTAAAAGGCTGGTATCTTGGACAAGTAAGAAGAAAAACTACACATCTCAATCCATAGTAGAAGTAGAATATGTGGTTGTAGCAATAAATTTCTCTAACATTGTTTGGTTCAAACAATTGTTGGAAGGAATGAAGGTTGAAATCAAAGAGACAATAGTCATGTATTTTGATAACACCAGTGCAATCAACATATCAAAGAATATAGTGATGCATTCCAAAACAAAGAACATAGCTATCAAATATCACTTTCTAAGAGAATTAGTACAGGACAAAGAAATCAGATTGGAATATGTGCATACAAAAGAATAAATTGTAGATATATTCACGAAGCCATTACCTAAGGATGCATTTTTGTATCCAAGAGGTAAGCTAGGGGTCATTCCACTATCCAAAACTTACTAATAAAGTTTAGTGATTCATCAACAAGAACTAAGTTGAAGATCAATCAGCTGATGCAATATTAGCAAGGACATATTGCAGAAGAATCTATACTCAAGGTACATTGATACTAATCAAAATTGTCTTTGGCATGTGTTGTCAAAGAGGGTGAAGTTTACTATCATATCTTTTTGAAATTTTGTAATTCCAAGAAGGAGAAGTTAAGTAGTTCCACTTCATAGAGGGCGAATACTAGAGTAGAAGTTTTCTGTGTAAAATAAAAGAGGGAAAAAAAATTTGACAGAGGGAGTCTTGTTCTCAAATTTTCATTGTGTTATGACATGTTGTTTTGCCATCAATGCCAAAGAGGGAGATTGTTGGATACAATTTATTAATTGTGTGTTGTCTTTGATGTTACAAAAATATCATATCAGTTGATAGTCAATGCATGTCAAGCTCACTTGATCAGTGAAGACAATTTTCCTTATCTACTAAGTGTTCCTGAGTCTTCTCTATATAGAAGGCAATATCTACCAAGATCACTCAGGTGTCAAAGTAATTTATGAAAAAAAGAGTGTTAACTAAGCTCACTCGATTAACAAAGGAAAAATAAACAAAGCTAGTATTAACCGAGTTCACTTGGTTACAAAACAAATTTTGCAAGTTTGTAATGTTAACTGAGATCCTATTGGTTAACACACGAAAGCATTTAGAATCAGTTTCTACCAAGCTAGGTTGGCTACCAAAGGATTTTCTTATTTCGACATGTAAAGCTCAATTATTTTACCTATTGATTCTAGCCGACTATGGTAATGAATATTGGTTATTCTAATTTTTATTTGAGCTGAATTGAAAATCTAGAAGGTATAAGAAAAATGTCAATTTGTGATTTCAAAGTATGAAAGCTAAATGAATTAGAAGAGATAAGAAGAGAGGAAGTGAACTTGAAGGATAAGTAGGTATTCTTGTGGAGTAGAAAAGTGTTATTTGATCACAAAGGATCAAGTATAAGCCCAAACAGAGATCTGCAATCAGCAATTCAGATGCATCTAAGTTAGGTCATTTCATTGTTACTCTCTAACCATTGTAGCAGTGATCTAAAATCTCTTAACAAAGTTGGTTTCATAGCCATTTGTAAATCCTCTAACAAGGTGGAAATTTCATTGAATTGTTCCAAGACCTCTTACAAGGCCACTCCTAAAAGGGTGATCAAATCCTTTAACAAGGTCACACTTGATAGTGTATTTTGTAACCTTTAACAAGGTTGGATCCTAATAAGTCTCACTTGAAAAGAGTGAAAAACAATAACTAGTTATATTTGGTAGTTTTTTCCAAATTGGTTTTCCATGTTAAATCTTGGTGTCATATGTGTTCATGTTATTTCTTTCATGCTTGACAATATCTTAAGATCTGCTAAGTTGAAAACATTATGCATTTATCGAGTTACAAAAATTTATATATGGTTACTTAGTATTAGCAGTAATCAATTTTATTAGTATAAATTTTATATTTGACATCTAAGGGATCTAGGATTTATTTATATTAAGATCAACATCTTCTCCATGCCATCCCCAAGGAAATGGGCAAGTAGAATCAAGTAACACAAGTTTTTTGAATATCATTAAGAGAATATTAGATGAAAACAAATGGGAATTGGATTCAAAATTTCTATTGTCACTTTGGACTCGAAGGGTAACAATGAAGAAAGCTATAGGTTGTGCAGCATTTGATCTGATGTGTGGGATACAAGCTAGACTACCCTAGAACATTCAACATTATAATGATGATCTCATTGATGAGATACACATTAGAATGGATGGCATTATGTAGTTGGATGAGACAAGAAGAGATTATTTTTCAAGAAATATAAAGTTGCAAATACAAGTTAAGCACTTGTATGACAAGAAGGCAATATCAAGGAAGTTTTTGCCTAAAGACATGGTTTTGTTATGGAATGCTAGATTAGAAGATAAAGGAAAACATGGAAAGTTTGACACTATCTAGTTAGGTCCATATCTAGTTCATGAAAATTGGGGAGAAGACTCTTATTTCATAAAGGAACTATCAAGTAACATTCATGAATTTCCAATTCATGATAATTCTTGAAGAATACTTCTGTTGAAGGTATTTTATCTCCATGAATAGTAGTTAGCTCTATATATTTTTTAAATCCTTGTATAAATGTGTGTCCTTCTATATATATATATATATATATATATATATATTCCCTAGTGTGTGTGCTATCTTAAATTTGTCAATGTTAGTGTCATGTATGTGGTCTGCTATAACCAAAAATTTTGAATTCTACATGGATAGAAGTTATCCATCATCCCTAGATAGAGCCACTAATGGCATAATGATGGGGACACAACCCAAGAACAGAATAATATAGCCCCAAGAATAGAATGGACACAACAAAAAAGGGGAAATTATATTAACTAATAAAATAAGCTAGTACAAATAGTACAGAGAAAATAAACTTCAAAACATGCCCTAAGGGCTTACAATAGCATAAATCTATAGATAATTTCTCCTTTCAGTACCTCCTCTCAAACTCCACTCCGAACTGCCTTTTACAATGCCAAAAATCCCCTTAAATAGACCCTGGAGGGTTAAGGACTAGGAGTACATTCTAGGAAGTGCTAGTAGGCATCCACCAACCAAATAGAAGGTTCCAGAAGCTGAGATAGAAGTCAGTGCAAATATAGAAGAATCCAGAAATGGTAACCGAACTTTTAGGAGGCATAACTTTTGAACCGTAGCTCTAATTGATGAACTGTTTACATTTTCGGAAAGCTCTCGAAGCACCCTATAGCCCTATGGACCAGCTTTGCTCGTCCCCCATTTTTTGGCCCTTTTTGACGTAATTTAATGCCCTTAACCTGACTTTGAAGCATTCTTAGGAGGTCTCCAAAACCCAAAAAATTGCAATAACTTTCAAACCGTGGGGCCTATTGACCTAATTCTCTAAATCACAATTACATTCATCTGGCCAATTCACACCTTCTAGGTCACCAAAATGATGGCCAAATTGCATGCTCCTATTTTTTTGGGATTTTCAAACACACTGATAGTTGAACTGTGAGAGTTGGAACCTTTATTTGACCCAAATGGGTGTCCAAAAATGAAAACACATGAAACAGAAACTAAGTCTAAGTACATTTTTTTTTGGGTGACACAGGATCGCCCTTATACCTCTGGATGCTCCTGCATCAGACACCCAGGGTAGATTGAAAAGTGACCCTATCACTTTATGAATGGTAGAGGAAATCCCAAATGGGAAACCTTAGCTGCTAAAATCCAAGTTGAATCCTCAATCGGTCGTCCTTTCCATTTGATCAAATACTCTTCATTCTGCCTATTTTTGGTACTCCCACCCACACGATGATCTAGAATGTCTTCTATCTCCTCCTTCTTAGAAGCAGGAATTGAACATGGCTCTAACACGAGCTCCTCATTTCCACCATCATCATGATACTCGGTTAAATCTGTAATGTTGGAAATGGGAGAAATGTGAATATCAGCTGGCAGCTCCACCTCATATGCATTTCCTGAGTCATGTTTCTTCAAAACTTTGCAGGGGCCAAATTTTTTCATTTTCAACTTGTTGTAAGTACCGACTAGAAATCTTTCTTTTCGTAAGTGCACCATGACTAGATCCCCTACTTGGAATTCCTTATGTCTTCTCCTTTGATCAGCCCTGGCTTTATACTCTTGATTCATCTTGGTAATGTGTGCCTGAACCTCCTCATGTAGATGCTTGATATGTTCAGCAAATTCTTCTGCTTCAGCACTTGTCCTATCCCCTTGCTCTATCTTCCTTAATTTTGGTGCAATCCTTGGGATTTGGAATGGTGATTTTCTAGTACTCCTATTTATAGAGTTATTGTAGGAAAACTCTGCTTGTGGTAGAATCAAATCTCATCCCTTGGGCTTATCCCCAACTAAACATCTCAACAAATTGCCCAGACTCCTGTTTACCACTTCTGTTTGGCCATCAGTTTGTGGGTGATGCATGGAACTAAATTTCAAGTCTGTTCTCAACTTTTTCCACAATGTCCTCCAGATATACCCCACAAATTTAGTATATCTGTGAGAAACTATGCTCCTTGGAAGACCATGTAGTCTTACCACCTCTTTGAAAAACAAGTTTGCAATATGGACAACATCATGAGTTTTGTGGCATGGAATTAAATGTACCATTTTGGAGAACCTATCAACCACCACTAATACTGAGTCATTACCCCTTTGTGTCCTTGGCAATCCAAGAACAAAATCCATACTTATGTCCTCACATGGCCTTGATGGAACAGGCAATGGCTGATATAGGCCAGTATTGTGACTAAACCCCTTGGTAACATGAAAAACCTGGCAACTCTGTACAAACTTCTTCACATCCTATAAAATTTGAGGCCAAAAATAATGTTCTCTAAGAATGGCAATGGTCTTATCTCGACCAAAATGTCCTGCCATACCTCCACTGTGTTTCTCCTTAATCAGATTTTCCCTCATGGAACTCCTTGGAATGCACAATTGACTACCCTTGAACAACATGCCATCCTAAATCACATAGTCTAACAACTTGGTTCTATCTACAGCAATAGGTTCTTTACAAGCTTTCCATGCTTCAGCAAAATTAGGATCCTCTGAGTACAAATTCTTGAGTTCATCAAACCCAACTACTTCAACCTGCATTACTTCTTGGCTTAATACAGCCCCAATAGCACTGTCACTAGCATCACAATCCACTTGGAAAACCATTCTAAATTTTGGAAGTGCCAACACAAGCTGTTCTGTTACCTTCTTCTTTAGCAATTCAAAACTTCTCACAGCTACTACAGTCCATTTGAACTCTTTTCTATCCCCTCTTATTGTATCAGTTAGGGATGCACATATGCCACTGAAATTCTTAATAAAATTCCTATAAAAACTAACCAGACCATGAAATGATCTTACCTCAATAGCAAACCTTGGAGTAGGCCATTCCAAGATGGCTTTTACCTTCTCTGGATCCATTTTGAGACCTTCAGGTGATATAAAAAACCCCAAATAGACTAACTCCCTTTTTGCAAAGATACACTTCTTTAGATTAATTAACAATTTCTCTTCCCTTAGCCTTTCAAGGGCACTACGAATATGCAATAAATGTTCTTCCAAAGTCTTGCCAAAAATTAAAATATCATCCAAATAAACAATAACAAAATTTCCCAAGAACTTCTTAAGTACCTCATTCATGAGCCGCATGAAGGTGCTTGGGGCGTTCGTCAATCCAAAGGGCATGACTAACCACTCATAAAGACCCTCCTTGGTCTTGAAGGCTATTTTCCACTCGTCTCCTTCTCGAATCCATATCTGGTGATAACCACTCTTCAGATCTATCTTTGTGAAGTATTGAGCTCCACTCAAGTAGTCCATAAGATCATCATCCTTGGCAAAGGAAACTGGTACTTGATGGTTATCCTATTTATAGCTCGAGAATCTGTACACATCCTCCACTCTCCATCCTTCTTTGGTGCAAGTACTGCAGGTACTGCACATGGACTTAGGCTCTCTCGAATCAAGCCCTTCCTCAACAGCTCCTGAACCTGTCTATTTAGCTCCTTTGTTTTAGTAGGAGTCATCCTATGAGCAGCCTTGTTAGGAAAACTAGCTCCTAGAATCAGATCTATCTGATGACTGATTTGACTTTTTGGTGGAAATCCATATGGAACATTATCAGAGATAATATCTCCAAACTCCCCTAGTAAATATGAAACTTCAAGTGGTATTTCACTACTACCTTCTTTATCTTTCCTAGGAATCAAAGCATAGCACATATGCTGATGTTTCATGCCATCTAAAAACTTCCTTTCATCAACAAGACAAATCCTAGCACTGCTACATACCTTTTCACCTTCCTTTTTCCTGGGCTTTAATTTGTGGTGAACTCCATCCTTTGTCAGAGAGTATGTGTTTGCATGTCCATCATGCACTACATGTCTATCCAACTACCATGGTCTACCCAACAATAGATGGCAAACATCCATCGAAATAACATCACAAAGAACTTCATCATGGTAACTCCCTATTCTTAATTTTACTAAACATTGTTTACTTACGACGACCTTATAATCATCTTTTACCCAAGCAATCTGATAGGACTGGGGATGTTTCTCCCCCTTGAGCTTCAGCTTAGAGACCATCTCTTCTGATACCAAGTTATCAGTGCTACCACCATCAATGATCACATCATAACATTTATCCTCACACTTACATCTGGTACAGAACAAACTCCTCCATTGTCTTGGTTCAATCTCACTGCTTAGTAGGAATCTTTCATTTACCAAGGTCTCTCCTCTTTCTGCATCCTCTGAATGTGATGATTGTGCATCCTCATCCACATGAGAAACCCTAGCTTGGCCCTCAGGTCTCCTATCTCTCCTTCCTTGTCATTGAGGGCATTCAAAGGCACGATGACCTTCTTCATTGCAATGGAAATAGGTACCACGAAAGCCTCCTCTTCCTTGTCCCCATCCTCTACCTCTTCCTCTCTGATTTCCAAAGTCTTGGTCACGGGAGCGCTTGAAACCCTCATTCCTCTGGTTCTTGCTAGTACCCTCATCTTCATTTTTCTTTTGGGTTTCATTGCGGGCTCCAGATGACCTACCGCTTCCCCTTCCTCCTTGATCGTGCCCTCTTTGTCTTCCTTCAAACCTTTTATTTAGCTTCTCTTCAACGCGTAGGGAAAACTGGTATGCCTCTTCAACACTGGTCATTCTTACCAGACTTAATTCCTCCTGGATGCTAGGTCGCAACCCACTGATATAATGAACAACCTTCTCCTTATTTGCTTCTGCATGCCCTGCTCTAATCAAGAGTCGGTAAAATTCCTTTGTATATTCTTGGACTGATTTTAACCCATGCATCATCTTGAACAAATCAAGCTCGTAGTCCACAAGAATGAACTGCTTCTTCAATTTGTCCACCATGCGATCCCATCTTGTGAACTTCTCCTTTCCTCTTCTATTTCTTTCTAATTGAACCTCTTGCCACCAGATTTTGGCATGGCCTTTCAATTTGGCTTTTGCAAACTTAACCCTATCTGTGTCCCTGATATCCTCATACTCAAAGTATTCTTCCAGTTCATTGATCCAATCGATCAACTCATCTGGTTTCACATTTCCTAAAAATACACCCACTTCAATTTTAGGTCTTTTCCCAAACTTAGTAATGGCCCTAAAAAGCCTTTCTTCTACAGGATTCAGAATTTCTCCATCAAATTCCCCTTCTGGTCCCATTTCTTCTTCTTCATTGTCATCGTCACTGTCATCACCTACGGCAAAATTTGCTCCTCTATGAAGCTCCTCTTGCAATGCCTATACCTGCCTTTGGAGGGCTCTAACCTCCTCAAGTTTAATAGCTCTAGCCCTTCCACCATGCTCTATTCATGGAGGCATCTTCCAACTCGAACCCACAACCACACAGTCCTAGTGCAAACTACCTCACAATCGGTGCTCTATCTACACACTCAAGAAAACCAGCTCTGATACCACTTGATGGGGACACAACCCAAGAATAGAATAATACAGCCCTAGGAACAGAATGGACACAACAGAAAAGGGGAAATTATATTAACTAAGAAAATAAGCTAGTACAAATAGTACAGAGAAAATAAACTTCAAAATATGCCCTAAGGCCTTACAATAGCATAAATCTGGAGATAATTTCTCCTTTCAGTACCTCTTCTCAAACTCCACTCCAAACTACCTTTTACAATGCCAAAAATCTCCTTAAATAAACCTCAGAGGGTTAAGGACTAGGAGTACATTCTAGAAAGTTCTAGTAGGCATCCACCGAGCAAATAGAAGGTTCCAGAAGCTATGCTAGAAGTCAGTGAAAATCTAGAAGAATCCAGAAATGGTAACCAAACTTTTGGGAGGCATAACTTTTGAACCGTAGCTCTGATTGACGAACCATTTACATTTTAGAAAAGCTCTCAAAGCACTCTATAGCCCTATGGACCAGCTTCGCTCATCCCCCATTTTTTGGCCCTTTTTGAGGTCATTTAATGCCCCTAACCTGACTTTGAAGCATTCTTAGGAGGTCTCCAAAACCTGAAAAACTGCAATAACTTTCAAACCGTGGGGCCTATTGACCTAATTCTTTATCTGGAATGCTCTAAATCACAATTACATTCATCTGGCCAATTCACACCTTCTAGGTCACCAAAATGATGGCCAAATTGCATGCTCCTATTTTTTTGGGATTTTCAAACACACTGATAGTTGAACTATGAGAGTTGGAACCTTTATTTGACCCAAATGGGTGTCCAAAAATGAAAACACATGAAACAGAAACTAAGTCTAAGTACATTTTTTTTTGGGTGACACAAGATTGCCCTTATACCTCTGGATGCTCCTGCATCAGACACCTAGGGTAGATTGAAAAGTGACCCTGTCACTTTATGAATGGTAGAGAAAATCCCAAATGGGAAACCTTAGCTACTAAAATCCAAGTTGAATCCTCGATCAGTCGTCCTTTCCATTTGACCAAATACTCTTCATACTGCCTGTTTCTGGTACTCCTACCCACACGATGATCTAGAATGTCTTCTATCTCCTCCTTCTTAGAAGCATGAATTAGACATGGCTCTAGCACCAGCTCCTCATTTGCAGCATCATCATGATACTCGGTTAAATATGCAATGTTGAAAATGGAAGAAATGTGAATATCATCTGGCAACTCCACCTCATATGCATTTCCTGAGTCATGTTTCTTCAAAACTTTGCAGGGGCCAAATTTCTTCATTTTCAACTTGCTATAAGTACCAACTGGAAATATTTCTTTTCGTAAGTGCACCATGACTAGATCCCCTACTTGGAATTCCTTATGTCTTCTCCTTTGATCAGCCCTAGCTTTATACTCTTGATTCATCTTGGTAATGTGTGCCTGAACCTCCTCATGTACAGGCTTGATATGTTCAGCAAATTCTTCTACTTCAACACTTGTCCTCTCCCCTTGCTCTATCTTCCTTAATTCTTGTGCAGTCCTTGGGCTATTCCCATATACAATTTGGAATGGTGATTTTCCAGTACTCCTATTTATAGAGTTATTGTAAGCAAACTCTGCTCGTGGTAGAATCAGATCCCATCTCTTGGGCTTATCCCCAACTAAACATCTCAACAAATTGCCCAGACTCCTGTTTACCACTTTTGTTTGGCCATCAGTTTGTGGGTGATGCGTGGAACTAAATTTCAAGTCTGTTCTCAACTTTTTCCACAATGTCCTCCAGAAATACCCCACAAATTTAGTATCTCTGTCAGAAACTATGCTCCTTGAAAGACCATGCAGTCTTACCACCTCTTTGAAAAACAAGTTTGCAATATGGACAGCATCATGAGTTTTGTGGCATGGAATGAAATGTGCCATTTTGGAGAACCTATCAACCACCACAAATATTGAGTCATTACCCCTTTGTGTCCTTGGCAATCCAAGAACAAAATCCATACTTATGTCCTCCCATGGCCTTGATGGAATAGGCAATGGCTGATATAGGCCAGTATTGTGACTAAACCCCTTGGCAACTTGACAAACCTGGCAACTCTATACAAAATTCTTCACATCCTATGAAATTTGAGGCCAAAAATAATGTTCTCTAAGAATGGCAATGGTCTTATCTCGACCAAAATGACCTGCCATCCCTCCACTGTGTTTCTCCTTAATCAGATTTTCCCTCATGGAACTCCTTGGAATGCACAATTGACTACCCTTGAACAACATGCCATCCTTAAACATAGTCTAACCACTTTGTTCTATCTACAGCAATAGGTTCTTTACAAGCTTTCCATGCTTCAGCAAAATTAGGATCCTCTAGGTATAAGTTCTTGAGTTCATCAAACCCAACTACTTCAACCTGCATTACTTCTTTGCTTAATACAACCCCAATAGCACTACCACTGGCATCACAATCCACTTGGAAAACCTTTCTAAAATTTGGAAGTGCCAACACAGGCTATTCTATTACCTTCTTCTTCAGCAATTCAAAACTTCTCGCAGCTGCTACAGTCCATTTGAACTCTTTTCTATCCTCTCCTATTGTATCAATTAGGGGTGCACATATGCCACTGAAATTTTTAATAAACTTCCTGTAAAAACTAACCAGACCATGAAATGATCTTACATCAGTAGCAAACCTTGGAGTAGGCCATTCCAAGATGGCTTTTACCTTCTTTGGATCCATTTTGAGACCTTCAGGTGATATAACAAACCCCAAATAGACTAACTCCCTTTTTGCAAAGATACACTTCTTTAGATTAATTAATAGTTTCTCTTCCCTTAGCCTTTCAAGGACACTATGAATATGCAATAAATGTGCTTCCAAAGTATTGCTGAAAATTAAAATATCATCCAAATAAAAAATAACAAATTTTCCCAAGAACTTCTTAAGTACCTCATTCATGAGCCGCATGAAGGTGCTTGGGGCGTTCGTCAATCCAAAGGGCATGACTAACCACTCATAAAGACCCTCCTTGGTCTTGATGGCCTTTTTCCACTCGTCTCCTTCTCGAATCTGTATCTAGTGATAACCACTCTTCAGATCTATCTTTGTGAAGTACTAAGCTCCACTCAAGCAGTCCATAAGATCATCCATCCTTGGCAAAGGAAACCGGTACTTGATTGTTATCCTATTTATAGCTCAAGAATCTATACACATCCTCCACTCTCCATCCTTCTTTGGTGCAAGTACTTCAGGTACTGCACATGGACTTAGGCTCTCTCGAATCAAGCCCTTCCTCAACAGCTCCTGAACCTGTCTATTTAGCTCCTCTGTTACAGTAGGAGTCATCCTATGAGCAACCTTGTTAGGAAAACTAGCTCTTGGAATCAGATCTATCTGATGATTGATTTGCCTTATTGGTGGCAATCCATCTGGAACATTATCAGAGATAATATCTCCAAACTCCCTTAGTAAATATGAAACTTCAAGTGGTATTTCACTGCTACCTTCTTTATCTTTCGTAGGAATCAAAGCATAGCACATATGCTAATGTTTCATGCCATCTAAAAACTTCCTTTCATCAACAAGACAAATCCTAGCACTGCTACATACCTTTTCACCTTCCTTTTTCATGGGCCTCAATTTATGGCGAACTCCATCCTTTGTCAGAGAGTATGTGTTTGCGTGTCCATCATGCACTGCATGTCTATCAAACTGCCAGGATCTACCCAACAATAGATGGCAAACATCCATCGAAATAACATCACAGAGAACTTAATCATGGTAACTCCCTATTCTTAATTTTACTAAACATTGTTCACTTACCAAGACCTTATGATCATCTTTTACCCAAGCAATTTGATAGGGATGGGGATGTTTCTCCCTCTTGAGCTTCAACTTAGAGACCATCTCTTCTGATACCAAGTTATTAGTGCTACCACCATCAATGATCACATCACAACATTTATCCTCACACTTATATCTGGTACAAAAAAAACTCCTTTGTTGTCTTGGTTCAATCTCATCGCTTAGTAGGACTCTTTCATTTACCAAGGTCTCTCCTCTTTTTTCATCCTCTGAATGTGATGATTATGCATCCTCATCCACATGAGCAACCCTAGCTTGGCCCTCAGCTCTCCTATCTGTCATTCCTTGTCATTGAGGGTATTCAAAGGCATGATGAACTTCTTCATTGCAATGGAAACAGGTACCATGAAAGCCTCCTCTTCCTTGTCCTTGTCCTCTACATCTTCCTCTTTGATTTCCAAAGTCTTGGTCATGGGAGCGGTTGAAACCCTCATTCCTCTGGTTCTTGCTAGTATCCTCATCTTCATTTTTCTTTTGGGTTTCATTGCGGCCTCCAGATGACCTACCGCTTCCCCTTCCTCCTTGACCGCACCCTCTTTGTCTTCCTTTAAACCTTTTATTTAGCTTCTCTTCAATGTGTAGGGCAAACTGGTATGCCTCTTCAATGCTGGTCATTCTTACCAAACTTAATTCCTCCTGGATGCTAGGTCGTAACCCACTGATATAATGAGAAACCTTCTCCTTATTTGCTTCTGCATGCCCCACTCTAATCAAGAGTCAATAAAATTCATCTATATATTCTTGGACTGATCTTCCTGCTTGCTTTAACCCATGCATCTTCTTGAACAAATCAAGCTCGTAGCCCACAGGAATGAACTGCTTCTTCAATTTGTCCACCATGCGATCCCATCTTGTGATCTTCTCCTTTCCTCTTCTATTTGTTTCCAATTGAACCTCTTGCCACCAGATTTTGGCATGGCCTTTCAATTTGGCTTTTGCAAACTTAACCCTATCTAGGTCCCTGATATCCTCATACTCAAAGTATTCTTCCAGTTCATTGATCCATTCGATCAACTCATTTGGTTTCACATTTCCTAAAAATACACCCACTTCAATTGTATGTCTTTTCCCAAACTTAGTAATGGCCCTAAAAAGCCTTTCTTCTACAGGATTTAGAACTTCTCTATCAAATTCCCCTTCTGGTCCCATTTCTTCTTCTTCATTGTCATCGTCACTGTCGTCACCTGCGACAACATTTTCTCCTTTACGAAGCTCCTCTTGCAATGCCTGTACCTGCCTTTGGAGGGCTCTAACCTCCTCAGGATTAACAACTCTAGCCCTTCCACCATGCTCTCTTTATGGAGGCATCTTCCAACTTGAAACCATAACCACACAGTCCTGGTGCAAACTGCCTCACAGTTGGCGCTCATTCTACACACTCAGGAAAACCAGCTCTGATACCACTTGATGGGGACACAACCCAAGAATAGAATAATACAGCCCTAAGAACAGAATGGACACAACAGAAAAGGGGAAATTATATTAACTAAGAAAATAAGCTAGTACAAATAGTACAGAGAAAATAAATTTCAAAACATACCCTAAGGTCTTACAATAGCATAAATCTAGAGATAATTTCTCCTTTCAGTACCTCCTCTCAAACTCCACTCCGAACTGTCTTTTACAATGCCAGAAATCTCCTTAAATAGACCTCAGAGGGTTAAGGACTAGGAGTAAATTCTAGAAAGTGCTAGTAGGCATCCACCGACCAAATAGAAGGTTCCAATAGCTGCATTAGAAGTCGTTGCAAATCTAGAAGAACATAGAAATGGTAACTGAACTTCCGGGAGGCATAACTTTTGAATCGTAGCTCCGATTGATGAACCGTTTACATTTTCAAAAAGCTCTCAAAGCACTCTATAGCCCTATGGACCAACTTCACTCATCCCCCATTTTTTGGCCCTTTGAGAGGTAATTTAATGCCCGTAACCTGACTTTGAAGCATTCTTAAGAAGTCTCCAAAACTTGAAAAACTGCAATAACTTTCAAACCGTGGGGCCTATTGACCTGATTCTTTTTTTGGAATGCCCTAAATCACAATTACATTCATCTGGCCAATTCACACCTTCTAGGTCACCAAAATGATGGCCAAATTGCATGCTCCTATTTTTTTGGGATTTTCAAACACACTGATAGTTGAACTGTGAGAGTTGGAACCTTTATTTGACCCAAATGGGTGTCCAAAAATGAAAACACATGAAATAGAAACTAAGTCTAAGTACATTTTTTTTTGGGTGACACAAGATTGCCCTTATACCTCTGGATGCTCCTGCATCACCTAATTTTTCACCAAGAATTTTTTTTTGTTATATTATATGAAAATTAGGGAGAAATTTTGTTTGATTTGTTTAGGGTTTCTAAAAAGATGTTATTCCTCATGGAAAAACCCTAAGGCAATGGTCATGTCTTATGTTGTGTTGAATTATTTATAAATTTAATGTGCAAATATTAAATAGGGATACATAAAACTTTTGTTATGCATTAACTCCTTATATCCTTAGGTCCAATGAATTATTTTTGTCTAATTAAGTCATGTCTCTAAAGTTCTTTTAACTTGCGACACTATGATATTTCTTTGTTCGCAACATTGCTCTTTTATGGTCACCAATAGTTTTAGAAGCTATGAAGATGTGAAATAGTCAAGATAAATGTCATCACTATGTTGTAGTTTTTGAGGTTGATCTTCATGTTTTTTTTGCAAAGAAGTGATAAACTGTGTTAGGAATAAGGTGTCTCAACCTTGGATAATTCCTATTCTTATTATTTGTTTTGTAAAATGTATTTCTTGCAAATAATGTTGATGTGTCAGCATCTTGAATTGTGTATAAGGAGATCATCACTAAAATGGTTATGACAGATTCCTATGACCCATAAGAGCTATGTTAGGAAGATTCAATGATAGGTGAAGACATGTGGCAACTGATAAATTTGAGTACTATACACTCTACCCTAATAGTGGGGTTCGGGGCAATGCCCCAAATTTTTTTTTAGGGTTCCTATATTTTTAGAGAATGGTAAAACCCTAATACGGTTACCTTTGGGAGTAACCCTAAAGTGAAGTGCATGTTTTAAGCATTTTTAGGGTTGCAAAGAGGTAGGATGTGAGAAAGTGTATTGGTGGTACTATGAGTTGCTACTAGTGTCTTTTGTTGTTGATGTTGAACATGCATTGCAAGTGTATTATAACCTTGTGTTGAAGATAATACATTGTGCAGGTTCTGGAGGGGTGGGGTTTTTTTACCAAAAGGTTTTTCCCCACTAGAAAATCTTTGTGTTATGTGTTTCTTTCTCTATCTATTTTTCTTTATGCTTGGTTGGCTATAATATTGTTGTTTACATGATATTGAATCTGTAATTGTAAAATATTTTAATAAGATTTGCACCATACTTATCTTAAGAGATTAGTGTAGGAAGTTATTTTCGCACCAGAGTTTCCTTACAAGTGGTATCAGAGCCTGATCAACTTTTGATCCTAGTTATTGGGTAGGGTTTTTTGAGCTAATCTCAAGTTCAGTGAGATTCTTGTGCAGAGCATCCTGAATCTTATTTGCATATTGAGATGGTGAGTTCATCATATAAAAGAATGGAGGTGGAGAAATTTAATGGAACTAATTTCAAGTTGTGGAAACTCAAGATGGAAGAAATTCAAGCGCTACAATACCAACAACTGTAGCTCAAGAAGATTGGGATATCAAAGACCATAAAGCTAAGGGTCTCATAAGACTCTATTTAATTGATGCAGTTCATTTGAATGTTCTAGATGAGAAAAATGCATATAGTTTGTGGGAAAGACTTGGGGCCATGTATCAGGCCAAATCTTTGGTGAACAAGTTGTTCCTGAGGAAGAAGTTGTACTCTCTATGAATGGAAGAAGGTGGATCCTTAACGGATCATTTAAATGCATTTAATCTATTGGCTGCATAGTTGACATTAGTTGGTGTCAAGTTAGAGGAGGAGGATCATTGCTACACACTTTTGTGTTCTCTACCAGATTCATGGGACCATCTTCACTGCTATTGGAGATGCAGAGAAAGGCTTCTATTTCAGAAAAAGAAGCCCTTGCTATTCGTGGGAGATCCACGAAAAGAGGGAAGAAAAATGTCAATAAGTCTGACAATAAGGGTAGATCCAAATCCCGTGGGAAGTCAAAGACTTCCAATAAGTCCAAGGGAAAATGTTGGAACTATAATAAACCTGGGAACTTCTGTAAAGATTGCAAAGAGCTAAAGAAGGAGAAGAAAGGTTCAAATTTAGCTTCAGAAAGATCTCAAGAAGATGGTGATGCATTCATCATAGCTTTGGCAGCCAATGGACCTGATGATGTGTGGTTGGTTGACTTGGGTGCATCTTTTCACATGACCTTTCATCAAAACTAGTTCTCAAAATATGAAGAGTTCAATGGTGGAAAGGTGTACTTGGGTGATGATTCTCACCTAAAGAAAGTTGGACGCGGAACGGTCACTATCAAATTTCTTGATGGACAAGTAAAGGGAATCAATGGAGTTATGCACATTCCAAGTTTGGCATGAAACCTATTATCTATAAGTATGTTGAATGATGTAGGTGTGTAAGTTGTTTTTTTGAAAGAAGGATGCAAGATGATGAGACGATCGATAGTGCTTACAAGGGGTACTAGGAGAGGTACCTTATTTCAGCTAGATGCATGTATTCCTCTATGTAATAGTTCTTCATCCTCACCATCTAAATGAGCAATGAAGAATACTATGGTTATTGGTTTTGATGGCAATGCAAACACTTTGGAAGGTAAGCTTCCTATAGAAAAGACAATGTTATGGCATTTGAGATTTGGTCACATTGGTGAAAAGGGTCTCAGAACCCTAAAAAATTAAAAATCTCATTGAGGGGTTAAATGATTGCAATCTTGAGTTTGACTTTTGTGAACACTATTTCTATGGTAAACAAAATCGTGTTCAGTTTTACTCTAGTTCTCACAAATCTTCTGATTCTTTGGATCTTATTAATTATGATATATTTGGTCATGTAAAAGTTCCTTCAATCTCCAAGTTTGTATTTTTTGTATCTTTCATAGATGATTATAGTAGAAGGACATGGATTTATTTCCTTAAAAGTAAGACACAAGTCTTTAGTCTATTCAAGGAATTTAAAGCCCTTGCAGAGAATCAGACTAGTAAGAAGATTAAGTGTGTGAGAACTGACAATGGTGGTGAGTTTTTCTCAACAAATTTTGAACAATTCTATAAAGAACAAGGTATCGAGAGGCATAAGAAAACTCCTTATACCCTAGAGAAAAATGGAGTTGCAAAGAGAATGAACAGGACACTGATGGAGAAGGCTAAGAGTATGGTTAGTGGAGCTGGTTTAGAACAAAGGTTTTGGGCTGAAGCTGTGGCCACTTCTTGCAATCTGGTTAACAAATCTCCTACATCAGCCCTTGTTGGTAAGACACCCATGGAGTTTTGGTATGGTAAGAAGCCTTCAATTAGACATCTTCATGTTTTTGGTTGTGAAGCTTATGCACATGTTCCAAAGGAGAAAAGATCTAAGTTGGAAAAAAAAGTTGTTAAATGTATTTTCATTGGATACAGTGCTGGTGTGAAAGGATACAAGCTTTGGGATCTTGTGACTAGTAAGGTGTTGTATAGTAGAAATGTTGTTTTTAGAGAGCTAACACATTCTCCTATTGTGTTACAACTAGACGAAAAAGAAAAGGAAAAAGATGTTGTTCAATTGCCTCCTACCCCTGAGAAGACTAAACAGAGAGACCATGTTGGGTCTAATGATGAGAAGATCTCTAGTAGCTCTGATAGTTTAGAAGAAGAGGAAGAAAAACCTCAATTGCAGCCCTTGAGGAGATCCACAAGAGAAAGAAAGCAACTAGAAAGGTTTGGTTATTCTATGTTAGATTCTAATTGTGCTTTTTCTTTGATTACTAACACTGATGAGCCTAGATCTGTGAAAGAGGCTTTGGGCATGGAAGATGCAGGTTCTTGGATTGAGGCTATGGATGATGAGATGGCTTCATTAGAGAAAAAAAAAACTTGGGACCTTGTACCTTTTCCTAAAGGGAGAAAATCTGTTGGCTGTAAATGGGTGTTCAAGAAGAAATTATATGCAGATGGCAGTGTTGAAAGGTACAAAGCTAGATTGGTTGCAAAGGGGTATTCACAAGTAGAGGGAATAGATTATGGTGAATTATTCTCTCCTATTGTAAATTTGACATCCATTAGATTTATGTTATCTCTTGCTGCATCATATGATTTAGAGATAGAATAGTTGGATGTGAAGACAACTTGCCTTCATGGTGATTTGGAGGAAGAGATTTATATGTCACAGCCTGCGCACTACATTGTTAAAGGTAAAGAATCCTTAGTTTGTAGATTAAAGAAATCTCTATATGGTTTGAAGCAATCTCCTAGGATGTAGTACCTTAATTTTGATGCTTTTGTGTTGTCAATTGGATTTGTAAGATCAAAATTAGGTCATTGTGTTTATTTTAGAGTTGAAAATGATCGCCTTCTTATTGTTTCATTATATGTTGATGATATGTTGCTGTTTGGCAAGGGTAAGGGTATGATTTCTGATTTTAAATCTCAATTGTTAGCACAGTTTGAGATGAAAGATCTTGGGGCAGCTAGGTACATCTTGGGTATGGAAATCAGTAGAGACAGGTCTAACAAAAAAATTTGGTTGAGTCAAAGTAAGTATGTGAAGTTTGTGTTGGACAGGTTCAGCATGGCAGATTATAGACGACTATGTGTTCCTATTTCTATGGGAAAAAATTTATTTGTAGATGATTTTCCAAAATCTCCTAGTGAGGTGGAGGACATGAGTAGAGTACCTTATGCTAGTGCAAATTGAAGTCTTATGTATGCTATGTGCTATACTAGACTAGACATTGCCCAAGCAGTGGGAGTCCTGAGCCATTTATGGCTAATCTTGGATGGGTACATTGGGATGCAGTTAAGCGAGTATTCAGATATTTGAGGGGTACATCAGATTACTCCATATGTTATCATGGTAACTCTTCTAGATTTTTGCATTCAATTTTTATTTGTGTGTTTGTGGATTTAGATGGGGCAGGTGATATTGACTGCAGGAGATCCACCAGTGCTTATGTGTTCACTATGTTTGGTGGTGCCATCAGTTGGATGAGCAAGCAACAACCTGTGGTTGCTTTGTCCACTACAGAATCTGAGTACATGGCTGCTACTCATTCTTGTAAGGAAGCCATTTGGCTTAAGAGATTGTGTTCTAATGTTGGTGTTGATGCAGAACATATTACTATTTGGTGTGATAGTCAGAGTGCTATTTGCCTTGCAAAGAATCCAACTTTCCATGCCAGAACGAAGCGCATTGATGTGTAGTTTCACTTTGTGGGAGATATGGTGGAAGATGGAAAGGTAAATTTGGAGAAGGTCGATACTGTGAAGAATTTTGTAAATGAATTAACAAAACCAGTGGGCACTGAGAAGTTCAGATGGTGTTCAGAGTCTATGGGCCTTTTGGCCTATAGTGGTTAGTTTCTGTTATGTTCTTGTTGCTCTTACAAGGTGTTCAACAAGTGGGAGAATGTTAGGAATAAGGTGTCTTAACCTTGGATAATTCCTATTCTTATTATTTTTTTTGTAAAATGCATTTCTTGCAAATAATGTTGATGTGTCAGCATCTTGAATTGTGTATAAGGAGATCATCACTAAAATGGTTATGATGGATTCCTTTGGCATGTAAGAGCTATGTTAGGAAGATTCAATGATAGTTGAAGACATGTGGCAACTGATAAATTTGAGTACTATACACTCTACCCCAATAGTGGGGTTTGAGGCATCACCCCAAAAAAAATGTTAGGGTTCCTATTTTCTCAGAGAATGGTAAAACCCTAATATGGTTACCTTTGCGAGTAACCCTAAAGTGAAGCACATGTTATAAGTGTTTTTAGGGTTGCAAAGAGGTGGGATGTGAGAAAGTGTATTGTTGGTACTACGAGTTGCTACTAGTGTCTTCTATTGTCGATGTTGAACTTGCATTGCAAGTGTATTGTAACCTTGTGTTGAAGATAATACATTGTGCAAGTTCTGGAGGGGTGGGCTTGTTTTACCGAAAGGTTTTTCCCCACCGATAAATATTTGTGTTATGTGTTTCTTTCTCTATCTATTTTTCTTTATACTTGGTTGGCTGTAATATTGTTGTTTACATGATATTGAATCTATAAGTGCAAAATATTTTAATAGGATTTGCACCATACTTCTCTTAAGAGATTAGCGTAGGAAGTTGTTTCCACACCTGAGTTTCCTTACAAACTATAAATCACAAGGTCATGACTTTAAATAAGCCTCAAACATTTCAAGTTAGGATGATGCAAGGGATGACCATTACAGTTAGAATAAATTGTATCATAGCTTCACAAGAAGTTAACGATTAACCTATGGTTAAGGTAGTGAAGTAGTGAAAAGATAATAATAACACATTTATAGGGTTAAATGACAAGTTAGAGTTTTAAGTTGCAAAGAAGAAACAAAGAGCCATATAGTTAAATTTTAAACCTTTGCATCATCACAAGAGGTTAAATTTGACTCAAGGTCAAAGTGGCAAAGTGGAAAAAGGTAACAACAACAATTAAATTTAAGGTTATTGCTTCATCACATGTAGTTAACTTAGATCCAAGGTTAAGGATATGAAGCAATGATATATGATCATTTCACCATTTTGATATTTGATTGAGTTAGAATCTTAAGTTATGAGGTTGTAAAGAAGGTAATTATTAACTTCAAATTGATTACCAAAATATCACAGGTGACAAAGAAGATAAGATTTTTTAAGTCTTGATGGTGTGAAAAGTAATTAGAATAGTTAAAGATAAAGGCTATTGCATCATTGCAAGGTTCTGGAAGCAGTTAATTTCTTTGGTCACAAAGCCAAGAAAAAAAGTAGCAGTCAATCAAGATAGTGATCACAACATTGCATCATTAAATCAAGCCTTATGTTTGGCAGTTGTGAAGAGGTGGCAAGGTCAATATTTGAGTCATCACAACATTTCAAGTGAAATAAATGTTAAGTCCTAGACTATGGAGAAGTGATGATTAGTTGTGAGGAAGCGATAAAGGTTAAAATAAAGAGGTGATTGCTTCACAATCCTAAGTGGTCAACAAGGAAATAAAGTTGTGAAATGGAAAATAAAAGGAAGTGCAGCATTGTAGGAGCTTAAGATAACAATCAAGAATTCAAGTGGTGAAGTTGTAAAATAGTTACAAAAGTATTTCTCACATGGTCGTAGCTAGAAGTAAAGAGAAATGGTAAACCACATCAAAGAGGAGAATAAAGGGAATCACAACTTTGCAACCTCTAGTTTTAAAAGCATAAAACAATTTTAAATAGCCGCATCTGAGCTAGAGAAAAATATATGAGCTAGAAATAAAAATAATGAAAAAGTGAAGAGTTTGCTAGCTTTTCAAGGATTGATAGGTTTTAAAGCATGTTAGTTTTTAATGCCATTAAAACCACACTCCCTTAGCAGAAATAGATAAATTCTAAAGAAGAATAGATATTTTCCTTACCAGTTGCATAAATGTTTAAGATTTGAAAGTAGGGCTCAAGTTGTAGAGTGAATTTGAGAAATTTCTAGTTTACAAAATTCAAAATTATTGAAATAACTTGAAATATGTATCATATAAGGAAGGAGAACTACTAGCACAAGTTGTAATTAAAGAGTCTACTATGAAAACAAAGCGCCCTAGCTCATTTGTAGAGGAATGGATGTAGATTCTACCTAGTTCTTTGAACACATAGTCTACAAATGACCATGCTTTTAGGGATACTTATGTATTTTGTAGAGACGTAGAGGTTGTTGATAGGAACAAAAGTGAAATGTTTTGGTTCTTCTACAAGAATAGAATAAAGAAGGTACCAATTTCAAACTCTTGGGCTAGAATTTTTGGAAAGCTAATCATGCTAGAGGTTTTTGTAGATATTGACCTAGTTAAGGCATTGATAAAGTCTTATAATCTAGTCACCAAGTCCTTTCATAGGGAAGATAGAATCATCTTCCTGGCACTGGATAAGGAAACATTTATAGAAGTATTTGATTTGGGAGGTCCAATTTCATTGCCTATTGACATGGACAAGTTGAATGAAAATTTCAAGAATCAGAAGAGCTTCAACATGGGTAGACCAATGACAAGGCACATTCCAACTTCAAGGAACAAAAAGGGAGATATTTCAAAGAATAAGGAGGTGGAAGACCTTATGACCCTTGAGTTCTTTCAAAGATACATGTAGAACTATCTTTGGTCTCAACAAAGCCCTAGGTTCAGATGGAACCATGAATTCTCTGGGTGAACATTATGTCATGGCATTAAATATCGAGGACCCAAACACAAATTTTTGGTATGATTTTGTAACCTACATCATCAATAATATTCATGAGGAAATTGTTGTTGCACAAGAGGGACATTTAGATAACTTCAGGTTCCATTACTACTCCTTGATCATGCATCTCATCCTATGCAGTTAATATCATTGAATAGGGAATATCTAGGTAAAATTGTAAAAAAGGGAACATTTTTTTGTAGATGTACCAAGGTAGGAGATTTTGATATAGGAAATAATTCTATAGAGAAAAATGATACATTCCAAAGGAGCTAAAAATTACCAAATGGGCATACAAGAATCTATGATCCTAGCAATGTAATTAGAAATGCCTTAAAGTAAATGAGAGGATACACTTTCGCTTCAACAAAATGTTCATGGGAGGAGGATTTCATTGCTAACTATCTGGATGAGAATGTATGTAAGGAGAGGATGATCAAATACAAAGATGTTCTAAGTTTTGAGCAGGAGATGAAAAAAGTTTGATGAAATATCAGCACAAGTCCCTAAATAGATAAGAAGAAAGGTTAATCCCAAATCTATTGATGAAGATATTGTTGTAGAAGTTAGTGATGATGAAGAGGATCAAGCATAAAAGTCAGAGTGGCCTCAATAGAGGAGAAAGAACCAAAAAATGATGGAAATTCCACCAAAGGCTCAGTGGAAACCTCACAAATCTTACCAAGGGGTGGCCAATATTTTGATGATGTAAAGAGAAATTATTGGATAGCTTAAACCATTGAAGATGAGAAAAGGGCTATAAAATTATAACTACAAGCTCAAATGATTGATGAAAGAACCGTTGAAGACAATGAATTTATAAGTGATGAAAATTTCAACAAAACTGAAGAGTTTAAAAGATTCATGTTCAAGCTGAAACAAAATGAGTTGTCCCTACAAATGAAACTAGGTGACTCTAACGAGGTACTTGTTGAGTTAGTACAAAAACTACAAGAGTATGATCCTATTACTGAAACCCTCACTGTAGAAGAAGCCAAGGAGCTAATACAGAGGAGTGAAATGATTGTATTCCTAGGATGGGATATCAATTCTTCATTTTTTCTAGATCAGAATAGGAGGTAGGACGAGACAATTTCATTTAAAGACAAGAATTAGTGGGAGAGTTAAGAAGGTCGGGGTATAACATTAATTCTTAAACCATGGAAATATGGATACTATCTCCAAAGCATCAAAATCCCACCCTCGTGGAGATTAAAGAGTCCCCAAAAGGGAATGTTATATTTTGGAATGTACACTCTACTTCTAGTAGCGAAATATATGGATTGTAAACTTTGGAAACAATGTTGGGAAAGAATTGGATTGATGTCCTAGAGGAGAAACTGGCAAAATCCTATGAGAGGTATATCCAAATCAAGAGGCACTATGAGGAAGAAATGAAGAAGACTTATGTCTTAGAGCATAAAACTCTCAAACTAGAAAATAAGAGAGTAGCATTAAAAAATACTAGGAGATCTACTATAGAAATTCAAGACATAGGGCTATGCATCTTATATGCAAGATATATCAGGTCAAGCTATGGAAGTGGATGAAGAGGAGGTGGATTCTAGGAAAGAGATTGAAATCAAAACCATCATGAATTTGTTAATCCACAAGATAAACACTTTGATGTTTTTTCACAAAATGTGGATGGCAACTACATTGTTCTATAAGGGAAAGAATATAAGTTTTTTGAGGCAATTTCCTTGTTATCTCCTTTGTTCACTACATGGGGCCCTTATTCCCAATTCTTTGATAATCTTGTACCTATGGTGACACATAAGGACTTACCAAAGGTAATGATTTTCATTGTCAGAAAAATGATTAATAAGGTAAAAGAGTTGAATGGAATCTTTATGGAAAAGATGCAATTGATTTAGAACAAGATGAAAACAATTTCCATAGGCATACCAAATTGTATACCCTCTATTTTGGGTAAGATAGAGGAATTAGGGAATGGCTAGAATGGTCATGTTCCTTTGATAACATCTTTAATCACTATAGATTTTTTTCATACTACAATGGAGAGGCTGACATTGTAGTAGTATATGATTTAATAGATGTCTTGTGTAAACCAGAGTTTAAGATGGGAAAGGTAATGATAGAGGTTAAGGCTATATAGATGCAAAGTGGAAAAAATTTTGTGAAGAATTAAATGGAATCAAGGATGCCACATGGCCTAATGTAGACGTAGATATAGCTATATGGGAAGTTATAGTAGAGATAAATGCCCTACCATCTTGGGATAATGATCAGGTAGTTAAGGTCCTAGTTAAAGGTAGAAGAGACAAAAAGAAAAGGCAAAGAAAGTGACAACGAGTTAGAATACAAATAGAAGTATGTTGAAGATGCCTATAGAAAGTGCCACTTACTAGTTTTGCAACCGTTTCCCTAATTTTGTTAGAATATAGAGAATGTTTGTAATTTAACAATATAAAAATATCTTTTCTTTTAACATCTGTCCTCCCATCTGAAGCTTTTTGCAATCCTTCTATAAAAGGATTTTCAAGATGTGGAGTGATGGTCCAAAGTCTATAGAATCTTAGTGTTTTTTTTATTGCAATTGGTCCAATTTTTGTGTCAATGATATGTTGTATTAAATTTTTCATATCTAAGAATACAATGAACATTGAAAGACTATTTTTTTCAAGTTTTGAGTTATATTTCAAGTTTTATACTAGTAATGTATGGTTTTCAAGGAAAATTAATACAAATGAGAAGTTCTACATATCTTTGTCTCAAAGTTTTGTCTCCATTTTCATGTATCTATTATTTTGAGATTGAAATGAGAAAGGTTCTTTCAATTTAGTATAGCTTGGATGGGTTGTATATCTTTTCATTGATTTATTTTGCTTCAAGTAATTAAGTAAATGATTTCATGAATTGATAGGCTTTCTAGGTATATTTGAGGGATATCAAAAGAATGAAATTTATAGTTAATTGTTGATAAGTTTAATTACAAGTCAAATAAATAGATCTAGGGTTATTAGTTTGACTCTATATAGAAATGGATAAGCTAGTGGTCAATTAATTCAGATGCAAGTTTATATAGTCATGTGGTTTCACAATATACATATAAATCAAAATCAATTTTCCATTTCTATAATGAAGAACTAAATTTCTCATCATTCCTTTGTTGTAATAGCTTTCTTGGGGTTTATAGTTAGCTATTATAACACATAAGTTAATTAAAATATCAAGAAGATTATTGACCATTCATCTCTATAAGGGATATATTTGTGAAAGAGTATCACTAAAAAAGTCAAATCAAGCCATAGGTGCACCCGCCTTGGTTTTGTAGAGCCTAAAGTGTAGAGAGTTCTTTTTCTCTGTCATGTTGGTCCAAACCTAAGATAAATTTAGTCAAATATGGGAATTAGCTAATACTTAGGATTTTTTTTAATCTTTTGTCTCTTGCTATTGGGTTTTACAACTAGTAGTTTTAACACACCAACACAATGTACTCAATAGATGACTTCAAAAGGACTTTTCTAGCTAGTCTTGTTTACAGTGTCATTGTAGGCATAGTCTACTTGAGAATCATGTGATCCCAACTCTGATCATACTCCTTGGTCAAGCATCTCAAGAGATTTCCTAGGATCATATTAATCACCTCTATCTTTCCATCTATTTGAGAATGGTAGGTTGATCCAAAGGATAGGTTTGTACCTAACCAGTGCCACAGAATCTTCCAAATGTGACTAATAAACTTAGTGTATCTATCAGAAACAATATTGAGAGGAAGTCCATGGATACTTAAAACTTCCTTATAGAATATATTTGCAATAGCTTATGCATCATGAGTGGTTTTACATGGCACAAAGTGGGTCATTTTGTTGAACTTTTCCACAATGACATAAACACTATCAAAACCTTGCTTGGTTTTAGGAAGCCCCACAACAAAGTCCATGGATTCTTAGACATTCCCAAGGTCTTTGGGAAATAGGAAAAAGGTGATGAAGGCCTATATTGGTAGCAACTCCCTTGGATTTCTAACAAACCATGCAATATTCCACATACCTTTCCACATCATTGCTTAAGGTAGGGTAGTACTAAAACTTCTAAACCAAACACTAGTACATTTGAGGTCAATTTTCAACCTTTAATTTGACCAAGGTCTTTTCTTGGCTTGTTCAATTTTTTTTTTGTTTACGAGTCTGATTTGGTTGAAATTTTGACCATAATGACCAATTTGGTCAAATTTTTGACCAAATCGGGGCTCATAAATAAAAGAAAAAAAGAAAAAGGTGTGTGCGAGATTTATTTCACAATTTGGGCATTTTAGGAGAGAACTAATTTGGAGGTCTACATTTTAGGGAACTAAATTTAGAGATAGGGGAGGGCTTTTGATTCTAGTGGGGGAGTTTCTTGTTCTTACAAAGTAGGGGAAGGCTCAAGAAGTTGATAGGTCACAGGGAATTTTGGCCTCATTGGGGTGAATTTCTAATGTTCCACCTATAATCATGTCGTTACCAATATATTCCACCAAATCTAGACTATTATTCATATATCAAAGAGTGTGAGATTAAATTATGTTGATAAATCTAAATGGAGAAGACATGAATGTGCACTTCATATCTAGGTCTACAAGTGATGTGAGTTTGAAGATGTTTTCCTTCACACATTTGTTGCACTTTTCTTTAGTATTCTTGTCTATTCAAACAAGTAGAGTTTTATTCTTGTTCTTGCTATAACATTAGAAATCTCATTAAATGGATTCAATTGTTTTTCAAGTGCTTCATGTGATTGAGAACTTTCTCTAGTCAAGAATTTATTTCTCTCCCCACACTGTTACAAGTTTATACTTGGGATACCATATTTTTATCTTTGTTTTATCATCATCACCAAATGCCAATTTATGGGCATATAAGATCACATAAAGTTGTCATAAAAGTCACACATAGGTTTAGAGGTGTCACTTTTGGCTAGTGGGAAAGGGTATGATATTCCTAAACCCTAGCTAAGAAGTTAAATGACAAAGTGAACCTAGATTATGAAGACAATAAGGAAAATCTTCATCATGGTAAACCAATATGACAAAAGGTAGAGTGTCTAGATCTATTTGGCTTCCTTTTAAGTGTTATGTCACTTGAATATTGTAAACTCATGTTCCTAACTTTGATTTTGATTTGGAGGATTGTTTGGTTATGGTGGTAGTTGATTGGGTCCTCAATGCATCTATTTAATACTCAACCAGATTGCTATTTATGTTTATTTTTGTCTTGCCACTCTTTTATTTGTCAATTTTATCCCATTGATGTTAATGATGGTTGTATGTAGAGCACTTCCATACTCCAGCACTTGAAGGTGTACGTACATTTGGGGCACACAACATGACATAAGCTTATTGATTCATCAAATTAGTTGATATAATTTCTCTCTCTTTTATCTTTGAATGCTATCATATTATATGCCAAATTTCATCTATGAAGTTTAAATTTCAAAAAAAATTTACTCTTTCCAAACTTCATTTGAATTCTATATGTCTGATCATAGTTTCATCTAGTAATTTCTAGTCTCACAAAAATTGTTTCCAACAAGGTGGATATTGATTCATCCTTTTGAATTAAAATAGGAGGCTCTATGTAAATTTCTCTATGTAAATTTCTATTACTCATATTTACATATCAACTTAGAAAATTAATTTGATTCCAGGCCACTTGTAAGAGAGACATTGATTTTCTCATTTGAGATAAGTGAGGCTCATAATCTTACTAGTTGGAACAAACCTTGTTTTATGAATCATTTTCTCTTAGATTTATCTAACGATTTAGTTGATGACTATAGTCATTCAATGCTAAATTGCTGCCATACTAATACACTAGAATGTCTATATTGTTCATTGTTGTATTGTAATAGATATTTTTCTCCATGATGATAATAGACATTTGATGTCTCATTTGGTTATTGTATCACTAGACTGATTTGTAATAAATGGATATTTTATCAAATGACTAGTTTCTTCAAGACATGTCTCCTATCTTTTCTAGTTCAAAGGAAATAAGTTCAATTCAAATTTGTATCTTTTAGGATCATCATACTATTTTGTATTTTTCAATTAATTGCATTCAAGTAATTTTTCATAGGAAAATATGTACATGGCTCATAGTTGTACACTTGTGATTTTTTAATAAAATATTTAAGACAAGTAGGAGCTGCCAAAGAACGATGACCAAGGGATTTAGTCTTAAGGTTCTAGTTAGTTATTAAGTTATATTTCCCTTTTGGTAGATTGATAGAGATGAAAAGCAAGGAATATCTAGAATAACATCCTTTATGCCTCAGTAAGAAAGAGACACAAGAAGGGTTTCAGGCTGGGATGACAGGAGCTCCAAAAGAGAATAATGAATATTGCTTTTGACCTTTCAGATTTTTGAATATTTCTTTGAACATCATCACAATATTAGTTTGAATATTTTATGATTAGATTATATGAATCTTTTTATCAATATTTTCATATTCACATTCTATAATCCACCATCAAAATGAACATAAGAGAGAAGAAAATGATTACTCTAACTGAAATATTTTCAAGCTATATGGAAAAGTTTGAATGAATGTTTCATGACAAATAGAGATATGATACATGCTTTAATTGTATATAAAAAAATGGGACATAGCCATGGAAGGTAGTACAATGTACAAAAGTATACACCAAATGGTTTCTTATAGTAAATCCCTAAATACTTGGTCAAATTGGAAAAATTCACAAGTAGGTTCCAAGAAATCAATGGTATTTGTCAGCATCATGGCACCTCGCCATTCAAGGTTGGTCATCTTATATGATATTTATTTCTAATTTTCCTCAACAAGTTTTAAATTGTCATTATCATGCACTATAGTAAATCACATTGCGTTGTTCAAAGTTATTATTTAGCCATAACAAAAAATTTATCATAATTTGATTGCATGAAACTTCTTTCCATGAAATTTTTCCATTATGCACCATGATCTATCATTAGAATAAAGAAATTATAATAGTAAAAAAAGAGAAGATCATAAAGTATGATTCATAACATTGGTAGAAATAATTCACACAATCAATTCCTAAAATGTTTTTCATGATTAATTTTAATCTGAACGTGTCCACTTGAACTCCAGTTAACATAATTGGCATGATTTTAATACAAGGGTGAGAAAGATACAGAGCCTTTGCAGGGCACATCTACATATAATCATCCATTACCATTTCAAGTGTCAATACTAAAACAAGTTGTGAATAGCACAAGTTTACTTGTTTCATTGGATATAATAGGAATGTCCCATCTATGCAAGGATGCACATCCCACAAAATATTTTGGTGCTAGTGGGTAGTCAATATGTTTCAATGGATTCTTTCTTGATAAAATTTCCTTCTACCACTTGGAATGAGTGATGGGATGGAAGTTTTGACTAGGTTCTCAGAGCCATTATTCTTCAATGGTATAAAAAGTGGAAGAAAAGTTAGATTGTAGGTGTGCATCTTATTTCTTTCTTCGTATGCAATGGTTTTGTTTTAATCCTAAGAAAACCTGACTAGATATAATTACTATTACTGACAAGGCTATGTAGTTGTTCCTAATGTTGATTCCACAATTTCTTCTTCATTTATATGTTTGGTTGCATATATTTTTATCGCTGAAGTTTTCTTCCATTGATTATGTCCCCTTTTCTAATTATTGGCATTTAACTCCATATATATGATATATCCTTTCTATTGAATTGTTGTAACTCTTATACATCCAAAGAATTTCTCTTTACTCTTAAGAGATTGTACCACCTCTTATTATCATTTAATAAACTAATTCTAATATATGTTTGATCATAATCTATGATCAACATAATGCAATAATGTATTATGATCTTTGCAGTTCACTAATTCTTCAACAATTAGTCAATATTTGTTTAGCCACCATAATATTGATCAAAGATGTTTGAATAAGTAATTCTACTATCAAGATACAAATTGATTTTCTGAAGCATTTTAATCTTTGTCAATATGATTAAAGTGATTCCTATTAAATTTCTCATCTCAAAATTTTGTCTTTGATATTAAATATATCCCTTGTATTTTCTTCCAATATGTTCTTGTTAGCAAGTATGAGTTACAACAATGTCAATGTGGGTGTATGCTTGCTTCTATCAAATTGTTATTCCTAATGCTAATATGATGTTTGCACATTAAAATAGGCTTAGGTAGATTTTTTTGCCAATGGTATATGTTTTCATCAATTAGTCTAAGAAAATACCATGTTTTCAAAGTATTATCGGTGTTATCTTTCCTCTTTTCCATGGCAATTATAATTTTTTATTATTTATTTGGGTAATTGATTGTATTGCTATTAACTCTTATTCCATATTAATATTCATTATATTATACTATTTAAATAGTATTGATATATTATTTTATTAATCTATATGTTTTCTTATAATACATAAATTTATGATATAATAATTTTTGTTAACCTCATAATGGTTTTTGACACTTGAGTGCCAATACACTTAACCAGTTTCTATATTGGAACCAAGTACACCATGTATGCCAAGCCACAACATGAGCTGAGTCAGGAAAGACTTCAAGTGCCGAGTGATCTTTAGGTGCCAAGCATGATACAAGTGCCGAGTGATATTTAAGTGCTGAGTCACAAATGATGTCGAGCAATATAGAAATGCAGCAGGAGTTGAGTAATCCAATTTGATATTAGTGTCGAGCATCTGGAATCAGTAAGTGCCGAGTAACACAAAATGTAGATATGAGTTTGTAACTTCATTGATTCATATGTAAACCATTTTCATGGATGACATATGACGAATCTTGAAGGACTAAATGATAAGATCAAATATTTTGTATTTTCTATGCAATCTACATGTAGCCAATAAGAAAAGTGCAAGGAATGAGCGGGAAGCAAAGATTCAATATAGATCGTAGATCCATACCTAACCCTAAGTCTTTGAATGTCTTTATAAGGAAGACAAAATCTCATTAGAAAGTGATGTGGATGTACAAGGGTGTGGAAGGAACACTATTTCAGAATAAAGAGTATCAAATCTCAAAGGATCAAGATTAGAGAAAGCAGATCAAGTGCCTGTATTCAACAAATGAAGGATTGTAAGCTATTAGATTTATTGTACCTAATACTCTCTAGCAATTGTATTAGAATGAAAAACCCTATGGTGATAGGTTAGCTTAACAGCTATTTTGTAGATCCTTTAAATAGGTGATTAAATCCTTTAACAGTGTGACACTTCATGTAAAGTGTTTGTAAATCCTTTAACCAAGTCACTATTGATATAGTGTAAAGCCTTTAACAGGGTAGGGCATACCATCAGAAGTGGTTAAATGTTATTACTGTAGTGATTTTGTGGGTATCATCCCCACCCCAGTTTTACCTTCTTATTTTTGGAGGGTTTCTGGATTACCAAAATCTCAAGTCTTATGTGGTGATGCTTATGTGTTTTTCATAATTGTCTGATATGTTCATATGCATGCAATCTACTTTCAGTTAAAAAGTTTTAATGGTTAAAATACAGTAACTTAAATTTAATTCTGTAGTCTTGATATCAAGTAACTTAAGTTAAAATTAATGTTTTTAGTCTGTGGCCTGGAAAAGGGATCATGGAATGTGTTTTACAAGATCTTTTTATGCACAAAGATGATATTTATAAATTTATTTATTTTTGTTTCCAAAGATGTTTAATACTATAATTGTTTTGAGTTTTCTTATGTTGGAATTTAGGGATAAATTAACCACTACCCTATTAATACTGCTTTTATGTTTGGAGAATAGAATTTGAAACTCAACTGATGATGTGAGAGCTTCATGTCTAGTTCAACAGTATTGTAAGGCTTGTGGAATATTCCATTATATTGTGCTAGTATTCATGCAAAGAAATGTTAAATTTTCTTGTAATTGGTTGTTGAGAAATTATAAACATCGTATCCAAGCACAAGATGTAGTAGGTCTCTATATCATCTGGTGACTAAGGGTCTTTATGCATTATGGTGATGCGTGATAATCTCTATCAGTACTTGTAAGGATCATATTTTATTCTAATGAGATTTCCTTTTGTCATCTTATAGTTTTTAAAGAAATTATGTTTCATGTTGTTGATTTCTCACCTCTTGGTTTCGTGAACCCACTTTTGTTCTCATGCCATTAGCCTATCCAATTATTATTCTATAAAAAATTTAGGTAAACCTCAGAAATCTCCTATGTGGTTTATCTTGTATCACCATCCTCTACAAGATGAGACTCTTTGGAGCACATAACCATTTTTTCATTTGGTATTTTAGTTTACAAATGAAAATTCCATAGCCTAATAGAATAAACCATAGAATATGTCACTTATGGTTACTATTGGATTGGGGTACATTTCCAATGTTGAATATTTTAGCATATAGATTTTGGACTCTTTGTGAAAATTTTTATATTTTAAATACTTTATTATATGAATTATAGCTTAGATGATGATGTGATTACTATATATGAATCTTATGTATGTATAAAGCACAGTCAACTTATACGTATGACTACATATTGTATCCATCGTTTTGATTCCCTTGCCTTTGCTTATAATTATCTACCCTAGTTTCTAAGAATCTCCATTATTGAAAGGTATTCAGTGTATGGATTCCCATTCCTAGATTTTTTGGTGACCACATTTATATCTAATATAGCTTTCTTCTCACTTGTTTACTTGCACACCTTAATTTTATTGGTGCTTCCATCCCTAAACTTGTACATGTACTAGTAGCCATGTGCCTTGTGGCAACTTGGTTATTTAGTGCATGAGAAAATTGGTATTCTAGTAGCATTGTTGTCTACCTCTTTCTTGTTCTAGTTTTTAGTACAAATTTCACATGATAATTCCATGTGGACTAAAGTGAATGTTGTCACTAAACCTTGCACTCTTGTTCAAAGTTTTTACCTAAGGACAACCTTGTGAAAGGTGGGAACAACCTTAAAACTATGGGACCTAAACTATGAGGTTGACTCTCTAGAGAAGGTTGGCTTCCTTTACTATTAGGATGCAACTAACTAGCTTTTGAGAAGAAAAGGGAGAAGGAATGCATAAAACAAGATACCTATTCTAATATAAAGGGGGGTGATGCCCCAAAGTAGAATTTACAAACTAATCTTTTCCCATACATGCACACTTGAACTATTATGACATCAAAAATATACATATTTAAATTTGTTTAAATACAACAATCGCATGCAAATCAGACAACCAAAATGAATGACATAAGGAAGAAAAGAGTTAAATTATATATCATTCATAGGTCAAAAGAGATACAAACATGTAAGTTTTAGATAGCCACAAAATATTAAAGAGAGGAAAATAGATTTTGCACAATCATCAATGGATGGAGGTGATAAGGCATAATATCATTAGGTCTAAAGGAAAAGAGGATTTATAGTGAACTTGTAGAGAAATATTAGAGAAATGGAGAAGATTCAACTTAAAGAATTACAACTTTTCTTTTATAGTGTAAGCATAATTGGGATATTTTTGACTAAAAGTTATTCCACAACCACTTCCATTAAGTCTTTTACGAATAATTAAGATGATCTAAGCAAAAGATCTGATCCGATGCACTTGTAAAGACATGAAAATCATGAAAACCCTAATTGGAGCAACCTTGAAATGATAAGAATAGCACCAATCAACACTAGAATCCCTAAAATGGACAAGAAAGTAGTAGGAGGAATGTTTCTACCTTGTTCCTAGTGTAGCAATAACTCTAGAGTGGTTGGGATCAATCGAAAAGATCAGATCATGCAAGAAACCCTACCTTTATTCATTCCTGGCTCAACAAATTAGCAAGGTCCATAGTCAAACTAAATCCTACAACCAAAAAGCATTGTATGGACCAATAATCTTATTTCATTCAACCATCTCATTAGGTCTTCATGCGTCTAACCATTTTAAACAACTAACCATGCCACCCTTTAAAACTTAATTGCAATGGCCTATAATACTATTAACCTTAACTATGATGTCAACTTTAACTTCACCTACCTTTTTTTCCAAATTGGAGCCACTAAGACATGTGCAAAAAACCTCATTAGTTTTCCATAACTAAAGACCGATCCTTTTCCCATAGCAATATAATGAGAGACATTGATCTTCTAAGATTGGACGATCTAGATAAAACTACAATATCGTGACCCTACCAGTACCTCCAACCGATGAGAATGTTTCCCTTTTCCAAATTGTTTGACACTGATCTACCTCACCTGTGGCCCACCAAAGGAAAAGGACCCACTTGTCACATGACAACAAGGAACTTTCCTGCATTTCTTAAAGTCCTAGCATCTTTAGAAAGTAGAAAAGTTCAAATCATTGATCGTGGAAGATTGGACAATGGAGAAGTTGAACCTATTGAATTTGATGAAAGATCAATCCCACAAATCCCAAGAATCACCTTCATAAAAGTACCTATCACAAAAAGACAGAAGCAAAAAGTTATGGAACCTGGAATTACCAGATCCATATATGAGACAAGTGTTTGCATGCAGGTGATTCTTGGGAGTTGTAGGGTTGAGCTTTCATCAAACTCAACATGGTATCAAAACTTTGATACCATGTTGAGGTTGATGAAAGATCAACCCCATTGGTCCCAAGAATCATCTACATGAAAACACCTCTCATAGAAAGACAGAAGCAAAAGATATGGAGGCTGGAATTCCTAGATCCATAGATGAGACATTCTTGTTGAGAAAAAAAGGAAAATTACTATTATCAAAAGTAAATGAATAAAATTAAAAAGAGATCAATCCTTATAGAAGGAGATCAAAACCCTAATAGAGTTAAACCTAGTTTGCATGATAATAATTATAAAAAAATAAATTATTATAAGCATAAATTTTTGCTCAAGTAAACTAGATATAATAAGTGACTTAATAATTAAATCAAAATGATTCAATTAATAATGCAATATCTTATTACTCTAAAAAAACCAATTGGTGAATGTGGTGACCAAGGAAATGGATCCATGGTGCTATATGGCATATTATCACTTTGTCACTATAACAAAAGAGACTGCAGTTTCTGACAACGATAGAGTGACAACCCTCGATCCTTTTGCATTTGATGGTGGATAAAATATGGGCCTGCAAAAATATTAAAATGCATAGTCACTTAGGAAAAGATATAACCTAAGGTTAAAATATTTATTTTTATGCCCTAATATATGAATATTTCAAATATATGAACATTGAAGCATTTAAATTTAAATATTTCCATTTTGGTAGGGGGGCCAAATTAGCCAACAATTCTAGTGACTTAGGAGGGATGCAAGCCTACTATGCATATGAATAGTGACCTAAAGTTTCCATTTGGAAATAAAGTCATAGAAATCATGAAGATCCACCTAGCAAAACCCTAAAATTATAGAAAAAAATGCCTAGTAAAACCCCAAAATTGCTCTCTGCAACTGCAAATAGGAACCAAAACTCTCTACAACAAAACATGTGCTTGTGTACTTCTTGGAAAACAAGAAAGAACATGAAGAAAAATAACTAACTATATACATGAAACCTTCATTTCTATCAAAAATAGGGCTTGAGATATATTATATTGATTAGAATAGGTAGAATTTTTCCATTAGGCCTACTTAACTAGAAAGAATTTTCCTACTTGTGATTGATAATCACATAGGGACCACTTCAAGTGCATCAAATTTTGAGTGCATCCTTGGTTTTTCACTACCTACATCCCACTTTAACACAAGATCACCCTCTCTAAAAAATTTGAATTGTCTTCATTTTTCCCTATCCAATCCCTAAGAATATCCATTTCCTAAGAAAAAGGTTATCATGTCATCTATCCAATTCCTTGGATTCTCATTTCCTACTTCTTGTTGTTCTATAAATACCATAGCAACTTCCTCATCTAATTCCTAATATTAGACCATCTTCTTGTACAATCCTTTCCCTCTTACCAACTTGATAATCTAGATGTCTACGTCATACTCCATGACTTTAGTAATCCAACTTACTCTTTTCTCACTAATATCCTTACAAAAAAGGAAATCGTTAATACTTGCATGGGGCACTAGCAAATGTATCATGTTGTGTGATATAAGGTGCCTAAATTTCTTTGCAAGAACCTGCTTCTCCACATAAGTGTACTTATCCTCATACTCCTTAGGCCTTTCACTAAAGAATGCAATAGGTTGCTCTTCATTCTTGTCATTTGATTGATTCAAGACAAAAAAAATGCTTAATTGGCCTCCTAAGGTATAAAGAATGAAATCCTTTTCAAAATTTAGCTTGATGAGAGTAAGGGCTAAGGCTATGGCTTCCTTGATCTCTTCAAAAAAAAATTCCCTTCCTTGGTCCATGAAAAGACCATGTTCATTTTTATAATAGTTGTAAGAGGTTTCACCATGGTAGCTAGATTAGGAATAAATCTTCTTTCAAAATTTATCCTACCAAGGAAACTTTGCAACCCTTTCTTGTGACCAGGAAGAGAGAGAACATGTATTTCCTTTGTTCTCTCTAGATCAATAGTCAAACCATCCTTAGATACAATGTGTCCTGACAATTTTTCCTTGATTAGTAGCAAAGACATACTTTTTTGGATTTAGGGATACTTCATACTCTCTACATCTTATTAATACTTGTTTGAGATCACCCAAATGATCTACTACATTCTTTGAATACATTGTGATATCATCAAGGTAGGCCAACACAAACCTTTCAATCATGTTCTTGAAGGCCATCTCCATTACCTTTTGAAATGTGGCACCTGCATTTGTTAGTCCAAAAGGAATTTTACTATAGGAATAGGTGCCCCACTTGGTTTTGAATGTATTTTTATATATGTCATACTCTTTGAATAACACCTAATTGTAACCAGAGAATCCAACCAAGAAAGAGAATCTCTCTAAACCAATAACCTTAGACAATATTTGTTCCATGGAAGGGAGGCTTGGTTAAGGTCCCTAAAGTCTACACACAATCTACTTTCTCCACTCTACTTCCTAATGGGGACAAGGTTTTCTACCCAAGAAGATTTTTTGATGGGTAAAATGATGTTAGCCTCACTCAAATTAGATAGCTCTTTTCTCATTAATGGCTCAATCTTGGGATTCATTGGCTTCTACTTTTTCCTTACTGGTTTGGCATCATCATTTAAATCTATGGTATGTTAAAATAGACTTGGGTCAAAATCCTTTAAATCATCATATGTCTGAGCAAATATATCATTAAATTCTTGACACAGATGAACAAAAATTTCTTGTTCTACCTTAGTACATACCTTTCCCATTTTCAAGGTCCTTCTATTGGCAACCATGATTGGTATGTGATCATCCTCGCTTGCAGAAAGGTTCATGCCTCTATATCTTGCATGGCCATTAGGATTGAAGACACTCTCTAAGGTAATGAGACCCTTAGGAAACTTATCATAACTAAGATTAATGATCTGATCCCCATACTAGTCATGTAACCTTGACTAATTTCTATTTGAAAACTTTGCCTCATTCTACAAGAAACTCACAATTGTGCATCAAATTCAAACACTTTCCAATTGGCATTATTATCAGTGATAGTAGGCCTAACCACTACTCTAATCTACTACTTCTTCTCATATTCAAGGCTCTTTGGCACATCATAAGATCCACCCACTATTGCAAGTCTATCAGCATATATATTTTCTTCACTAGGGATGCTTTGAATATTAAATGCATTGAAACCTTCAAGAAAATCTCATAGTCTATGTTTATAATACTTGAGCAAACCATTTTGGTGACATTCTAATTTCTTACCTAATTAAACACCAACTTACTATCTCTGTATACATTTAAGGCTTAAATTCATCTATTTTGAGCAAATAAAAGACCTTGAATTAATGTATCATACTCTAGTATGTTACTAGTACAACTAAATTGAAGATTAAAGGAGAAATAATACCTTTCTAATGTAGGAGAAACCAAAATCACACCAGCCCTTGATCCATTTTTATTTCTTGACCCATCAAAGTATGTGCTCCAAATATCACTTGTATCCTCCTTGTTCTTCATAAGGTTAGGGACAAAAGCATCCTTCTCTGATATAGAATAAGTACCAAGGCTTTTCTCTAATGTTTATAATATAGGATCAAACTAATATGCATTAGCCCACTCATCCAAGAGGAAATCAAGTATCTTTTCTAGGGAAGTGGTAGGCTCATTTACTATGTCATTTTCATATATCTCTAGGATAGTAGAATTCATATTGATGAGATTAGGAGTGTAGGGTTCAATATAATTTAGGGCTAAGGGCTCTACTCTAATTGAAGATTTAGCTTCATATCTTGTTCTTAAAAACATGTATGACAATAAGAGGATATGTAGCCACCTATTTGGGCAATGAAATCTCTCAAAAGTACAATGACAAAGTGTGGCTTAACTTTAGCAACTAATATGTCTAGAACTATAGTAGAACTAGAGTACACATGTAATTCCATTTCAAAATTCCTAAGGATTCCTACAATATTGAAAGTACTACCATCCAAGTGTAATGCATCCTTAACAATGGGCTCATATTTCATTTCTAGTATATCAACTACACACTTAGGAATAACTAAACTACTAGCCACTAAACTAATTATGTAGTTTTGGACTAACTTATCCCCTATAATCAAATACATATAAAAGGGAGGAGGTTTAACCTTTTTACTTTTTTCTACATCCCTTGATGGTTGTACAAGACTTGTGGCACTCTCCATGATTGATGGTTCATCCTTTGGTTGAATGCTCTCAAATTCTTGTTACAACAACCTCTTTTGCATAGGTATAGTAGCAATAGCATGCCACATTGAAATGTTCACATTTGTCTTCTTCATCTACTCCACCATATTGAATGAAGCATTAGGTGCTTTGGTAGGAGCCTTGGGAGCTGCATGTGTAAGAGGTGGAGATGGAATAATTTTAGGACCATTCACATCTCTTTTGCTACTATTATGTCTTTTTTTCTGAGGAGGATTTGATTGATCATTTTCTACTTGTACATGAGGTATTGCATTTGATGTTGAGGATAGATTAGGAGGAGTGATATCATCTTCAATGTCTCTTCTTTTGCTCCTAGTCTTGTGAGCAATAAAATCCTAGTTTACATTACAATGTTCTTCCACCTGGTGATTCATGAAGGAATAATCACCTTGTCATTGCAAATGTGAGGCATCTTTAGATTGGATTACATTATTTGATTTCCCTATTACAAGCTCTTGAGTAGTCAAAGCTAAATAGGATTCAACCTTTTGAAACATACAATAGGTATAAGAGTAATTGTAGGAGGGACAAAAATCTTGATCTTGAGCCATATTATTTTGAGGAACTAAGGCTCTACTTTGATTTGCATTTGAAGTAGAAGCATGAATTTTCTTTCTATTCTAATCAAAATATGTATTTCTATGATTATGATTTGGAGGCCTATCATTTTTTGGAGTTTGATATTGCAATTTAGGAGCCTTATTACCTTGAGCTTGTTGTCTCTCCAAAGTCACCACTTTGTTGCTCACTTTCTACATCACAAAGAACCTATCTTCTAACTTCTTCTCTTGACCTTGCAATCTCTTATCTATGTTCAACATCATATACTGCATCATCTACTTAATTTCATTCATTATATTTGAAGATGTGGAAACTTGAAAGGCTAGATAAAGGGGTTTTGATATTGAAGGTGTGGAAATAGAGGCTATTATTGGTTGGTGATTTGGGATATTAGGGAAGAAGAGCACAGGAGGCCATGGGGCTAAATTTTTCCTTGTACAAATATATTTTTTCCCTTATTGATATTTCATAAGCATCAGGTAATGTATCTTCTCCAATAGTTTGGATTGTAGTGGCAATTGTTGGAAGATTTGGGAGATTGTTTGAATATTGGTTACAAGCATGAATGCTAATGTTATTCCTATGGGGCATTATTGTAGATATGCTACTATGATGATATGTTACATTCATGATTGAGTTTGTAATTGATGTCAACATAGCAATTTTCTATGGTATTTGACAAAAGAATAACGAAAAGATCAAGTTGGTATGGATGGCTAGTTGAGTATTATAACCACCTAAGGTTAAGGGAGATATTTCTAAGTATCAGGTAAATGAAGTTAATGTCAGAAGAAGAAAGGATAAGTCTAGAAGAAGTTATGTAAGTTTTGGTGATGTTTGTTCTAAGATAGAGTTTATAGAGGCATGTTCTAGTAAACTTTTTATATCTCCTAGCAAAGTTGATATCTTGAGGATTGAGATCAAGGACATGAAGAAGACATGTTAAGGATTACGTGGCTAAGATCACTTGTCATAATATTGCATGTACAAAAAATTATTCATGTTGCAAGTTGGAAGATTGAAGTTATCACTAAGTGTAACGTGTTCTTAATATGGTCCTATAATAATTAATTGAGAAGGTCTAACAGATGACTTAGGGAATTTTTTTGAGGACTTGGTATAAAGGAAGGACATTTTCCTTTATCATGGTATGGAATTAAATGTTTTTGATGATTGGCTATAAGAAACAAAAAGTGCAGAATGCAAAGTTAAGCAGAGTAGTGTGGAAGTGAAGGAAACTTTATTGCTGTGGTTTTATTGAGTGGTTTGAGGTCTGGTATTTGGATTCAAGGTTCATGACATGGTCTACAAGGTCTAGCAGTGATTGATCTAGTTCACAAGATAGAGGAAAGGATAAGATAATAGTAAATTACTTGCTTAAGTAGTGAGCTCTTCTTGTAGTTGAAATTTCATGTTTAGGCTGTGGGCTCATCTTACATACATTATACGACAACTCCTAATAGGGTTGGAATCTCCTAATAGGAATTCAAAGTCTCCTAATAGGGACTCTATTCACTAAATTTTGTAATTGACTCCTAATAGGGTCCATCCTCTAACAAGGAATATTTATATTAGTACATCATCTTGTGGGCATCACTCCCACCAGGGTTTTCCCTCTAATCAAGGGTTTCCCTAGTCAACATATGTAGCGTATTTGTCCATGAGAATTATATTATGGTTGTTGTTTTTTTTTTTTGAATGGTTAAGTATGTTTAAATAAGATAAATGTTTTAATTGTTGGATAACTAATTCAAGCCCCCCCCCCCCCCCCCCCCCACTCTCAATTTTCTTGGTAGACTATTGTTTCTAACAGAAATATCACTGTTAAAAGCTCTAAGGTAATCTAAGAATGCATTGCTAGGGGTAGGCTTCACTGTAGTAGGTATTCTATCCCATGTCTTTTGAAATTTATAGTTGAAACCAATCATGTATTCATGAGTGGGTCTTTTTATAGTAGTCATTTTTTCTAAAAGTGAAAGGTGGTCAATCTTATCCTCAAAATGTTTGCATAGGGCTGCTCATAACCTGTCCCAATATTTTATAAAGTAATGAGGTAAACTTCTATACCATTGTAGTTCTTTTCCTTTCAAGGATGAGGCTAGAAGCCTGATTGCAACATCATCTTTAGATATTCCATGTATAATAAAAACATTTGCAATCTCTTGGATGTGTTCTAAAGGGGAAATGGAAGTTTTACCAGTAAACTCAGGTATACTTTGTTAATCTCAGATTGGTTTTGATAAGTGAGTGTCAACACACTTAAGTTGTTTACTTAGTTCATGCCAAACTAGTAATACATGCCAAGCACAACATATAAATGTTAGACCATGCTGAGTTGCAATGAGTGCTGATTCACTCGAGTGTTGAGTAGATAGACCATGTTGAGTGATTTAGGTGCCAAGTAAATAGTGGATGCCGAGTAGTTAAGCTGCCAAGCAAAAACAAAAATACAATGTATGCCGAGCATCAAAGACTTCATATGTTGAGTGACATAGTTTGGACATATTTATTTGCAATAGCATTAAAAACTATGTAAACAAATTTCAAGCCAACTTAAGGATAGATCTCAATCTTTTAGAAATAAGGATGAATCTATATGTGTATTCCCTATGCAATTACATGCAGCCAACCAAAAAAAGGGAAGGTTTCGATGAAAAAATGGATAAATCTTAGTCATCGATTCATACCCAACCCTAAAACACCAAAGCCTTCTTAAGGAGGATGGAGCCCTAAACTTTTAATGATGATGAAAATAGTGTACAAGGGGTGAATGATCGAATTATATAGTTTTTAGAACATTCAAAGTGACTTAGTAGTAAGAATGAATTATAGAATTAGTTAAGTGAATAATAAAGGATAGAGAAGGATACAACATTGATACATCAGATCATGAAGGATCAATCAAAGATTGTCCTGAGGTGATCTGTTATCAAGCAAGCAAGTGCCAACTATAGGATCTATGCTAAGACATTCTAACAAGTGATTTTAGTTAAATATCTTAACATAGTAGTCTTAACAGGCTATATGTAATTATTTAACAGGGTGCTTACTTAGCTGTATGTTGAAGTCCTCTAACTAGCCACACTTCAAATAGGGTGTTGAAATCCTCTAACAAGATGGGACTGAATAGTTTTTGTAAGCCTTTAATAGTGTAGGCCTTTCATAGGGAAGATCATGATTCATGATCAAATCATTGTAACCTTAATTGGACACGCTTTATTGCTACATTAGTGAAGATTTGTGGGTGTCATCCACATTAAAATTTTACCTTCTCACTTTGAGGGTTTTTGGGTAATCATATATGGATTTATGTGTGTTTGATTACATGCTTACATGATTGATATATATGCTTTATATGTTATTTCATTATATTAATGCATGTGATGCACGAATGGTGAAAATTTTAATAATCCAAGTTTAAACTTATGATTCGCCCCCCTCCCCCCTCAGAAGTTTACTCTCTTCCCACTTGTAATTCCAACAATTGGTATCAAATCCTAGTTCTCTAAAAGAGAAGATTTTCAGGTTAGAGGAAAGATCTTGAAATAGAAGTCTACAAGTTGGGTAAGACTATTTAAAATCAGGAGATTGAAATACATCTCATACTATATCAATTGAATGAGGCAAGAGAGGAACTAAAGAAATCCTTGAAGAGAAGGCAATATATTGCTATTGCAAAAAATGACACACTATAAAAAGAGATAGACACCACCAAGCTAATTTTAGATGGTAACTTCAATGAATTTGATGCAGCAGTTGCAGATCTAATGGAAAAAACAAAATCCAAGTTGAGGAAATTAGAAATCTCAAGATAGAGCAAGAATCACAAGCTATACTACTATGTGAGGTGACTAAACAAATGAAGAAAGCCATGGAAGACAAAGTCATGATTGAAGAAGACAAAAGAATTCTGGCAAACAGATTGGAAGAGAAGTCAACAAAGCTAACCAAGATCTCCAACATGCAGTTGGATACTCTAAGTCAAATGATGAATTCCAAATATGAATTGAATGTCAAGGACATATAGATAACCACATTGAAGTTGCAGAATGAACAATTGCAGAATGACTTGAGAAGTGAAAAGAAATTTGTTGAAAGTCTCAACAAGCCAAATGAAGCCATCAAATACTTTGAGCAATTATTGAGATCCCCTAGGTCCAACAAAGTGACATTAGGATTGGGCTACACAAGCACTAAAGAAGGAGAATCATCCAAAGTCATTGAAGAAAGGAACAATAAAGGTAAGGAATCAAAACCTACTTGTCATAATTGTGGTAAGAAAGGGCATATTGCTAATGTGTGCAAGAGCAACAATACAAATTAGAATGTCAAGCCTAAGAACATGAATCATTGTCATAAGTGTGACAAGCAAGGTCATGACGTACATGACTGCAGAACTAGGACTATACAAAAATAAAAATTTGAAGGATATTATTACAACTATTAGAAGTATGGACATAGAGCTTTTGAATGTAGATCCAAATCCATGTGGTCATCAAACAAGCCTACAAAGGTAAGAAGCTATGGAAACCTTTATAATTGGGATTACAATACAAGGTATAGCTATCACTATTGTCAAGAATATGGACATGTTCTTGAGAATTGTATCAAAACACACTTCAGTGGTAACTACAAAACATGGTTCAATAAAACTACATGTTTTAGCTATTTGAAGACTTGTCACATTAGTAAGCATTGTCCAACTAGGTCAAAGGTACCAAATTGTGAATTTGCTAAAGGCAGAGGAAAGGAAGATGTTGAACACATCAGAGATGAGATGAACAAGACATGGAAAAAGAAAAATGTTTGCAACACATCAAACGTAGAAGGGATCACTTCACCCAATGGGTCAGGTGATCACACCTCATCAAATTAAAAAACAAAAGGTATGTGGGATTAATATTCAACTGTAATATCATACATTAGCTCCAAAGGGAGATAGTATTGAAAAGAATACATTATCATAAATAAAGATGCAAGATGTTGTTGTAAATTCAAGTTAAATTTTTTTTGTTTTCATGTTGTTGTCAAGCATGAAATTTTTTCTATGTATGTCGAGTGGAATGGTAGTTAATGCCAAATTTTCAGCCTAGCTAGTTGATGCGAAGTTTATAGTAGCCTTTGAGTGTTGGTAATATCAATGGATGTCAAATGATTCTAAAATCTAGTTGATGTTGAGTTTACAGCTATACAAGTACTAAGCATTAAATGTAAGAGTTTTGAAGGGTATATGATCATTTTTCACTCATTATTCATCATTTTAAATTTGAACAAAGAAAAAGTAGAGCAAAACGAGATTCAAAAACTTGTTTATGGCATCTGTAGAGAATTTGATAGTGATCTCACACCAATTCTCCAAATTATACAAGGTATTTATCACAAGTAGAGCTATGCAATTTTACTTTGTATAAACCCTAGTTTGACAAATGGCATCTAGCTTGAGGAATGTAGAAGGGAAAGAGGTGTCAAATGTTTAGCTTGTAATAATCAAGTCAAACAACCCATATTTAAGGCCATTCCTAACATAGCCTACAAAAATGATCCTTTTGGGGCTTTATCGATGATCTTGCAAAATCTCATAATGGTACATGATGTAAGGAGATGTTATAATTGAAAAATTGGTAGAATTGGGGATTTAGAAATCAAAGAAGCATATGATAGGTGTATACATGAAAATATGACCTCGGATCTTTCACCTACACTTCAACATGGTCATTGTATGAGATTCATCTTGGAATAAACATGGTGTCATTTATCCAAGATGCCTGACAATGCAACCTGTTGCCTTCTAACTAGAAGGATTTTTCCTATTGTGCTCTTAGATTGAGATGTAGGCAACTAGACCTTTCTAGAATAAAGGATTTGATGCAGAATCAAAGTGCAATTAATCTATATGAAAATGCAAGTATTAATCTAAGAAATAAAAGACATTAAGCTAAATGTATGCATTCTTTAATCCAAATGACATTAAAGTATTTAAGCAAATATGAGAGCTAAAATGGGTGACTATTTTGACAGCAATTCAATACAAATCAAATTCCAACCTCTAGAATGAGGGATTGAGAATCCCTTAAATAGAATCTAGGAATTGATCAATGGTCAAGATCAATTTGGATGGATAGTTAAGATTAGGGAGAATATTTAGTAGAAATGGAAACTTCCTTAAGAAAGGGAAGTTAACTGAGGTTTTCATGAGTGAAACAAGAAATTAATTGATTTCATTCCTTTTTTTATTATTGTTAACTAAAGAGTTTATATTTCTGAACTGAAGAGAGGATTTTGAAGATATTATTTAATTTAATAAAGTGATATATGACCTCACAAATGCCTTTTCCATTTAATTGAATAATCTCATTCAATTAATTAAAGTGAGCATAATTATTAAATTAAATATTTTTATTTCCTTAGTACATTAGGCTTAGGATATAATTTAATTTTAAAGTATAAATACTTTAAATTAAATTAAATCTTAATTAATAGGTTTAATGTGACTAATTTGAGTCAAAACTTAGGAATTAAATAGATATCTTAATTAATGCAGATTTAGGGTTTTCTGCATTTGAAAATTAATTCAAGCAACGAAAATCAGAATAAGATTTTCCAAGTGACATTGGACTTTAGAATTGATCAGAATAGACCAGAATTGGTAATCATGGCAATGAGCCAATTTTGGGGTATTACATTTTGACCCTCTTTGAATGAATGTACGAACAACACATTTAATTCAAAGAAAAATTAGAAAACATGATGTAAAGGTCAAGAAGTGAGATTGGTTCTGAAATTGATTACACAGAGACCAATTGATAAGCTTTTAAAAATTATCTTCAAAATGGAGCTTAATCTTAAGGGATCCAGATAGAACACCTAGATACCTAAATTGATAAGCATTTTAAAGGTTTTCCCCAGAACAATGCTTAACCATCAGGGATCTAGAGAGAACACCTAGATATCGAGATTGAATAAGCTTTTAAAGATTATCTCCAAAACAAAGCTTAATCTTAAGGGATCTAGATAGAACACCTAGAGACTTGAATTCAATAAGCTTTTAAAGATTATCTCTAGAACAAAGCTTAATCTTAAGGGATCTAGATAGCACACCTAGATACCTAAATTGAATAAGCTTTTAAAGATTATCTCTAGAACAAAGCTTAATCTTAAGGGATCTAGATAGAACACCTAGATAGCTAAATTGATAAGCCTTTAAGAATTATCTCTAGAATGGAGCTTAATCTTAAGGGATCTAGATAGAACACCTAGATACCTAAGTTCAATAAGCTTATAAAGATTATCTTCAAAATAGAGCTTAATCTTAAGGGATCCAGATAGAACACCTAGATATCTGAATATAAAAGATAAAAAGATCCAATCATGAGTCATAGAATCATACCTAAAATGAGGCTTGATCCTCAGGAATCAGGGTTTACCCTATACGAATACCTATCCATCAAACTCTAACCAGAAGTGTTATAAGGTTGATCAGTTGATGAAAAGATGATATTAGATAGACCGGAACAAGATGCCCCTAGTGATGAGATGGCTCGAGTGATAAGGACATAAGATGGGAACAAGATGCCCTGAGCAATGAAGATTCAGATTGATTTTGAAATTCAGATTCAATGATGTAATCATCATGCCCCCTTCGGAGCAAAATCAAAAGATGACACACCAAAAATATAATATAGAGTGGTATAGCAAGAGACACAGAAGAAATTCAAGATTCAGCAAAATATAGAAGAGATTAGAATGATTAAAACAAAATTTATAGTCGATCCAGAGTGATTTTGAGGTCCAGAAGACCAAGTTTGACCAAAGGTGACCATATTTGACCATAGTTGACATGAGTTGACTTTTTCTAGAATAAATCTTGAAATTTTGAAGAAATGTGAGTTGAAAAGATTTGAAGATTCATAAAGTATTAGCAAAATTTTTTACTACACAAGCATTTGATCGTGTCGGTCCTAAAATTTTGAAATGTGTTTTTGAGCCACTTAAGTGTGTCAGATTTCAAATTCGATCCCGAAAATGGATTCATATTGGTCAAATTAGCCAGGGGGCAATTTTAGCTCAAATCGAAGCACTTTGAAATATTAGGTCAAAACCTATGTAAGGGCCCAAAGGGTCATTTTCAAATCATTTGTGCATTTTGTCTTTAGTGAAGTAGAGAGCTCTGAGAGGAAGATGGGAGTTCCGGTGCATAAAGACTATTTTGTGTGCTCCTGACGACACAGCCGGCCGATAGACTATGGACCTGTAGTGAGTAGTCGACAAACTTTCTTTGTATTTAATTTTTCATGCATTTTGAGGTTTCTTTTAGTGCATTTTTTCATGTTTTAAAAGTGGGTCTTTCAGTTCTCGCAAGGGATGTCTTTCCTTGTGTAAACCCAATCCTTCTTCACATGAAGATACACCAACCCAACATTTCTTCATGCACGTTGGTGGGGAATCTCACATAGGAGATACCCACCTCTTGCACAAGATGCGTAGGATTGTGGAAGTATTTCGCTCAAAATCTCATCATTTCTCATGCAAGGACTTTCTTTTTCAAATGAAGAAGCAAGATTTTGCACAAGAACATGAATTTTGGCATGAAATTCTAGCATGGGGAATGAATTTTAAAATTGTATTTTTTATTTTTCATCTAAAACTTGCAATCATTTTGACTTGTTGAGTGAGTATTGATTATTTGTATGTTGTGCTTGTCTATGTGTGCAGATGGTCTTTGATGACATCGCATTCAGATCACACTATCCACCTTATAAAGCTTTTTTGCAGAGCTTAGATGATGTCGATATGGCACACATTGACAAATTAGGATTAGCATCTCTATGTCAAATTGTACTAGTGCTAGTGAATCACGGTGTGTTGACAGCATTGGTGGAGCATTTTCATTCGGAGATGAACACCTTTCATGTTCCAATGGGGAAGATGATGATTAAACAGAAAGACATCTACCAGATACTATAGATACCCTTCCATGGACCCCCAAGTAGTGTATGTCACAGTGTTCAAAGAAGGCACAGAGGCATTAAGGGCCATATTTTTAAAGAGATTTGGTGATAGGGCAAGCCATCACATGGGATGAGCTCATCCACACATATGGTACTACTCATAGGTGGGCCTCAATTTTGGCCATTTTCATCAATTACTTCCTAGTACCTGATAGAGGGTAGCATGGACTGGAGTATTGTTGGGGTATGATGCTACAATGGATGTTGGATGCCCTAGAGAGATTCAAGTGGGGATACTCACACATATGTATCATGAGATGCATGAGATAGTGTATCATGAGCGAAAGAGTATTGTTGTTGGGGTATATGTTCTATAAATCTAGGCATGGGAGCACCTGCTAGTGACATGACCTATTTTTTAGGATGCATGGGAGCCAATGGACCCTTGATATGCAGGTATAAAGGCGAGCTTACCCAGACAAGTTTGGGTAAGATTGAGCATTGGAGAACACATCTTGATGACCTAGTATCCATCATATGGCGGCCCTAGAGAGAGACTGAGGACTAGGAAAATACTCCTTAGGAGCTTAGCTGGATGTTGTCCTCACAGTCACCGAGCCACCCATATCATAAAGAGATTCCCCATTACCTGAGTATGGCAATAGTATAGGTGGATTCAAGACATCTTGCAAGAGTATTGATCCTATGCTAGGTTAGCCCGAGACTTGGAACAAGGATGGTTAGTGAGGTTAGATCCTAGTAGATTGATGATAGATGTGTGCAACCTAGGTGTGATATAGTGGGACTAACTCCCAAACATAGCAGATGCAAGGATGATGCCTACATACTAGGCATATTTTATCAGCCATCCCTTCCCATAGTTCATAGTTCCATTAGGGATGGCAGCTCCTAGGCCATAGGGACCACAATAGGTGCCCAATGCAAGCTCTAGTTCAATAGCCATTATAACAGCAGCCACCATAGGGCTCACCACATTAGATGCAACAAAGAATATGATAGGTAAAGATTCCCCCATGCCAAATGGGGTTAGATCATCAATAAGCATAGAACAAAATCTCATATGTTATACAATTCCCACTAACATGACAATCATGGAAATATGAATAGAACATATGTTATAGGTTTGTCGGGATTAAATGCAAGCATTCAAGGCACAAGAAGCCAAAATGACCAAAAAATTTGTCCCTTTTAATATAGCCAGTTAACATAAGCATCAAAACATAAATGTTAGGATGACCAGAATGTTGCTTGCATGATAGACACACCAGACACAAGAGATTCGTCTTATGCCAAGTTTTTATCAATGGTAATTTTCTTGTTTTTCAATTTTTTTGTATTTTTCTCTTTTTGATTTTTTTGGTATTACCAAGGAACCTATTGCTAGATTTTCACCAGGGTAATATTTTTTTAGGACATTTTGCAATTTTTAGATTTTTTTAGGACATTTAGATATGCACAAAGAGCTTCTAGAATTAGATCAGCTATAAAACTACTTTAGATGGAGAGTGTTGATAGGCTCCTTGAGCACCTCTCCCTCGGTTGTGGAAAGTTGGTAAGCACCAGACCCATGCACTATAGTGATTATGTAAGGACCAAGCTACTTTGGTTTAAACTTCCTTTTTTGGACCTATTGTTGTTGATTCTTAGGATTTTCTCTTAGGACAAGATCACCTAGTTGGAAGTCATGTGGCTTAACTTTCCTATTGTAGCTTTTGGACATTTGCTACTGATAAGCTCGTAGATGATTGCATGCCACTTGTCGACATTCATCTAATAGTACTAGCTCTTGAAGCTAAGATGTTTTATAATCTTCATAGATAATGAGGCCTTTCATAGAGATTCTTAGAGTAGGAATCTCAACCTCTATTGGAAGAACAAAATCTACTCCAAAAACCCAAGCAAAGGGTATTGTACTCATTGGAGTCTTGATACTTGTTCTGAATGCCCACAAAGTTGGATGAGTCTAGAGGTGCTAATCCCTCCTAGATTTTTTGACTATGTGATGGAGGATTTTGAGGATTTCCTTGTTGGATGCCTCTACCTAGCCATTACCCTAGGGATAATAAATAGAAGACCAATGTTGTGTGATTTTGAATTTCTTGCATAGCTCTTTGAGGTCTTTGTTTTTAACCTGTCCTCCATTGTCAATAATGATGGAGGATGGTACACCATATCTATAGATGATGTAGTTTGTGATAAAAAGAGCTACAATTTTTCCATTTTCTATTGTGAGAGGTACTGCCTCTACCCACTTTGTGAAATAATCTATAGTCATAATAATGAATTTATGTCCATTAGAGGAAGATAGGTGAATCTAACCCACAAGATTGAAGGCCCATTGTTGAAATGGCCATAGTGTGGTAGATGGAATCAACTCCCTGGCTAGAGCATGAATCAGATTCCCATGGAGCTACCACTATTCGTAGGACTCGACATACTTGAAAACCTCTTGCTCCATTTTTGGCCAATAGGAACCAACTCTAATGAGTTTGTGAGCTAGTGTCAAGCCATTTGAGAGAGATCCAAAAATGCCCTTGTGAATATCAATAAATGTGTGTTTGGACTCTCTAGGTTCTAAACAAGCAAGGAGTGTTCCATCAAGACCTCTCCTAAATAAGTTGTCAGCAATAATGACATACTATGAAGCATTATGGATAAGGTAATGTTTCTCATTCTAGGTTAGACTATCTGGAATGGTTTGTTTATGGAGATAGGAATAGATGTGATGGTAGCAAGATGAGTCTTGTCCTATAATAGAATAGATTATCCTAGAATCAGGGATGTCATAGGCAGGGTAGAATAGCACTTCCACTAGAAACTCATGTCAGAGATCATTTTTGGGCATCTATAGCAAGGAGGCCAAAGCAGCCATAGCATCAGCTGCTTTGTTATCTACGCAAGGAATTTTCTAGAAGTTGATGTGAGAAAAATACTTCTTCATGTCAGCAACCATACATTTGTAAGGGATTAACTTCTCATCCTTTGTCTGATACACATCATTAACCTAGTTGATTATGAGTTGAGAGTCCCCAAAGATATCTAACTGATCCACTCTCCATTTGGATGTAATCTTCATGCCATTAATAGAATTATGTATGCTTTGGGTAATGAATATCTTTTTTGTGTGATGAAGAGTAATCCAGCACCAGATCCCTATTGTGTGAGGGACCTATCAAAGAACATCACCCACATTTGGTGTGTGAGTGTAAGAATTGACTCATTAGGGAAATCAATGTTCATCAAAAGAAGACTTTGCATAGGTGCATTAGCTAGTTGATCTATAATTGCTTGTCCCTTGATAGCTTTTCATTGCACATATTGAATGTTAAACTCACTAAGTATCATGACCCATTTAGCCAATCTTCCTATGAGATCTGCATTAATAAGCAAGTACTTTAGTGGATCTATTATAGCCACCAGTCATGTGGTGTGAGCAAGCATGTAGTGTCTCAACTTTTTAGAAGCAAATACAACTACCAAGAAAAATTTCTCAATGATGTTGTAATTCATCTCATAAGAGATCAGCATGCAACTCAAATAATAAATATCTCTCTCCTTGTTATCATTTTCCTCTTTAGCTAATAATATTCCCAAAGATGTTTCTTTTTCTAAGATGTACAAAATCAAAGGCTTCCCATAGATAGGAGGCATCAAGATTGACAGATTAGCAAGATATTATTTTATCTGTGTCAAGCTTTGCTCACAATCCTAACTCCAATTGAATTTCACACCCTTATGTAGTGTCTTTGTAAAGGGTTGTGATATATTTGCTAATTGTGAGATGAACCGGTGAATAGATTGGATCTTCCTTGTAGAACTCACATTTGGCTAATGTTACGGGGTGGAGGCATATCCATAATTTCTTGAACTTTCTCCAAATCCACCTCGATTCCTTTCGCAGATACAACATATCCTAGTAGCTTCCTTGATCTGATGCCAAAAGTTCATTTCTTAGTATTGAGCCTAATATTGAACTTTTCCATGCGATCTAGGATAGGTCCCATATCTTGCAGATGTGTATTACATTTTGTGCTTTTGATCAAGGTATCATCCACATAGCCCTCCATGGTCTTATGCATCATATCATGAAAAATTGTAGTGACTACTCTTTGATAGGTAGCACCAACATTTTTCAAGCCAAATAGCATTACATTCCAACATAAGGTTCCCCATGCGCATGTAAAAGTAGTCTTTTCCTAATATTTTGGTGCAATTTTGATCTGATTATAACCAAAAAACTTTTCCATAAGTGAGTACATCTCATATCCTGTTGTCATGTCCACAATCATATCAATGTTGGGAAGTGGAAAATCATCCTTAGGACGTGCTAAGTTCAGATCATGGAAGTCAGTACAAACTTTGATAAATTTATCATGCTTGGAGACTGGAACAATGTTGGATATACATTTAGCATAATTGATTGCATAGATGAAACTAGCTTTTAGAAGCTTCTTCATTTCAGCTTTGACGAGCAATGCAACATGAGGATGCATTTTCCAAAGTTTTTGTTTAACTAGTTCAATGCCTGAGGTGATGGATAGATGATGCATAATGAGATCAGGATCTAGTAGTAGCATGTTAGAATATGTCCAAGCAAAATTTATCTTCTCTCAGAAGAAGGAATGAATTCCTCCCTTTCTTCTAGAGATAGTGATTATGTTAGATGTATCATATGAGGATGTTCTTCTATGCCCAAGTTGATTAACTATGTCAGCTCTATCAACACTGATGATCTCTCTTGAAAGTGACTTGGGAATTATCAAATATCTCATCTGCAAGCACCTCAAAGAGATTTTTACCCTTGGATACGTCTTCTTCCTTTTTTTTTTTACTTTTTTGGGTTCTCACACTACCACAATGTGGTTTTCACCATCAGACCTTCTATATATATATTTTTTTTAATTGTACGACTAAGATATTTGATGTTAGCTTACTCATGTTGATGCTTTATTCATTAGTCGAAGAGGTTACTAGTTTGATAGTGTTCAAGTAGTAGGTAAGAGCATAGTCATTCTATTATGTGGGGACTTCACCAAATGCATTAGAATTCTAATCTATAAGCTCAAGATATGTGAGTGAAAGAGTAGGGTAGGTTCAATTGCATTCACAATATAGTCATTAAAAGCTTGGACCAGCAATTTGAGACCTATAGCAACTTTGACCACAAGTGTGTTCGAATGCCTTTGAGCACTAATGTTAGCAACTGATGACTTGAGGACACTAGTTGGATCAAACCTATTTGACCTGACCCTAGATGTTTCACCTACTTCAAGTTGGTTTTCATAGACATGAACTTGGTCAATGTCTTTATTTGTAGTCACTTCTTAAAGGGAGTCAAACTAATATTCCTTAGAATCAGTGTTGCATGGTGAGAGGCTATAGAATTCCCCAATAGTGATGGGGACATACTCACCTTCATCCTCTAGGTTTTTACACAAGTACTCAAAACATAATGCTTGAATAGACTCTCCCTTTTCAAAATGAGCACTAGGTGGATCAATATTCTCCTCAGAAGAATCACTAGTATCATCCATAGTGTAGACACATGGCATAAAGTCATCTAGCTTAGCAAATGATTTAATAAAATCCTAAGGAATGGGATAAGGACAAGGATCCTCATCATCCCAATTATCTTTTTGAGCATTTAAATCAGCTTGTGACTCATTTCTAGATGAATCCTTAGACTTTGGTATGAATTTGTTAGCCCCTAAATGAAAGGGAACCTTCTTAAAGCCTACATCAAATGTATCTCTATTTCTTTGAGCTATTTCTTTGATAGGATCAACTAGACCATTGTTATTGCATCTAATAGGACTAGTTCCCTTATAGCCAAAGAACTTCACGAGTCTAAGACTAGGGCCGTATTTCTTAGGAGTGATTTCACAAGCTTGTTCTGTTAGGTCTATTGGAGTCTCTTCTTTGTAAAGCTATGCAACAATGGCTCTATTTTCACTTTCATCCTATAAGGGGACTATAGCCTTGACACAAGTTCCATTATACTTAGTTTGAGGCATCAACACAAATGGTTTCTTTTCCTCAGATGGTCTCCCATAATGATGAGGAGACTCAGGAAGAGATGTTAATGAAAAAACTCATTCAATATGGTATTCACCCATGCTAGTTTCTTTCAGCTTGAATGATTGCTCAATTTGTTTCAACTTGTTATCATGATAATCAATAGATTCCCTATTAGTAGGGATGAAATTCTCAGCAGCTTTGAGCATTTTGCAGGTGTAGCTAATAGTAGTAGGAATAGTGAATTCAAAGCAATGAAATGGGAATTTGATGCATTGATGATATGTGGAGGGCACAACATGCATCTCATTTATCCATGGCCATCCTAACAGAATGTTATAAGCCAAGGGAATGTCGAGGACCTCACAAGTGACATCCCTTTCTATAGGACTAACATGGAGGGGCAAGACCACAAGACCTAGAGACTTTCACTCAACTTTTTCATATGCTTTGATAGTGATCTTGTGGCAAGGACCAATAGAGTCCTCAAAGTAATTTAATTATCTAAGTAGAGCAACAAAGACAATGTTTAGGCTAGTGCCATTATCAATGAGTACCCGACAAAAATGTGTCTAATGTATCATGACCTTGATGTATAGAGGTTGATTGTGTTTGTGACTCAATGGGTTATCATCCTCCTTAGAGAAGGACATAAAGTAGGGTGAGGTCAGGTGACCTACCATAGATTGAAATCACTCAAGATCAAGATCTTGAGGAACGTTTGCCTCAGTCAGGGATTTGTCTAGAATCTACCTATGACCTGGCGAGATTTTAAGCAACTCAAAGATTGTGATTTGAGCATTAGTTTATTTTAATTGATTGAGAACACTATAGCTAGTTGCTGCTGAATTTGTCATGAGTTTTTCACCTTTTCTAGATGGACTAGCAAGGGTTTTATCTTTATGTTTCTCAAGATTGGGAGTAGAAGACACAGGGCCTTTAAGCAGCAACTTGGCGTGAGAGTGTGTAACTATGTTAACACAGTGTTGCAATGATGTGTTGTCCATTGTATGAGAAGTAGGGCCCTTCAGGACAAACAGTGTCTTGGATTTATTGTTATCTTATTTTCCCTTAATGGTAATGACATCACAGTACTCAAAATCCATAGGTTCAACCATGTTAATCATGCTATTGTCATTAGAGTATGCATAGTTGACCTTGTTTTTAGGTTTTTGTTTTGAGCTCTCTCCTTTTTCATAAGATGGGAAGGGCTCTTTGATGGCCTTCTAATCCAAATTCTTGTTATTTCCATGTACCAAAATATCACCATCATCGATCATGTCTTGACTTTGTGACACAGGTTTATGCAGTTGCTAGTCTTGTACCCTTTATTTTTGCGGTACTTGCAAAATGTAGTTTTGTTCCACCATGGTGGGCATGGTTGTGGATCATAAGGGTGAGAGTTTTCCAATGGTGAAATGAGCTTGTTTTGTAAACCATATCCAAAGGTTCACCCAGAGGTGTATGCTCTCATTTAGGGCATGTAGCCCATGAATTTCTTGGTCTATTCCCAGATGCCTTATTTTTAGGAGGAGGTTTCTCAACATTCTTGGCTATATTGAGACAGTCTGTGAGATTAAAGGCTACCTTAGTAGGTTTACGAATGAAATTGTCAACAACCCCATCATGTACAATTTCTTGATTCTTGTTGACATACATGGGTTTGTCCTTGTTAGATGGATCCTTGTTTTGTTTCCTTCTAAAGGGTAAGTTTGCCCTTTTTGACCATGAATTCCCATATGTGAATAGTCTGTGTGACCATGTCTTTGAAGGTACATGGACCTTGAGGTTGGACTCTGAAGATGTCAAGCTTTTTCATTTTAGGAATCTTGCATGAATACTTGGTGTAAAGTTGTCTCCACCTCTTAAGGAATGTAAGGAAAGTTTCCCCAACCTTCTACTTAAGGTTACATAAATCTTGAATATTGATAGGGTGTTGAATGTTAAGAGAATATTTTTGGATGAACAAGTTGGCAATTTCATCAAACATCTTGATACCAAGAGGTAAGTGTGAAAACCACTCCATAGCCTAACCACCTAGACTTTTAGGGAATAAATGCATGAGATATGTCTGGTTATGCATAAATTCCATAGACAAGGCACCACATTCTCACAATTGATCTTAGGGGTCAGTTGTTCGAAAGTATTTATCATACTTGGGTAGCTCTACTCCTCTTAGAAAAGGAGGCATGTTTATGCTCTTGTCAAATGGAAATGGACAAAGAGTGTCTAAGGTGTATATTTTTGTGATTTTGTCTTTCTCATGCATCATCTAAGCCAATTGGTCTTGCATGATTTTCAATTATTTTTGGAGTTTGGAAGTCTCAGTTTCCTCCTTAGGCATGATGATGGTTTCCACATTGAAGTTATGGGGTAGCATAGCTCACTCTTGGGCAAGTTTGAGATAGTACTTTTCTTTCTCTTCATTGAGTAGGATTTCCATGACCTTCTGAAAGTTTTTGTCTTTATGACACTTTGCTATGTGTTTAGGAAGTATTTCCACCTCTTCCTATTCATCATCATTGTCATGGTCTTTTTCTTTGTCATTCCTAGGTTGATCTTGATGTCTGCTATGATTACCATGTTCAGGTTTATAATTAGCCATTACAGAAACGTGTTCAGTTTCAGTATGTTGTGGCTAGAAATGACCTTTAAAAAGGAATTCAGATTTTTTTTGGAGATGTGAAACCTTTGCTAGTCTCAAGATCATCTTGATATAAGGGGTTCTTGGTCTGTTGTAAGTTTATGGAGAATGTTCATTGGACTCGAGGTGATTTGACAAGTGAGGGAGATCATGAAGATTCCTCACTAGACAAACTGGATACAAATCATATATAAAATGGAAGATGACCTCTACCATGATTATGAGCCCTAGCTTTGTTCGAGTTGAGGAAAGCCAACTCCAAAGATTTCCAAGATCACCTGCATGCGAGAACCTATCAAAGAGAAGCCAAGGAGAGGAAGAGCATGGAGCAAGGGAAAAACCCTAAATGGACATGAGAGACAATATGTGCAAAAACAAGAAGAAATGTATTTAAAATGAGAATGCCTTATGAAAATACAATGAGGGAGCTCACTTATAAAGAGCTTGTGGAAGCTTTTAGAACAAGCTGGAAGGTGGTAGAAGATAAGCTTGACAACTCAGCACATATCCACAAAAAGTGGAACATGCTAGAAGGGAACAAACTCCTATGTTGTCAACAACCAACCACTACATGAATTAAATACAAAATATTAAATAAATGCATTTACCTAAGTAAACTTAAGTAATAGAATAAATAATTAATAAATAATTAATTATTTACTCTAACACCCCCCCTTAAGTGCAACTTAGGGAAATGTCTTAAGCTCACAAAACTAAGATGAATGCAGAATGGGTCCCAGCAATGAGGCCATGTTAGGTACCCATGTACAATGCAAGAAGATGCAACCTCTGAAAGTGATGAAAGAGAGAAAACCACGTGTGAAAAACCCTCCCCCAAAAAGAGGTAACCTAGTGAAGAACTAAAGAAGCCTCCAACTAGGGAAATGTCCCTTGAAATAGGAACAAGGAGTGATCATGAAGAAGCATCATTGAAGCATGAAGAAGCCACAAAATCTGTCAAACTACTGATTTGAGGAACCTCCATGGAAGAATATGGCACAAGCTGAGCATGTCTATATGGTAGATGATCCATCTCACCGAAATGCATAGGTAGCTAGTCACTGCAATCGCCTTGTACATAGGATCAACCATGGAATACATAATTCACACTATCAAACCATCAAACCATGGATGCATTAGAACAATATCATAACCCCCCCTTCATGTAGACGGGGTGTGATGATAGGCAACTAAGAAGGTGGGCCAAAGTCTCTTGCAAATGAACCAAGAACGATGAGAGAGGGAAGAGGTACAGACACCTATAAAGACATGGTCAAACTAACTCTGCATGGGGCTAATGTCATGGAAGGGACACTCACTTGACAAAGAGAATGTCTAAAACAATAAACAACTATCCCCCCCATGGTGCTTTATGAAAATAATGCATGTACAATTGACTCAAAACAACGTTCATGATCCCAAGAATGCAAAAGTTGCACTTTATCTCAGTGTGATACATAAAAGTGCTTCAAAATGATAGTTACAATGACCAAAACTAAAAATAAGCTACAACAAAAGAAAGTATAGCTTGAAAAAAGAGAATCCATGCCAAGAAAATGATCCTTAGGCCTAAGACACTCAAGATATCCACCATATAGGAAAAATGCCAAAACTATGATAAAAAGAGCATGGGCCAAAAACTAAGAAGAAGGATCACATTTCTAAAAAGGTGACAGAACTAGCTTTCCAAAAATATAAAGTTTTCAAAAAATAGGCATGGGATGCAAAAGATATGCTTGCCAGAGTTAAAAATAGAACTAGCTTTTTGGCACTTCTTTCAGATTGGAAAAATACGTCTGTATGCTCAAGTTATGGCCAAAGAACTAAAGGCGGGTCCAAAATGACCCTAAAGGAGAGTGCAAGCAAGGTCAAATGATTTCATGCTTATGTCAACAAGTCAGGTGATTAAATTTGATGATTTCTAGGCACATGGCAGATCAGAGGATGTGGCAGGGGCCACATGGCAATAAGCCACGTGGTAGACCTGCCAAATGTCAAGCACTGATTGACTGCTGATTGGGCGACAGAAACCCACACAAGCACTGACTATACTCCAAAGTAGAGGGTGGTGTAGGAGATGAGCTATGGTGGAGGCAATGAGAAATGATAGAGACATTGGTAGAGGTGCAGGTGGTTGGGGGCACTGCCTAGCCATTGTGGCTGGTGGGTGGCCCGTCGATGATAGCGATGCTGTAGTGGTGCGGCCACTGCAGGCTGCCCACTAGTTGGGCCATGGTTGTGTGATGATGACCACTAGGTGGTGTGGTAGTGATCATCTAATGGCATGCTCTAAAAACTATTTTTAAAAATTTTTTAATGCGCAAAATGTCCGTACGAGTCTGTACAGCCCTATAACTAAAAAAATTTGCCTCCCAGAGCTCTGTCTCCAAAAACTACAAGCTTTATATGAATCCTAACTACAAACGGCCTTTTGGATCCAATGGTGATATTTTCTTGGGCTAAAAGTGCTCCAAAAAATTGATGATCCCCTGATTTGAAGAAAAAATGCACAAACAAACTAGGGTTTGTGACTTCAAATCATGGCTTCAAAAATCCTTCAAAGAAGTTGCAGCAGGAAGGCTCTAATACCATGTTGGAGTTGAGGAAAGCCAACTCCAAAGACATCTAAGATCACCTACATGCGAGAACCTATCAAAGAGAAGCCAAGGAGAGGAAGAGCATGGAGCAAGGGAAAAACCCTAAACGAACATGAGAGACAATATGTGCAAACACAAGAAGAAATGTATTTATAATGAAAATGCCTTATGAAAATACAATGAGGGAGCTCTCTTATAAAGAGCTTGTGGAAGCTTGTAGAATAAGCTGGAAGGTGGTAGAAGATAAGCTTGACAACTTGGCACACATCCACAAAAAGTGGAACATGCTAGAAGGGAACAAACTCCCATGTTGTCAACAACTAACCACTACATGCATTGAATACAAAATATTAAATAAATGCATTTACCTAAGTAAGCTTAAGTAATTGAATAAATAAATAATTATTTACTCTAACAAGCTTGACTTCACCTAAGTATAAGGGGATAAAACATGTTCCCACTTCTTGTTGCGACAGTCATAGACAAGGACAAGAAGCAAAAACTAAGACAAAGATCACACTAAAACATAGTCTCAAAAAGAAAAAGGAAGAGTATTGTATACCAAGGTATGAGTAGTTTGAGTGAAGGCTAGATCAACCAAGGATTATGACTATTGTGACATGGAGTATAACAAACACTAGAGGATAAGAAGAAGACACTAAGAGACAAGACTAGTTAAAGTATAGACCGCAAGTCTGAAATGTCCCTTTACTGATTTTTTATGATATTTCCAGCCTCAAATCAGAACTTTAAAATCAAACAACCAATATTACAAAGATCTGCCGCTTTTCCAATAAAACCCAAATCGGGTATGTCCAAATTAGTGCCAAAAACTTCACAACTTCACAAATTATTAAGAAATCTGAAAATGGACATTTTTACAGAGATTTCAACAGCATAACAGCCTACAAAATGACATTTCCAGATTTGTATAGCCCTTACACAACAGATCACAAATGTAGGGCAAAACTATGCTCAATCGGGCTCCCAAAATTAACACAAAAATGCCCGGAAACACCACAAAACACTCATAAATTATCTCAGAAGTTTAATCACGACCCAATACATATATTCAGCTCTATTTTAACATCATAAAGTCTGAAATACAACAGCAAACCAAACTGATATGAAACACTCAACTGAAAACCCAAATTCAAACCAAAAACAACCCCGAAAACACCCAAATCGGCACTATTCAGCACAAGGGCAAACTCTGTATGAGCATGCACATGGAATGGCTTCAAACTCCCATCCTTAGCCTTCTTGGAAACCTGCAAACTCCCATTCTTGGGTCTCCTTCTCCACAGGTTTGGCAGCCTCTGAAGAACAACAAGAAAATTATCAAGAATCAAGATGTAGAATGAGCCCAAAATGCCTCCAAACCCCTTTTAAAGAGGGCATAACCCTAACTCACGTCCAAGAGGGGTTAATAAAATATAATTTAATAATAATTTTTATTTATTAGTCCATTGGTTTCCAAAGATTAACCCTTTTTTTCAAAATTTCACCTTTTTGGAGCTTACCTGCCTTAACAAAGTTTTTTTTTTTTTTAATTATTTGAATAGGGGACATGACAAGTCCTCCCCTCCCAAATATTGCTTGTCCTCAAGCAATGAAGGTTGGAATTCTCAAGAATATGTTCTCCTTCCCAAGTTGCATCCTCTAGTGGTAATCCTTTCCATTTGACCAAATGCTCTGTGATGCTCCTATTTCTCAACCTTTTCTCTCTTGTATCCAAAATCTCTTCTGGTGTCAAAACTAATTTCCCTTCATCATCAAGAGGTGGTAATTCTGTAGATACTATGGTTTTCTGGCCTAGAACCTTCTTTAAGCAAGATACATGAAAAATATTATGTATTTTGCTGTTTGGTGGGAGCTCTAATTCATAAGCTACCTCTCCTACCTTCTTGATGATTTTATAAGGCCCATAGAACCTTGGCTTGAGTTTCTCTGCCCCACTTCTCTTCAAGGTGCTTTGCTTATATGGCTGCAACCTAACAAATACCAAATCTCCCACCTCAAAAGATCTTTCAATCCTTTTCCTGTCAGCATATATTTTTTGTTGGTTTTGTGCATGTTGTAGATTATCCTTGAGGGACCTTATTATGTCTTGGCTTTGCTTGATGAAATCACTTGCTGCGGGTACTCTGCTATTGGAAAGTATTAGATCAACAAAGGAAAGGGCATCGTAACCATAAAGAGCACGAAAAGGAGGCATACCAATAGACATGTGATGAGATGTATTATAACAATACTCCCCTAGGTGTAACCATTTCACCCAAGCATGTTGTTGATTTGAAACATAGTTCCTCAAATATCCTTCTATCCATTTATTAACTATCTCTGTTTGTCCATCTGTTTGAGGGTGATAGCTAGTACTGGGAGTGAGTTCAGTTCTTGCCAAATGAAAGAGCTCCTTCCAAAAAGAGCTGAGGAATCTACTGTCCCGATCACTAACAATGTTTCTAGGAAAACCATGTAATCTAAAAATTTCCTTGAAGAACAATTCGGCCACTTGTGATGCCTTGAAATCAGATGTGATAGGAAAGAAATGTGCATAATTAGTTAGTCTATCTACCACCACATATATGCAATCCTTACCTTGAACCTTGGGCAACCCAGTGATGAAATCCATGGAAATACTTTCCCATTTTTGTTCAGGAATAGGAAGTGGCTGCAACAACCCTGCAGGAAAATTTTGCTCACTCTTGCTTTGTTGGCATACCATACATTCCTTAATGTGTTTAAGGACATCCTCCTTCATACCCTTCCATGAAAACCGCTCTCGAATTTGCCTGTATGTCTTGAAGTATCCCTGGTGACCAGCCAAAGGTGTGTCATGAAAGGCCCTCAATATCCTCTCCTTAGTTTTTGACCCTGGCACTAAGAAGATCATGTTCTTGTAATAAATCAATTCATCAACAACCTTGTACCTGTTATCATCCACTAACTTATCCAAAATCTTGGTGGCAAATGAATCTTTAGCATACTCTAAAATTATGGAGACTTTCCAATCAGCAGAGATAGATGATAAGGAACACAAAGTGGGCTTTCTTGAGAGAGCATCAACAACCACATTATTCTTTCCTTTCATGTATTCAATATCAAAATCATAAGCTTGCAATTTGCTTACCCATTTTTGTTGACGATCATTCAAATCCCTTTGGTTCAAGAAGAACCTGAGGCTATTATGGTCTGTCTTTACAATGAATCTCCCACATACCAAATATTGTCTAAACTTATGAAGTGCATGCATGATTGCCAACATTTCCTTATCATAGATGGAGTACCCTTTTTCTGATTGATTTAATTTTTGACTCTCAAATGCTATTGGATGTCCCCTTTGAGTTAGGACAGCCCCTATACCTTCCCCCGAAGCATCACATTCAACAACAAAAGGTAAAGAGAAATCTGGAATTGCAAGCACAGGGCATGAACTCATTACCTCCTTAAGCTTATCAAATGTTTTTTGTGCCTCTTCTGTCCAAACAAAAGCTCCTTTCTTTGTCAAATCAGTCAAGGGGGCAGCAAGCTGAGAAAATCCCTTGACAAATCTCCTATAGTAGCTACACAACCGGAAGAAACCTCTCAACTGTGTAAGATTAGTGGGTGGAGGCCAATCCAAAATTGCCTGGATTTTTTGTTGATCAACCTGTACTCCTTTAGAGCTTATAATATGTCCCAAATATAGGATCTCTGTCAAACCAAACTCACATTTAGATAGCTTAGCATAAAAGGATTGCTGCTCCAAGATTCCCAAAATAGTGTCTATGTGCTTTAGATGCTCTTCCCATGTTTTACTGTATATCAAGATATCATCAAAAAATACCAAAACAAATTTTCGAAGATGCTGACTGAATACCTTATTCATACAAGATTGGAATGTTGCTGGTGCATTAGTGAGTCCAAATGGCATAACAAGAAATTCAAAGTGCCCATAGTGATATCTGAAAGCAGTCTTTTCCACATCTTCACTCCTCATTCGGATTTGATGGTAGCCTGATCTTAAGTCAATTTTTGAGAAGTATACAGCACCATGTAACTCATCAATGAGTTCATCTATGCGTGGTATGGGATACCTATTTTTTATGGTCTTCTTGTTTAGAGCCCTGTAGTCTATACACATTCTCATTGTACCATCCTTTTTCTTGACAAGTACCACAGATGATGCAAATGGACTAGAGCTAGGCCTTATGAATCCCATGTCCAGGAGTTCTTTAATAGTTTTTTCAATTTCTTCCTTATAACCTCTTGGATGGCAGTATGGGGTTGTTATAACTGGTTTGGCACCCTGTTCTAACTCTATAACATGCTCAAAACCTCTATCTGGTGGTAATCCTGGAGGCAAGTCATTGAAAACTATACTATGCTTATCAAGAATATTTTGAATTTCAAAATGGAAATTACCTTGAATCTTGGGAGAGCTTGTTGGTTGGATTATGACTCCTGCTGCCCATGTTACTTGTCCTCTTCGAAAAGTCCTCTCCATCCTCTTTGCAGAGACCGCCTTAGGTGCTCCATTTGATAACCCTCTCAATATGACTTCTTTCCCATTGGAATGAAATTTAAACTCCATAGTTTGATGGTTCATGTAATAGCCTCTGATAGAGTGCAACCATTGAACACCCAATACAAGATCTGTCTCCCCAATACCAACCACATAGAAGTCATCACATAACTCATAATCTCCTAAGGTCATCTTGAGTTGTTTCACCACCCGTGTGCAAGGCATAGTGAATCCATCAGCTACAGTAACATTGAATCCCTCAAAATCTTCTGCTTTAAGCCCTCTTTTCATGACAAATCCCTCATCAATAAAATTGTGAGTTGCCCCACTATCAAGAAGAACAGTCAACCTTTGCCCTGCTAGTACCCCTCGAATTCGGAAGGGATGGTATCTTGGGACTCTTGATAATGCTGCTAAAGTGCCATCCTTGCTGATTTCTTTTACTTTCTCTTCTTCTACCTCCTCCTTAGTATCATGAAATTCCTCATGCTCATCTGAATCAGATTTTGAAGCAACTTCAATATAGTGCACTTGACCTTTCCCCAAACATTTGTGTCCTGGAACCCATGGTTCTCTACAAGTAAAACAAAGCTTTTTCCTTCGTAATTCACTCCTAGTCTCTTCATCTACCTTCTTTTTTGCCACATTTGTCACATCTTTTGGTGGTAGTGTTGGGAAAGTCTTTTTCTGAAAATTTCCCTTATGTTGCCAAAGATTCGGGGGTTTTTGATTAGTGATTGATTTCATAGGCATGCAAGTTTCAAGTTGCAAGCTTCTTTTGATAGCTTCCTGTAAGGTTGAGGGTGAGAAAGCCTTAACCAAACCCTTAACAGAATCTTCTAAACCATCAAGAAAAAGATAAACAATCCTCTTTTCACTCATATCAGGTACCATAATAGCCACTTTTTGAAATTCTTCTATATACTCATTAACTGATTTGGTTTGCTTCAAATTTGACAATTCTTTAAAGTACTCTTCATCATCCTTGAGGTCAAATATATCTATCACCCTTTGACTGAAATCTTCAAATGTAGTTACCTGATCGTGACCTTGAGTAGTCATTCCATGATACCACCAATCATAGGCTGCATCTTCCAAGTGTAGACTTGCAAATTGAATAGCATCACTCTCTTTCATGGGGTTAAGTGTGAAGAAAGTTTGTAATTTTTGTAGCCATGCTCTAGCTGAAATTTTATTTGTTCCATCAAAAGTAGGCACTGTAAACTTGCTTATTTTATTTTTGAGCTCTCTTCCACTTGTATCATGCTCCCTCCTATTCTCTTTCTTGGGCATCAAAGCGTTCATCATATCCACATATTCTCTAAAAGGAACTGAACTACGAAAGTCATCATCTAAGCCATTGTAAGTAGCTCTTAATGTAATCAAATTACCTGTAACCTCTTCCACTGGATTAATGGTTGGATTTGGTACTGGTGGCTCATCTGCAGGCAAGAAAATAGATTTGGTTGATTTAGATGGTGTGGATCTCCCATTTCTCGGCTCCTCTGAAGTGCTCCCTTTCTCATTAATAGATGCAATTCCTTGTAATTTTTCTGTCAATATTCGCAAAGCCTCTCTAGTTTTTGCCAAACCATCCACTGTTTGCTTCTGAGTATTTTGGATGTCTTGGAAGAATTTCTTTGCCATCTCATCTGGATCAGCCATACCTTTTTCTTCCTTGGATTTTGTACTTTTGCTTTCAACTGGGGGTTTGATCAAAATTTCTTTATTCTTTTCTCGCTGCAAATATCTTTTTTCTCTTTCACTTAGTTGCATGCAATAATAAAATATGACATGCAAGATCTGGGTAGTTATCAAAACTTGACATGCAAGATCTGGGTAGTTGTTAAAACTGACATGCAACTTCTACAAACCCTCAGGCTGGCAAGATCACGGCTCTGATACCACTGAAATGTCCCTTTACTAATTTTTTATGATATTTCCAGCCTCAAATCAGAACTTTAAAATCAAACAACCAATATTACAAAGATCTGCCACTTTTCCAATAAAACCCAAATCGGGTATGTCCAAATTAGTGCCAAAAACTTCACAACTTCACAAATTATTAAGAAATCTGAAAATGGACATTTTTACAGAGATTTCAGCAGCATAACAGCCTACAAAATGACATTTCCAGATTTGTATAGCCCTTACACAACAGATCACAAATGTAGGGCAAAACTATGCTTAATCGGGCTCCCGAAATTAACACAAAAATGCCCGGAAACACCACAAAACACTCATAAATTATCTCAGAAGTTTAATCACGACCCAATACATATATTCAGCTCTATTTTAACATCATAAAGTCTAAAATACAACAGCAAACCAAACTGATATGAAACACTCAACTGAAAACCCAAATTCAAACCAAAAACAACCCCGAAAACACCCAAATCGGCACTATTCAGCACAAGGGCAAACTCTGTATGAGCATGCACATGGAATGGCTTCAAACTCCCATCCTTAGCCTTCCTGGAAACCTACAAACTCCCATTCTTGGGTCTCCTTCTCCACAGGTTTGGCAGCCTCTGAAGAACAACAAGAAAATTATCAAGAATAAAGATGTAGAATGAGCCCAAAATGCCTCCAAACCCCTTTTAAAGAGGGCATAACCCTAACTCACGTCCAAGAGGGGTTAATAAAATATAATTTAATAATAATTTTTATTTATTAGTCCATTGGTTTCCAAAGATTAACCCTTTTTTCCGAAATTTCACCTTTTTGGAGCCTACCTGCCTTAACAAAGTTTATTTTTTTTTTAATTATTTGAATAGGGGACATGACAAAGTCATCCACCGAGAAAAATCTTGCAATTTAGGATTGTTTATAGACAGAGAAGAGGCAAACTGATGAAGGAAACATAATAGACAAAAAGTGCAAATTATTCAAACAAGTTGATTTGATATTTTTGACACAAGGTCTCATGCAAAGATCCTTTGAGAGGCATGCAAGAAAGTGCACAAGAATGTGCAAAGACTCAGATTAGAAGCTAAAACTTGTGTGAGGATGTGCTCTAGGCTGCGTGAAGAAGGGCAGAGTTTTGACAATTAAGATAGTATACAAAGGCATCATCTTCCACAAAGATATGCAACTACTTGTGCAAGAACTTGGACAAAATTGCATGAAAAAGTGACCAAACAAATGGGGCTCTCATTAAATATTGCAAAATTGTGTGCAAGATTTGAGACTAGACAAACAACAGAATTGGATTTTGAAGAGATTTTGATAATTTCAAACAATTCTAGACAAATTTTTGGTTTATTTGATAGATATCAGATAGATTGCAATGTTGATTTTCAAGTTGCAAAATAATGTTGGGTTTCAAGTAAGGAAAAAAAATTTCAACAAGACATGAGAAGAAAATAGTAGTCAAATACAATCCAACTAAGGGCAAAGAAACTCAGAGTGATGAGGGAGTCTAGACCTTTAGTTTGTTTATACAAGTTTGGACATGTTTAAGACTCGATAAAAAAAAATGCTTTATCCCTAAAAAGAGAAAATGGTAGAGAAGGAAACACCTTTGTCCCACAACTTATGTGCATGCATGCACCTCACATAGCCATGTCACTCCCTAGAGGGTGCTTGTGTTTTTGGAGTATTCAAATGGCTCAATAACATATACATTGAATGAACACGCTTGTGGTAGGGGTCAAGCACATATGCCACCTTCAAATGCCTACTAGCATGCCTATGTTGACTTCTATAGGAGAGATTCTTCCCCCTCCTTACACAAATATTATACCTCCTTTTGGAGGTGAACCAGGTAGCCTCTAACTAAATTTTTTTACTTGACTTCTATTCATAATAATCCCTAGTGCCTCTGCAAGTGGAGTTGAGACCAACAGCCCACACTAGCATCTAAAAGTGTGCACACTTGCTTAACAAGACTGGGGCTAGTGTCATCCAGTGCAATAGACATAGCCTCCTCTTGATATGCGATATCAAGAATCAAGAGGAAGAAATTAATACAACTTTGTAGTCTTTTACTGAACAAAGCTTCTTTAATATAGTGAGTTGGAATCTCTAGAACAAGGAGTGTGCTCACTTGGGTTGTTCACAGAGGTTGGATCACTCTAATAAGCCCTCTAAAGGATTGACTCAAACTGGTAGTTCAAACATAAGGTTCAAAGTTTTTTATTTCCCTCAAGGGGAAAGAGCATACTCCTCTACCTTATTTTCTCACCCAAACACATAGAATAAGTTAATCACTGAGTTAGCTTAATCAATCCTACCTTGGCCTATTCCAAGACTTTGATCCCCAAAAAGGAAATCATCATTTATTCATTAAAGGCTTCATTTGGGAGAACTACTAACTTGATTGCCTCCCTCGGATGATGTCTTTCTAAGGCTTCTAGGTTTCTAACTCACCCTTGGTCATGACCTCCAAGTGGTGAAGAGCATAGTCCCCCATTCCTCTGTCTTGCAACCTTAAAAGTTCACAAGCCCTAATTAGACTACGTTTAGAAAGCAAGAAAAAGACACATTGTTTTAGTAGATTTTAAGATTTTGTCTTCGACAATCATATCTTTGACAGCGTCGTGCAATGTATAGTTAGTTCATGTTTGGGAAAGTTTGTATAAAAGAGTCTTCATCAAACATCCTGTAGACAATTGTTAGGCTGCAAAAAAACTAGAAAAACTGAAATTGTGATGCTTCAAAGAAAATGCATCAGTAAAAAATGATAAACAACATATGAAAAAATAGCATTTTAATTGTGTTTTTTCAAGATTTCACACAAAATCTTGTGCAGGTCTATGAAAAGTCTTTCATTGTCACACACGAGAAAATCAGCTGCCACATAAGAATCCATGCAGTAGGGCACTTTTTCATGAGATAAAGTGGAGAGCAATAGGTGAAACCATCAAATCTTCCCTCAAAAATGAGATTTTCTGCACAAAAATCTAGAAGACTATACAGACAAGTATAGCAGAATGATGAAAATGACAAAAAATAAGATAGATGAGGCTAGAAAAAATTGTTTTTTCTCAGCCCCATGGTGGGCACTAAAAATATATACATGAAAATATGACCTCGGATCTTTCACCTACACTTCAACATGGTCATTTTATGTAGATTCATCTTAGAATAAACATGGTTTAGTTTATCCAAGATGCCCAACAATGTGATCTATTGCTTTCTAACTAGAAGGATTTTTCCTATTGTGCTCTCAGATCAAGATGTAGGCAACTAGACCTTTCTAGAATGAAGGATTTGATGCAAAATGAGAATGCAATTAGTGTATATGAAAATGCAAATATTAATCTAAGAAATAAAAGACATTAAGCTAAATCTATGCATTATTTAATCTAAATGACATTAAAGTATTTAAGCAAATATGAGAGCTAAAATGATTGACTATTTCGACAACAATTCAATAAAAATCAAATTCCAATCTCTAGAATGAGGGATTAAGAGTCCCTTAAGTAGAATCTAGGAATTAATTAACGATCAAGATCAATTTGGATGGACCATTAAGGTTAGGGAGAAGATTGAGTCAAAATGGAAACTTCCTTAAGAAAGGGAAGTTAACTAAGCTTTTCATGAGTGAAATAAGGAATTAATTGATTTCATTCCTTTTTTTATTTTTGTTAACTAAAGACTTTTCATTTCTAAACTGAAGAGAAGACTTTGAAGATATTATTTAATTTAATAAAGTAGATATGACCTCACAAATGCCTTTTTCATTTAATTGAATAATATCATTCAATTAATTAAAGTGATCATAATTATTCAATTAAATATTTTTAATTCCTTATTACATTAGTCTTAGGATATAATTTAATTTTATTAAAGTATAAACACTTTAAATTAATTAAATCTTAATTAATATGTTTAATGTGACTAATTTGAGTCAATACTTAGGAATTAAATAGATATCCTAATTAATGCAGATTTAGGGTTTTCTACATTTGACAATTAAGTCAAGTAGCAAAAATCAGAATAAGAATTTCCTAGTGACATAGGACTTTGGAATTGATCAAAATAGACTAGAATTGGTAATCATGACAATGAGCCAAAATTGGGATTTAGAAATTAGAGAAGCATATGATAGGTTATGTGAAAATGGTGTTCTGAAGGAAGGGTATAACATAATTGAGGAGGGTTTGACGTGTGCCCTAGATTTTCCTAGTGTATTTAAAGCTGAGTGGATTAGAATTGTTTTGAGTCAAATAGATGATGGCTCTTTATGGCTGGAGGGTGGACCAATTAATATTACCAAGAGGATAATTCACAAGGTTATTGGCTACCCAACCCTAGATCAGCCCAAGTGATTCTAGTTGGTCTCAGAATGGTTTTGACAATTGAGAGTCAACACACTTAACCAATTTTCTTATAGAAGCTAAGTACACTATGTGTCAAGCCAGACAAAACTACAATAGGTGCCGAGTGATTTTTAGGTGCCAAGCAATCTTTTGGTGCCGAGTGAAGATCAAGTGTCGAGTGATATTCAAGTGTTGAGTCATAATTCATGCCAAGCAAGCCAGAATGCAATAGGTACTGAGAAAACTAGAATCATATATGTGTCGAGCACTAGTAATCCAGTATGTGCTAAGTAACATAGACTTAGCATATGAGTTTTTGCCTTCAAAAACTCAAATGCAAACCATTTTTTGAGCCAACATAGAAAAATCTTGAAGGATATTAAAGATAAGGATGAATCTTTTACATTTCCTATGCAATTAGAATGTAGCCAATAAGAAAAATGGAGATGGCATGCAACGAATAATAAAAGTGCAAGGAATGAGTGGGAATTAAAGATTCAATATGGATCATAGATCCATACCTAACCCTAAGTCTTTTTAATCTTTAAAAGGAGGACAAAAACCCATTGTATGGGTGGATGAGAGCATTGTAAGGGAAAACTATAGCAAAATTCAATGGAAAGAGTGAAAAGACTTAGAGGAACATAGCAATATTGCAGCATCCAGTTGATGAAGAACAAAGTATTAGAATATCAAAGAGTAGCATATCAAATCTTAGAGGATCAAGATCAGAATGAGTAGAAGCAGTGGTTGAAATCAACAATTTGAGATTTTAAGTAATCAGGTTTATGAATCTAATACTCTCCAAAAATTATATTAGAAAAGGAAAATCCTATGTTGATAGGCTAGCTTAATAGCTAGGTTGTAGATTCTTTGAAGAGGTGATAAAATCCTTTAATGGGGTGACACTTCATGTAAAGTATTTTTAAATCCTTTAACTATGTCACTATTGACATAGTGTAAAGCCTTTAATAGGGCAGACCATTAGAAGTGGTCAAACATTATTGCTACAATGATTTTGTGGGTATCATCTCCAACCCAGTTTTACCTTCTCATTTTTGAGGGTTTTTGGGTTACCAAATTTGGTGTTATGTGTAATTGATGCATGTGTTTACTTTATACTTATTTGATATGTCTACATGCATGATGTTTAATTTTAGTTAAAAAAATTTAAGGTTAAAAGTGTGATACTTCTAATTCACCCACACCCCACCACCCCCACCCCCACCCCCTCCCTCCCCTCAAAAGTATTCTTCCCATTTGATATCAAAGCATGGTTCTCACAATGAGAAGCCTAAAAACTTAGAGAAACGATCTAAAGATGTAAGTCTTCAAACTTGGGAAGATAATAGAGAATCAGGTGATTGATGTACAACTTTCTCTACACAACTTGGAAGAAGTCGAGAAGAATTGAGAAAATCCTTGAAAAGAAGGAAGGATATAGCCATAGCTGAAAATGACACACCTTACAAGGAGATTGATTCCACAAAAGTGTTTTGCAATGCAGATTCCAAAGAGTTTGATGTAGCAATAGTAGAATTGATGGAGAAGAACATAGCTCAAGTAGAAGAAATTAGAATACTCAAGTTTGAACATGAATCACAAGCCATAATGCTTTGTGAAGTAACTGAACAGAAGAAAAGAGCCATCGAAGACAAGGTTATGATAGAAGATGACAAAAGAAATCTTACCAATAGACTAGAGGAGAAGACAATTGAGTTTGAAAGAATCTTAAAAATGTAGCTTAACACCTTAAGCCAAATGATGAATGTAGATCATGCGCTAAATATGAAAGACATTGAGATTTCTACACTAAAGATATAGAATGTAAAATTCCAAAATGACCTGAAAAGAGAGAAGGAAGTTGCAAAAAGCTTCAACAAACCCAATGAGGTTATCAAGTACTTTGAGCAGCTACTAAAATCACCAAGGGCAAGTAATGATACCTAAAGACTTGGTTATACTAGCACTAAACAAGGAGAATCATCCAAGACTATAGAAGAAAGGAGTAACAAAGGTAAGAACACTAAACCCACTTGTCATTTTTGTGGTAAAAAGGGACATACTTCTAATGTATGTAGGAGTAAGAAAATCAATCAATAAGACAAACCCAATAACAAGGGTCATTGTCACAAGTGCAACAAGCAAGGACACCTGACAAAAGAGTGCAGGACCAAGACCGTGAGGACACCAAGATTTGATGGTCACTACTACAATTGCAAGAAATATGGACATAGAGCTTTTGAGTGTAGATTAAAGCCTATGTGGACATTAAGCCAGGCAAAAAGAGAAGGTGAACTTGGTCATCACTACAATTGGGGCTATAACACCAGGTACAGTTGTCACTACTGTCAAGAATATAGACACATCCCTAAAAATTGCATAAGGACACACTTTAGAGGGAACAATAGAAAATGGTTAAGTAAAACCACATGTTTTAGTTCCGTGAAGACTAGTCATATCAATAGGAATTGCTCAAAAAAGTCAAAGGCACCCAAGTCAAAAGTCAACAGAGGAAAAGAGAAGGTAGATGTTGAACACATTAGAGGACAAATGAACAAGACTTGGAAGAAGAAAGATAAGTGTAGCTCATCAAATGAAGGGATCACTTCAACTAATAGGTCAAGTGGGAATACCTCATCCAACTAAGCATGAATAGATGTATGGAACTGATATACATAGTTATATCATGCATTAGTCTCAAGACAAGAAAACATTGCAAAGATGAAAATAGCATGAGAAAATATGCAAAGTTAAAACTCAAAATTTTTGCAAGTTTTTCCGAGTTGTCCTCAGATGCCGAGTAAATGTTAATGAATGCCAAGTTTCCAGTAGTGAATAAGTTGATAGTTCGTGCCAAGTTGAGAAATATCAATGGAAGCCAAGTGAAGTGGAAATCTAGTTGAAGCTAAGTAATGGAAAACCAATGGAAGCCAAGTCATGATTGAAACCTTCCAGAGCCAAGTGTACAGTTGTATGCACTAAGCATTTAATGCTAGGTTTTAAAAGGTATAAGGTCAATTTTAGATCATTTCATGCTATTCAAATGTTGAGCAAAGATGAGAAGAGCACAGAAGAGATCAAAGAATAGCATTGAAGCAAATTGTACAGATTTCAATAGTGATCAAGCACAAATTTTGTCAATCTAAGATATTCTTCAAGTCTTGAGTTGCATAGTGTTAAAGTTTAAAGTTCTTAAAACCCTAAACCCAAATGATAAGGAAGATCATGAGGTCTAATTTGTTAGTAATGGGGTCAAACAACTCAAGTTTAGGCCAATCCCAAAAGTTTCTTATAAAACTGACCCTGCCAGCGCACTCTCCATTATTCCACCCAAATTTGTTATGGGATAGGATATGAGAAAGTGTTACAATTGCAAGATAGGTTTAGTAGGAGACCTTGAAAATTTTCAAGCATATGATAAAACTATGTGAAAATTGAGTGCTTAAGGAATAATTTTAAATAATTGAGAAAAAGGATTTAATCCATGCCCTAGTTTATCCCATAGGTTTTGAAACTGAATGGATAAGAATAGTTTTAAATAGGAAGGAGGACCAATTAAAATAATGAAGAGGATAGTGCATAAGGTTATAGGTTTTCCAACCCTAGATCGACACAAGACCCTATGTAGTGATTCAAAAGAAGTTACTGAAAAGAACATCGGGGCTAAATGGAATAAAAGGGGCATGACCATTGGCACAATCACATATCCCCTTCTAGATTTTGCAGTGAGAATCATGTCTCACAAGTTTTATCAATCTAGTAGATTGAAAAATGTACCATGTATTACTATGGATATAGCCTAAAAACTTGTGAAGAATGATCATACATATGATCTGGCAGAATTGTTGTTGCAATAGATAAATGAAAACTTAGGAGCAATAAGAAAATCCAAAGGTGCTCAATGAAAGTTTGGTTCAATTCTTGTATGCATATTTTTCTATGTTTTGGAAGAATTTTCTTCAATTGGAAAAGTGAATTGGAATTCAAACAAATTTGCAATTACTCAAATCAATGAGTATATTAAACAAATGGGTGACAACTTTGAAGCACAAATGACAAGCTACTTTGAGGATTTTAAGAAATTCATGAATCAAAGATTGAGAATACTAGTTTCCCTAGAGGAACAACATGTCAATCACATCTACTTCTTATTTGATATTTATTACACCTACATCCAACCAATAGTTCCAAGCGTGAGATGGCTAAGGCCATTGGGTTATTAACTAGATGTGGATGAAGCATCAATAGTAATAACTACATTTCTTGTAGAAGAAATAGGCAAGACGACCAAACCTTTTTGCACATATGATGTTGTAAAGTCTAAAGTTGAAATAGAGTTGAAGATAGGCTCTATAATTAAGAGGAAAGATAAACTAGTGAAGATGATAAAGAAGAAATTTGGTGTAGAAATTGAAGGGGTAGTAGGTGCTTAAGATGATGATGAAGAAGAAGGTGAGAGTGAAGAAGAAGAACAAGGACAAGGCCCAATGGAACTTACTCAAAGCTTAGGTGAAGATAAGGAAGAAGATGCCAAGGAAGAAGAAGTCAAGGAAGCACCAACACAAGCTGAGTCCAAGAAGAGAAAGGCTAAAACTCAACCTTCAACATAGCCCAAAGCCAAGAAGGCTACAGAGCCAACTCAAGCCAAGCTAGCACCAATGAGAATAGATACCACAAGGGCATCTACTCAAAAGGAAAAAGAGAAAGCCAAAGAAAAGAACCAAGAAGAAAGTATGTTGCACAGCTAGATTCTGATGATGAGGAGAAAATAGAATTAGAGGATATCAACCAATTTAGAGTGTTAAACCATCCTCCCAAGTCTCATATAGATAAAATCTATGAAACCATTAATAATGTAGATTTTTTTGATTTCAAAAGCATTGATTTTAATAAGTTAACTAGAGAAGATCAAAACAAGATATAAGAGTCAATGTATGCCACAATGGCAGAATTCAAGTACACATCTCTTGAATTGGACAATAAAATTCCTAAAGACTTATATGAGATTATTGAAAATAAGTGGAATTATTGTTTAAAGATGGAGAAGAAAATAACAGAATCAACACTGGCACAAGTGATGCCTAATTTGACTAGAGGTCAAATAACTAAGGCTAATAAGAAACATGGTGGTGAATTTGCACCAAATTTTGGAGCCTTTACCATCCTAAAAAATAAAATTTAAGAAGTTTTTCATAAATCAATAATATTATGGAAATCAATATACAAATTAACTAATGACAAAGATGAAAAAGGAGAAGAGGATGATGCAAAATAGAAGTAGAGGAAATAGGAAAAGGAGAAGAAGAGAAGAGAAAAGAAGAGAAGAAAGATGAAGAGGAGAAAGAAAAAGGTGAGGAGGAGGAGACACAAAAGTGAGAACAAATGGAAATAGTTGAGCAAGAGTAGCAACAAGACCAAAGTGTGCAAGATAAATAATTGCCACCTCCTAGCCCTCCTCATGTAACCATCACCCCTACAAACACTATAACTGTAAAGGATGTTACTAAAAAATCATGTTAGAACATCAATCCACTAAGTGTAGAGGATCTCAAGAAGATCCTTGACCAATCTACCCAACAAGCAATATTATGCAATAATCCAGTATTGGTCAGTGTAGATGAGCTATAGAGAGTAGTAGCTAACTTATCAGGAGACAAGGTGAATCCATAAGAACCACCTCCTATCTCTATAGCTAATAGCATTAAACTCCTAATACTTCCACCACCATCATAGATTGTAATAGTTGACACCATTCAGAAGCCAAGTGTAGAAGCAGAGAAAGACACAAAGAAAATAGGATAGATTGCTACATTTGATCCTACAGTATAGTCAATAGGTACACCTCAGATTATTGTGGTTGATCAAGGGAGAAAAGATAAGGAAAAGGAGACCAAATCAAAGGAAGAGGAGTAGGCTGCAATACAAACACTGATAGAATTACCAAAACTAGGCACTCCTACAAAAACTCTTCAGAAGCTAAGCAGTGATGCAATACCTTTGCAAATATCTACACCAGGCTCGATCTCAACCAAAGTGACCAAGGTACTTCACTATGGAGACCCTGAGTTAGATGAAGAAGTTTTCATACTTGCCTATGACTCCAAGACAATTAGCATTGAGCAGATCACAAAAATGCAAGATGCATTGAATAGGATAAAGAGGTAAGAAATAATCAAGGAGTATAAACATAAGAAAGCATTGCATGAGATTAAGGACATCTTTATAGATTCCTTTAGCTTGCAGTCACTAGATGAGACAAATCCTATAAGGGAACAATTTTCAAATATTCTTGAACAAGTGACAAGTGAAGACCAGGAGACAAATGTGAGACTCATGGAATGGTCTAAGAGGAAATTTCAAGGAAAGGCGAATGAGAAAATATCTAGTGACATAGCACTTCAACAAGTTGAATTGGCCAAGAAGATTGAAAAGGTCAAAAGTGTACTTGAGAATATCTTCTTATTGTGTAACAAGTTGTGTGATTTCACATTTTTCACACAGGAGACCAGCCAATGGATATTGAGCTTAAGAGAAATATTAAGATTTCTAGCATGCAGCTACCAAAAGACCTAGCTCAAAGTGAGAAGCATTTTACCCAATCACTTCACACCCAAAAGGAGTTAGCTATACTCACAAGTGAAGAGGCCAATATAAAGGCCAAATTAATGCAAATTCAATCTTCCATAACCCCACATTTGGAAGTACTCCATAAAGAGAAAGTCTATGCTAAAATTGTTTTAAAGAAAGATCATAATCTTTCTACATTAGATGGACTTGTACATCTTGTTCTAGAGACTGCCATCTAGCATAAGACACTAAAAATTGCTTTAGAAAATTAGGATGTAGCTCTTAAGATGATAATGGAGGTCAATAGTACATTTTTGGAAAAATATGATATTACTCCTTAGCACCCTTTGACATAAATGTCAAAAAGGGGGAGAAATAAAATAAAGGGGGAGATATAATAAGGGAGATATAACAAATGGCGAGAATAGCCAAAAGGGGGAAATAAGAGATAAGAGATAGTGTGGGGAAGATACAATGTTTTGGGAATTGTATGGAAGGTAACACAAGTACAGAGTATAGAAATAGGGAAAATGATAAGAGTATCAGATACATCAGCACAAGAATTTTGGTTACAGGAATGGAATGACACAATCAGCTCAGGGCGAGTTATAAGAATTTTGGGGTATATTGTTCCTTAATAAATTTTGATCAAGTTTTTAAAATTTTGTATATATGCCTAACAAATTGGATAATGTACTCATAAGGACAAATAAATAATGCTTAGTTAAGTTTTTTTGACACTGATGTCAAAGGGGGAGATTGTTGGTCTCAGCATGGTTTTGACAATTGAGTGTCAACACACTTAACTAGTTTTCATTTAGAAGCTAAGTACACTATATATACTGAGCCAAATAGAACTACGACAGGTGTCGAGTGATTTTCAAGTGCTGAGCAATCTTCTAGTGCCAAGTCATAGTTGATGTCAAGCAAGATAGAATGCAATAGGTGATGAGCAAACTAAAATCATATATCTACTGAGCACCAATAATCTAGTATGTGTTGAGTAACATAGAATTGGCATATGAGTTTGTGCCTTCACAAACTCAGATGTAAACCATTTTTTGAGCCAAAATAGAAGAATCTCAAAGGATATTAAAGATAAGGATGAATCTTTTACATTTCCTATGCAATCGGCATGCAACCAATAAGAAAAATGGAGAAGGCATGCAACCAATAATAAAAGTGCAAGGAATGAGTGAGAATTAAAGATTCAATATGGATTGTAGATCCATACCTAACCCTAAGTCTTTGCAATCTTTAAAAGGAGGATGAAAACCCATTGTATTGATGGATGAGAGTAGTGTAAGGGAAAACTATAGCAAAATTCAATGGGAAGAGTGAAAATACTTAGAGGAATAGAGCAGTATTGCAGCATCTAGTTGATGAAGAACAAAGTATCAGAATATCAAAGAGTGGCATATTAGATCTCAAAGGATCAAGATCAGAATGAGTAGAACCAATGCCTAAAATCAAAAATTTGAGGTTGTAAGCAATTAGGTCTATGAATCTAATACTTTCTAGAAATTGTATTAGAAAAGGAAAATCCTATGTTGATAGGTTAGCTTAATATCTATGTTGTAGATCCTTTGAAGAGGTGATAAAATCCTTTAACAGGGTGACACTTCATGTAAACTGTTTGTAAATCCTTTAACCAGGTCACTATTGACACAGTGTAAAGCCTTTAATAGGGCATGCCTTTAATATGGAAGACCATCAAAAGTGGTCTAACATTATTGTTGCAGTGATTTTGTGGGTATCATCCCCACCCCAATTTTACCTTCTCATTTTTTAGGGTTTTTGGGTTACCAAATTTGGTGTTATGTGTTGTTGATGCATGTGTTTACTTTATGTTTATTTGATATATTTACATGCATGATGTTTATTTTCAGTTAAAAAATTTTAAGGTTAAAAGTGTGATACTTCTAATTCACCACCTGCTCCACCCCCCCTTGTCTAGAAGTATTCTTCCCATTTGATTATTTCAACAATTTCAAGGAAGTGGTAAAGAAAAACGTAGGAGAAAAATGGAATAAAAGAGGCATGGCAATAGATATTGTTACTAATCCATTGTTGAACCTTTTTGTTAGGGTAATTTCTCACAAATTCTATCAATCTAGTAGATTTAATAGTGTAACTTATATTGCAGTGGATGTTAGCTACAAGATTGTGAAGAAAGATCATACTTATGATCTAGCTAAGCTTCAATTACAAAAATAGATGGAAAATCTTGGAGCTATCAAAAAGACCAAGAGTGCTCAATGTAAATTTGGCTCAATACTTGTCTGTATATTCTTTTATGTCTAAAATAAATTTCCCTCCTTTGGTACTATAAGCTAGAAAACAAACAAGTCAATAGTAGTGCAGATTAATGAATTCACTGAACAGATGGGAGAAAACTTTGAGATGTTGATGACTAGTTATTTTGAATATTTCAAGAAATAAATGAAGGAGAGAATGAGAATACCTATTTCATTGGTTTAGAAACATTACAAAGATATATGCTTTCTAGTTGATGCTTATTATACTTTCATATAGGTTGACACACCAAGGTTTAGATGGTTAAGGCCACTTGGATATGAAATCAATGTTGATAAAGCTTAAAGCCATCACTGCACTCCTAGCAAAGGAAATTGACAAGACTGCTAAAATCTTTGGAAATTATGATATGATGCAATCAAAGATTGAAATGGAGTTGAAAACTACCTCTATACTTAACAAGAAAGATAAGCTGGTAAAGAAGTTAAAGGCTAAATTTGGTAAAGGTGCAAATGAGGAAGAAGAGGAAGGAGATGAAGAGGATGAAAAGGAAGAACAAGAAAAAACTCAAGAACCTCTTGCATTAACTGAAGGAATGGGAGAGGACAAGGAAGTTGAAGGTGATGAGAGAGAAGAAGCCAAGGAAGCACCCATACATGGTGAGCCAAAGAAGAGAAAGGCTAAGACATAGCCAGTGGCTAAGGCATAGAAAACTATTGAAACAACCTTAGCCAAGCCAACAACACCTACCACCAGAGAAAGCACATGAACCACAACATAGAAGGCTAAGGAGAAATCCAAGAAAATAGAGCAAGGTGATCAAGTGAAAAAGAAACAAAGAAGAAAATATGTTACATAGCCTAATTCAGATGAAGAAAAGACTAAATTAGATGATTTAAGCCAATTAAAAGTGGTAAGTCACAAACCACTCTCTACTATTGAAAACTTATGTGAAAATGTCAAGAATAATGCAGATCTATCTAGTTTTAAACATGTAAATTTTGATGATGTGGGCAAAGAAGAGAAGAAGCTAGTGGTAGAAGCTCTATATGCAATGATGTTTAAATTTAAGATAATGCCATTAGAATTTTCCAACTCAGTACCCAAGAAACTATATGACTTAGTTGAGAAAAAATGGCATTATTAGTGAAATATGGAAAAACAAACAAGGGAAACCACTTTGGCCCAAGTAATGCTAGAACTAAACAAAGGGAATATTGCTAAGGATACTAAGAAACATGGAGTTTGGTTTACACCTAAATATAGAGCCTTCAACATACTTCAAAATAATATTGAAGATGTGGTCAAGAAATCTACCCAAATATTGAAACTTATCTATGGGTTGACCACTATAAAACAGGAGAAGCTGACCCTTTTGAGGGTAAAGATGATGATAAATATGAAAATGACAAAGAATATTATGACAAAGAAAAAGATGATAAGGAAGATTATACAGTGGAGAAGGAAACCAAAAAACAAATTGATGACAAGGCAACAACTGAATAGCAACAAGATGAACAAAGTGTACAAGACACACAAGTGTCGAGTGTTAGTCCTCCACATGACAGAGTCAAGTCTCCTAAAACCATTATTGTAAAGGATTTATCTAATCTTTCAACTCAAAACATTAATCATTTGACTATAGAAGACTTGAAGAAGATACTGAACCAATCTACCCTACAAGCCAAGCTATGTGAAAATCCAATTTTGGTCAATATAGATGAACTCTAAAAGGTAGTAGTTGATGTCACAATAGACAAAGTGAATCCACAAGAACCACCTTCTATCATCCCTTTAGTTACTCAAGTACAACCTTTGACCCAAACAACATTAGATACATCTACTAAGGTTGGTACATTTTTTAAAATTGACATAGTTGAGTAAAGGTAGACTGTAGAAGAAGAAAAAGATACTACTATTGAATAGCAAGAAGTAGGATAGATAGATTCTTCTATACCTGAAACATAAAGACCAAGTGCTATTCAAGTCATTGTAATAGACAAGAGAAAATTTGAAGAAGGTGAGAAAACACCTAAGTTAAAGGAGTAGGAAGCCATATAGGCATTGGTAACTCTACCAAAATCTAGCACTTCTCCTGTAAAAATTCTTTAGAAGTTGAGCACAGAAGCTATACCTTTGCAAATCTTAGTGACAGGCTCTAGCTCCTCAAAAGTTGAAAAGGTAACTCACTATGGAGATATCACTCTTGATGAAGAGATTGTTATTTTGAAATTTGATTATCATGCAATGACATTAGATCAAATAGGCATTTTTTAACAAGCCTTAGAGAAGAAAAAGCATCAAGAAATGCTTAGGAGAGAACACAAGAAGCAAGCACTTCAAGACATTAAGGACATCTTTCTAGATGCATTTAGTCTACCAACTCCTAAAGAGACCAAGCCACTACTAGAACAAGTGTCAGATATAGTGGAAAAGGTCAGTAATGAAGACATTGATACTAATGCTAAATTCTTAGAATGGTCTGAAAAGAAATTTGAAGGCAAGGTAAATTAAAAGATATCTGGTGATATAGCACTCACTCAAGTTGCATTGGCAAGAAAGGTTGAGGATGTGAAGAAGGTACTTGAGAATATATTCTCATTGTGCACCAAATTGTGTGACCCTACACTCTTCACCCAAGAGACCAGACATCATATTCTGAGCCTAGAGAGAAATCTTAACATATTAGGTACAAGGTTACCTCAAAATCCTGCTTAGAGTGAGAAGCATTTTCATACATTGCTTCAGTCACAAAATCAATTAGCTATGTTAACAGAAAAAGAGGCTAGCATAAGAGCCAAATTGACATATATACATGCATCCCTCACCCCACACATATAAATACTACACAAGGATCTAGGTTATGTAGAGGCTCTATTGAAGAAAGACTCCAATCTTTCTACTCTAGATGGCCTAGTACACCTTGTCGTTGATGTTTCTATCCAAATCAAGTCATTGGATGTTGTATGTGACAACTGGGATGTAGCTCTCAAAATCATAATCGAGTTCCATAAATCATTTTTGGAAAAACACTCTATACGTGTATAGTCCATTTGACATAAGTGTCAAAAAAGGGGGAGAGATAAAGCAGAGATAAACCATGAGGGAGAGATTAAGCAACAAGGAGAGAATAAAAAAGGGAGCTAGAAATAGAGAAATCTAGAAGGGGAGTATGAAAAAAGAGGGAGTAGGGAATAAAAGAAAGGACAATAAAATAAAGTAATATCATTGAGATGATATACATATACATTTTTGGAGACACGTTTTGAGAAAAGCAGTAAATAGATACAAAATCAGCTATGACAAAGTATATCAAATGAAAGAGTATCAAATATAGCACATTGAAGTTAGAGAGAAGCATAGATTTTGTATAAAAAATAGACACATTAACTTAGGGGGAGTTATCAATTTTGAGGTATATAGGTCATTGCAAAATTTTGAAAATTTTGAAGTTTTGTATATGAGTCATGGATATGTTATGCTTGAGAAGTTAAGTAGAATATTGTATAATTAAGTGTTTTTGACACTCATGTCAAAGGGGGGAGATTGTTTATCTCAGATTGGTTTTGGCAAGTGAGTGTCAACACACTTCAACCTTTTACTTAGTTCATGTCAAATTAATAATACATTTCAAGCACAACATATAAATGTTAGACCATGCCAAGTTGCAATGAGTGTCGATTCACTCATGTGTTGAGTCACTTGAGTGTTGAGTGAATAGACCATGTCAAGTGATTCAATTGTCAAGTAAATAGTGGATGTTGAGTAGTTTAGGTATCAAGTTAGAAGTAGAAATACAATGTATGCCAAGCATCAGAGACTTCATATGCTGAGTGACAGGACATATTTGTTTGTAATAGCACAAACAACTTTGTAAACCACTTTCAAGCCAAATTAAGGATAGATCTCGATCTTTTAGAGATAAGGATGAATCTATATGTAGATTCCCTATGTAATTGCATGTAGCCAATTAGAAAATGGGAAGGTTTAAATGAAAAATGGATGAATCTTAGCCATAGATTCATACCTAACCCTAAGCCACTAGAGTCTTCTTAAGGAGGACAAAGCCCTAAACTTTTAACAATGATGAGAATAGTGTACAAGGGGTGAATGATTGAATATAGTTTGCAGAACATTCAAGGTGAATTAGTAGTAAGATTGAATTGCAAAATTAATTAAGGAAAGAACAAAGGATAGAGAAGGATACAACATTGATACATCAGATCATGAAGGGTCAATCAAAGATTTTGCAGAGGTGATCTATTATCAGGCAAGCAAGTGCCAATTGCAGGATCTATGTTGAGACATTCTAACAAGTGATTTTAGTTTAATCTCTTAATAGAGTAGTCTTAATATGTTGTATGAAATCCTTTAACAAGGTGCTTACTTAATTGTAAGTTGAAATCCTCTAACTAGGTGCACTTCTAGCAAGGTGTTGAAATCTTCTAACAAGGTGGGACTTAATAGTCTTTGTAAGCCTTTAACATGGTAAGCCTTTCAAAGGGTAGATTCTTCTTGAGGATGAAACCCTAAACTTTTAACAATGAGGAGAATAGTGTACAAGGGGTGAATGATCAAATATAGTTTATAGAGAATTCAAGGTAACTTAGCAGTAAGAGTGAATTATAGAATTAATTAAGTGAATAATAGAGGATAGAGAAGGATACAACATTGATGAATCAGATCATGAATGATCAATCAAAGATTGTGTTGAGGTGATATGTTATTAGGAAAGCAAGTGCCAACTATAGGATCTATCTTGAGACATTCTAACAGGTGATTTTAGTTAAATCTCTTAACAAAGTAGTCCTAATAGGCTGTATGAAATCCTTTAACAGGGTGCTTACTTAATTGTAAGTTGAAGTCCTCTAACCAAGTGGACTCCCAACAGGGTGTTGAAGTCCTCTAACAAGGTGGGACTTAATAGTCTTTGTAAGCCTTTAACAAGGTAGGCCTTTCATAGGTTAGATCATGATTCATGATAAAATAATTATAACCTTAATTGGATACACTTTATTGCTACAGTAGTGAAGATTTGTGGGTGTCATCCCCACCCTAGTTTTACATTTTTCATTTGGAGGGTTTTTGGGTAATCATATCTAGTGTTATGTGTATTTGATTACATGTTTACATGATTGATGCATATGCTTTATATGTTATTTTAGTATATTAATGCATGTGATGTATGAATGGAAAAAAAATTATGACTCCAAGTTTAAACTCCTAATTCACCCCCCACCCCCTCAAAATTTTACTCTCTTCCCACTCATAATTCCAACATAATTTTAATAGAAAATAATGATATGTCATGTCTTTGGGCTAATAGGAGAGGACTTCCACCATTAAATGTGGAAAAATCTTTAGCTCTAGCCATGTAAGAAAGTGATTTATTGATATGAGAAAATGGTATTCTAGTTTGAAATCTAACAATAGGAGGAGTGGAAATGGATCTTGTAGGGGTATGTGTTAATGTTGCACTCTTAACTTGTGATAAAGATACTCTAGTCTTTCTTATTCTAGGATTGGAAAATGAAAGTTGTTGGTATTGAAACTTACCTCTAGAAGATGCCCTTGTTTCAACCGTGGGCATGAATCACAAAAACTATGATCTAAAACCATATGTGAAAGTGGAGTAGAGTCACCAAGTGCTTGGATATGTACCTCTTGAAGGCCTGAAAATATTGATAGCAACAATATCTTCTCAGCATGTATTGGAACCTTTCTTCTTTGACACTAGTGAAATTGAAATCTTTTGAATATTTCTCCCATCAAGCAAGCTAAAAACTATGGTATGACTGGTGGAGGTTATGGAACTGGTTTGAATCTTTTAATATTTCTCCCACTGCCAAAAACTATGGTATGACCAATAAAGGTTATGGAACTAGTTTGAATATTTTAATATCAGTTCCACCAAGCATGCAAAAAACTATGGTATGGCTAGTAGAGGTTATGGAATTGGTTTGAATATTTTAATATCAATCCCACTAGGCATGCTAAAAACTTTTGTCACAAAAGTTTGCACCCTTTTCCAAAGTTTTTACTTAAGGACAACCTTGTGAAACATGGAAACAACCTCCAAGCTATAGGGCATGAATTATGAGGTTGAGTCTCCAAAGAAGGCCAACTTCCTTTAATATTGGAATGCACCTCACCCCCCTTTAGATTAGAATATGTAGTTTATTTTATGCACTCCTTCTCCCTTTTCTTCTCAAAAGCTAGTTAGGTGCATCTTGATAGTAAAGGAAGGTGGCATTCTCCAAAGACTCAAACTCATAATTCAAGTTCCATAGCTTGGAGGTTGTTTCCATGTTTCACAAGGTTGTCATTAGGTAAACAATTTGGACAAGGGTGCAAACTTTTGTGACAATAGTGAACATGTGGAGTATTATGATGATGGCTAGAAAATTGGCTTGAAGAATATGCTCTAAAAATTAATTCCTACTTATGATTCTAAAATGTCTTACTTCATGTAATTCACCAGAAAAATCCATCATGACATGTGTTAAAGCTTTCATGTACACAATTTGTAACTCAAAGTTTGTTTGGTGATGATAGAGCTATTGCATCTGGTGCACTAGTGTTTCTAGTCTTGTGATTTTGATTATCTTCAATGTTCATATAATAAATTTTCATTCTAAATGATTTCATTGGGTGTCTATTTCTAGAATTTATAATAGTTCACATGACTGCAAATATTTTTCTTCCTTTGCAAGGACACTGGTAAGTGATCTGTGTAACTCTTGAGTTTCTTAATTTTGAGTTGGAACAAGAGTTCCACTTCAAATTTGTTATCTTGTGGAAAGATTTTACAAAAAAATAATATTTTCTCTTAGTAGAGATAGTTTGGAAACCATTACAATTAATGCAAATTCTTTATTAAGGGGGATCACGTTTATACAACTACAGATGCTTAAGTAGAACTTAGGGCCATCAGTTTTAGTTTTTGGGCTGACTATTTTTCCTTCAATTTTGGAGTGCCGTGAATATATGTTATTTCTTATTTTCTTCAGGTTATAGATATGGATATATAGTATGAATATAATATGTTTTCAAGTTGTACATATTAATACTAAATAATATATTATGAAATTATCTTGTTTCCCCCTCTTTTCCAAGGAAATTTATTTCTCAGGGTTGGTTGCTTTTTTTTTGAATGCATATTTTTCATAACAGTATCTGAAATGATTATGAAATGGTAAATATAATCTTTATGCCTTTTTTTTCAAGACACATATGTTTAGTTCTCTTCATTGTGTAAATAATGAAAATATTCATTGAACATCTATTGGAAATATTTTGTTTGTGCTAATTGTGCATGAAATTAAAGCTACTTCTATAATGTTACTTAGCAGACAATATAACTTTCAATATTATAGATGTTACTAGGAATTTGGAGCATTTTGTTAAATAAATTAATCAAGCCTTATTTTTAATATAATTATGGTTGAACAAATGATTGTTTAGTGTGTACAACTTTATTTGACCATCTTTTCAATTTTCTTTGTAAAAGTGTCTAGAAAGTACCTAATTTTAGGCCACTCCTATAGTGATGATGATGATGATGATGAGTAGAAACATATTCTATATGATTTTGTTTGATATACATAGAAAAGGTTCTTGGATATCTGGATTCAATGATTTTTAGTTGATTGGGTCTTGCCTTTTATACAAGTACTGGTGGAGAAAGTATTTATGGCAAAAGGTTTGCAAGTTTATCATTGTCCACTATATTATAATTTATTATTTCACTTTGAATGTAAAATAATAATATTATCATTTCAATTAATTTTTCTATATTTGCATATGAGAATTTTTGGTTAAAACATGAGGGATTTGGAATTCTTTCGATGGAAAATTTTGGTGTAGATACCAATGGATCTCAGTTTTTCATTAATTTTGTTGTAGCAACTCATCTTGATGGGTATTTACTTGATGCTAAGCTCGTAACCAATCAGGTTATATTTTTCTTTTGAAAATGCATGCTTTGCCAATTTTTATAAATTCTAGTTTTATAGAAAAATGGGTCTATGTGTAAACCTATAAAATTGTGTTATTCTTTAAAAGAAGAAGTAGTTGATAAGTAGGAGATAATTTCCACAGCAAGTCAAATTGTGATGTGAATATCAGGATTTAACTGTCTGATTTTGAGTCAAACTCATTGACCCATGTTTCATGAGTAGTGATTCAACATGAATCCATCTCTCATGAGAATAAATGGAACACTTAGCACTCATTGGATCTAGGTGATGCTCATAGGGGTGAAGCACCGGGACTTCCTGGTAGGTCACCCATCCCAGTACTACTCTAGCTTGAGTGTGCTTAACTATAGAGTTTCCTCCATAGTTAAACCCAAAGCTTGAAACTCCATTTGCAAAACCTTCACCAAGTGTTGTGCCTTATGAACCATTCATTAGAGAGCCCCTTAAGCTCATTAGAAGAAGTAGTTCTCTATTAAAATCAAACACCTTGTTTATTTTTAACAATTGGCCTACAAATCTTCATAATCTTTTGTAGGCTATTCTCTACAATGTAGTTCAATTGCTATATATGCTACTAATGAAGTGAGGCTAATATTTGGTTAACAAATGTGGTTGACAAATATGGTTACAATTGATTGTCATTTTCCCCCTTGCAAGTATTTTTGCAATTCCTTTCTTAATAGTAGACATGCAATATTGTTTTCTATGTTACTTATGTAGGTCTCTTGTAGGCATTTCATGATATGCTTGACATGATTTTTTATTTTAAAATATAAAAAGATTGTCTTGTTTTTACACATCTATGCAAAAATATTTTGCTATTTTCAATATATAAAATAGTTTCAAATGTAAATTTGAGATGATAAGTTGTTTTCTTTGAGTGTTTTGGTAATTGTGAAGTAATGTCATATAGCTTTTAAGGATTTTTTTATAACTAACTAACTATCTTCCTTTTTCTATTCAATTATAGAGAGGTGACTTCTCAAAGAGAGCTGGTAAACACTTGCACTTTACTATTATTTGATTACTTAATAGCTAATGTATCTCTTACATCTCATGTTAAAACATACTCCTTGTAAAGTACAATATGATCTAAATCAAAAAACCTTCCCCTTTCCTTATTCTAGATTGGGATGCTTGCAGAGATGTTGAATGCAAAGATAATACTCCTATGACTTCAGGTTTGAGTGACCTATTCTATGAAGTGCATCTACATGTGATAACTATAGACACTTTAACTAGAGTTCTATTAAAATTTTCTAATATCTTTGTTGGGTATATGAAGATACCCATGGAGCCCAATTCTTGTAAGAAAACCTTTTTTATTAATGATTCTTGATGCATTACAAATATACTTGAGCTCTTGAGATAACTACCTAATATAAACTGTAGCTATCTTATTATTCATGAGAATACTATAGGCATTCAGTCTATTGAGAATTTAGTGTCTAGTTAAAAGCTAAAAATATATGCATGGCTCTCTATAGGTGTATTTTATCCCTTAATACTATATTATTAATATAAATTATAAATGTGGATCTATACCAAGACATTCTTTTTTTTCCTACAACAATATGACATTAATTATTTTTAGATTAACAACTTTGTATAAAAGCTAGACAAGTCAATGTATACACCAATTATGTTATTTAGGAATCATGTATGAAAAGTATAGTGATAGAAAAACTATTGACAACAACAAGTAAAGAGGTATCATAGAATATTAGGTTCTATTCCTCATCATAGTAAAGAACACATTGAATAACTTGGGTATGGTAGGATACATCTCATAGTTTTGTTCCTACAATTTAAGTCTGATCATCCTTGCATATAGAAAGAAATTAGTAAAATGCATCTACTGTAATATCCCCTATAGACTAACTTAAATTTTCCCCCAATATAAATGATCTAAAAGGATGTGAGGTTGTGAGCAACCAATAATGATGAAGGGTTCTCCCCTTAAAACCATAAACTCATAATAGAAACAAAGAAACAACAACAACTACGAGATTAAAATATGGACCTCTTATTTGGACCCCAAAAGAAGTATTACAAAATTCACAAGTACAATATGCTAACCCACATGGGTGCCTTCATTACAATAATCTACAAGACAAGCTACAAACTATCACCCAAAGTTGTCCTAGATAATGGTTGGGCCTTTCTTAAATAGGCAATTTTATGCTGCCTAGGAAGGTTCTAGATGCTCAAACTTAATACCTAGGGCTGGTAGACCCTAACAATACATATAGAGTCAGCTAAATACATCTTTGACAAATTATTTTAGATATTATAGAAGTCCAACTTTAGAAGGTTGTAACTCTCAAACCATTGCTCTGATTGGCTATTATAATCACTTTTTGGAAATGCTAGCTCTTGATCTACAAGCTTGGAATGTTGCAAGTGCCCTTTCATCGATTTTTCGAACCTCATCCAGACACTCTAAGGCATCCAATGGTGAGCCTATAGATTTCTCTACAAATTTTTCCACTGAAAATCCACAATAACTTCTCTGATACTTAAGCTAGAGCAATTAGATTTTTATGTTAGGCTTATAATTCCAAAATGAACCTTCTTGTACAAAATGAGAACATTCCAAGCTCATATGGAAAACTTAGTAAAAATAGCAAGCTCTTAAAAATAGTAACCCCCTGTCTACTAGTCCTTATTAAAATAGAAAATATTGAAAAGAAAATATTTTTGGGCGATGCAAGATTTCTCTTACACCCAAGATGCTCCTGCATCAAACACCTAGGGTAATTTGAGAAGTGACTACATCACCTCTCAAGTGTTTAGAGGAAAACCAAGACTGTTAACCTCCTCCCTTCCTAGCCTTGATAAATCCTCTACTAGCCTGCCTTTCCATTTGACCAAGTATTCCTCATAAGTTTTGTTCCTTGTACTTTTGCCAATACAACCATCCATTATCTCCTCAAACTCCTTTGTAGCCAAACTAGCTGTTGGAATAATCCAGTGCACTTCTACAACTTCATCTCCATCACCTCCTCTATAATACTTTTTCAAATTTGAAATATTAAATACTAGTGAAATATCCAATTTAGCAGGAAACTCCACTTCATAAGAATTTCTAGAATCATGTCTTTTCATGATCTTGCATAGTCCAAACTTCTTCATATTCAGCTTACTATATGTACCCACTAGAAAATACTCCTTTCTTGAATGAACCATTACTTCATCTCCAACCTAAAATTCCTTATACGTCCTTTTTCATATCTATCATAGCCTTATACTATGTATTCATCTTTATGATGTGCATCCTCACCACCCCATGGATGTTCTTCAAATGTTTAGCAAAATCTTTTGCTTCAACACTACTTATCTCACCTTCATCCAACTTCTTATATTCAAAATAATTTCTAGGACTACTCCCATATATAATCTAGAATGGTGATTTACTAGTACTCCTTTTGATAGATTTATTATATACAAATTTTGCATGTGGTAGAATCATATCCTATTGTTTTGGTTTATCTCCAACCAAGCATCTCAAGAAGTTTCCCAAATTGTGATTCACAACTTCTATCTATCAATCAATCTGTGGATGATGTGATGAATTGAAATTCAAATCTATCTTCAACTTCTTCCATAATTTACACTAGAAATACCCAACAAATTTGGTATCTCAATCTAAAACTATACTCTTTGGTAGACCATGTAATCTCACCACTTCTCTGAAAAATAACTCTTCTACATGAATAACATCACTAATCTTCTTTCAAGGAATAGTATGTGCCAGCTTTGAAAATTTGTCAACCACCACAAAAATAGAATCATGCCCACACTGTGTCCTCATTAATCCAAGAACAAAATCCATGCTAACATCCTCCAATGGCTTCTCTAGTATTCGTAATGGCTAATACAACCCTGTATTCTACTTCACTCCTTTCACCATCTAACATACTCTACAACTCTATATAAACATCTTCACATTTTTTTGCAATTATGGCTAGTAATAATTCTCAGTAACCAAAGCTATGGTTTTATCCATATGCCAAAATGTCTAGCCAATCCTCCACTATGCTTCTTCTTAATAAGATTTTCTTTCATTGAACTTCTGGGAATACAAAATTGGCTTTCTTTGAGCAACATACTATCCTAGAGCATAAAATCCAAGCACTTTGTCCTATCAAGTGTAATAGGTTTTGTACAAGCCTTCCATGCTTCACCAAAATTAGAATCATCTAGATAAAAAGTACTAAATTCCTTGAACCCAACCACCTATCTCTGCATTTTTGTTAGCAAAAGTTGTCTTCTACTAAGAGCATATGAAACTCTATTAGACTTCCCGCTCCTATATTTTAAAATAAATGTATAACTCTGCAAAAACTCAACCCACTTCAAATGCCTTTGGTTCAATTTTCCTTGACTATTCAAATATTGCAAAGCTTGATGATTAGTATACAAAAAAAACTCCTTATGAAGAAGATAGTATCTCCACTTCTTCAATGCTTGAACTATAGCATATAATTCTTGATCATAAATAGAATATTTAATTTTCACATCATTCAATTTCTCACTAAAGTAAGCAATAGGTCTACCTTCTTGGCTTAAAATAGCTCCTATTGTAGCACCACTAGAATCACAATCTACTTGAAACACCTTGTTAAAATCAAGAAGTGCTAAAATAGGTTGCTCAATAAATTTCTATTTCAACAGATTAAAACTCTTATCTACTCCTACAGTCCACTTAAATTCTTTCCTATCCCCTCTCATTATTTTAGTCAAGGGTCCATAGATACTGCAAAAACCTCTTATGAACTTTCTATAAAAACTAGCCAATTCATGAAAAGATCTTACCTCAGTCACACTCCTTGGAGTAGGCCATTCAAGATAGCCTTCACTTTCTTGTGATCCATTTTCAAACCTTCTATTGAGACTAAAAGTCCTAGGTACACCAACTCCTTCTTTACAAAACTACACTTCTTTGGGTTTATCAGCAACTTTTCTTGCCTCAACTTATCAAACACCTTGTGAATATGAATCAAATGCTCCTCCAATGTCTTATTAAAGATTAATATATCATCTAGGTAAATAATGAAAAACTTACCCAAAAACTCCTTCAATACCTCATTCATGAGCCTCATGAAAGTTTTCAATGCATTTGTTAACCCAAAAGGCATGAATAACCACTCATACAGTCATTCCCTTGTATTCAAAGTAGTATTCCACTCATCACCTTCTCTAATATGAATTTAATGGTACCCACTCTTTAGATCTATCTTTTTGAAATACTTATCTCCACTTAATAAGTCCATAATATCATCCATCCTTGGCAAAAGAAATTTGTACTTGATCATGATTTGATTGATAGCACAATAATCTGTGCACATCCTCCATTCTCCATTCTTCCTTGGTGGTAATATGGCTTGTACAACATATGGATTTAGACTCTCTCGAATCAACCCCTTCTGCAACAACTCATGAACTTGCTTGTTCAACTCTTCACCTTTTGCCGGTGTCATTCTGTGTGCTGCCTGTTTGGAAAACTAGCTCCTGGAATCAAATTCATTGGGTGATTGATCTTCCTCATTGGGGGAAATCCATCAACTACATTATCTAATACAATTTTAGAAAACTCTCCAAACATATCTACAACTTTTGTAGGTACCTCCTCTACTTCCTCTTTGTACTATCTTTAGGAATTATAGAAAAACACATATGCTCATGCTTCATACCTTTAAGAAACTCTTTTCATCAACAAAACATATTCTAGTAGCACTACATACCTTTTCTTCTTTATCCTTCAATGGTTTCAACTTATGTTTCACTCCATCATTGGTCAAAGTGTAGGTATTTGTTCACCCATCATATATAGCATACCTACCAAACTACCATTGCCTATCCAACAACATATGATATATGTCCATAGGTATGATATCACATCTGTACCTCATCCTAATAGCTTTTGATCTTGAACTTCACTAAGCACTGCTCATTGACCATGACCTTGTGGTCATCTTGCACCAAAGTAATATGGTATGGACATCAGTGTTTCTATCTCTTCAACTTCAATTTGGTGACCATTATTTCTAATACCAAATTTTTAGTACTTCCTTCATCAATTATCACATCACAACACTTATCTTCACATCTTCACCTTGTGTGAAATAATGTCCTTCTTTGATCAGGTTCATTCTCACCACTTGATAGAACTCTTCTATTAACTAGGACTTCTCCTCTTTCAAAATCTTCAAAATGTGAGGATTTGGCATCTTCATCAACATGTACAACTCTAGCTTGGCCTTTTGTTCTTTCATCTATCCTTCCTTGGTGCCAAGTACATTCAAATTCTCTATGCCCTTCTTCTCTACAATGAAAACATTTCCCATGGAAGCCTCCTCTTCCAGATCCTTGTCCTTTGCCTCTTCCTCTCTAATCTCTATTGTTTTGATCATGGAAATGATGGGAATTATTTCTCCTTTGGTTTTGACTACTACTCCTAGCCTCATCCTTGTTCTTTTGATCATCATTATGACCTCCATAAGATCGTCTGTGATGTAGGGCACCCAGCCACTCCAAGGCATTATTTGAGTTGTTAGGAATGGTAGTGCAGAGGTTTGGTCCATACTTTGTAATAAAAGACTCATTGTAAGGTCCATTAGCACTATGGTCATGTTATAATCCAAGTGGCTTAATGAGACCAAGGAGTCATAAATGGATTGTTTCAATGCCCTAAGGGTGATTCAAGTTAGATTTAGTCTAAGAAAGAGGTTTTGAGTCATTTAGAACTTATGCTTTAAAAGTTGTTGTTTGGTTGGGAACATCCACTTGGTTGTTCCAATGGTCACAATAGGTTATAAACCTATCGAATATGAGAAGAGAAGTAGAGAAAAATGGGATGTAATAGAGGCTTGAAGAAAATTGAATAAAAAATGCTTTAATTTTTTGGTGAATTTGGTGTTGAAAAGGATTATGTGGTCTCATTTTGATTGCTCTGTGATCAAATTTTCTAAAGGTGTGTATGCAGTAGTTATTCATTTTGGTTTGAAATAGTTTTTAGTCATAGTTTAGGAGGTATCTATGGGTTTGTATTAGGGATTCTGAATAGCCTAATTTTGGGCCTCTTGCACAAATGGTTCCCTAACCTACATATTCTCGAGTGGAACCCTCTAAAACTAAGGAATATGCAAGTTTGGGGATCTGCTTACATGATTCAAGAGCTTGGAGGCAAGGTGATCAAGGTAGGTAGTGTTTCAAGCCAGCTCTAGGTCAAGAAAGACCATGTTCTTGATTAGGTTTGGAAGCCAAGTTGGAGATAGTCAAGATGGAGGGCATGTAGTGTTGATGGTGAATGTATTTAGTGTGTTAGGATTGCCATAAGTTTTGGGGGTCTTGGGAACCCATCCTTTCCATTCTTCTTTGAAGCCCTAGCCCAACCTAATCAATTGGGTCTAGGTACCAAATCAAGATTTGGGGGGTGCTGGAGCAAGATCTATCAAGAGGCTTCTAGGATTCATGGATGAGTCCAAAAGAGTTTTTGAATAAGCAAAGAAGCTCCTAAGGTGTTAAGGGAATTTTGGAGAAAAGTGAAAAAGTAGATTTGAAAAGGCTACAAGAAGTGTAGGCCTAAAAGTGGAATTTGGTGTTGTGGAATTGGTTGATCCAAGAAAGTTGTGGGTTTTGGTTGGTTGGGGTGTCCATAGATTGTCTCCATAGGTTGAGTTAGTGGGTGAAGTAAGGAAGGAGATTGCTTCATTGGGCTCATTGGTTGAGTATACCCGATGTGGGTAAAAGGACTTGAGATAGGTCCTAGAATCTAAGGTTGGATTGTCAAAGCCATTGGTAGGCTAAAAGAAAGTGGTTGCTAAAGGAATTTGCATTAGTCTACCAGATCTTCCACTCTGACCTCTTCCACTATTCTTGTTGTCAAACTTCTTGCTCAATTTCTCATCAACTTATAGGGAAAATTGGTAAACCTCCTCAATATTGTTCATTCAAACCAAACTCAATTTTTCTTGAATACTTGGCCTTAAACCATTAAGATAATGGGCCAATTTCTCCATATTAGCTTCTACATGGTGGGTTTTGATGAGAACTTGGTAGAGCTCTTTGGTATACACTTGAACAAATTTTTCCACTTGCTTCAACCCTTGCATCTTCTTCAACAGATCAAGCACATAATCCATGGGAAGGAATTGTCACTTCATTTTAGCTATCATCTGATCCCATCTAGTAATTTTGTCCTTTCCCTTTCTATTTCTCTCCAGCTGTGTTAGGATTAAACCATAGATAGAAAATAAAAATTACATGCAAATATAACCAATAACAAAAAATAATAGATCACACAAAAAATAACATGAGGCACCAAGATTTAATGTGGTTCACCCAATCCCTAGGCTACATCCACCAAATAACAAGTTTGATAATATTACAATCCAGTGCTTACAACCTGATTACAATCTATAATCCCGTATAGCTCAATACCGTCACAAGAATTAATTTTGCATCACAACATAATAAAAAATACCTAACCCTAAACCCTTTTATACAAGTATTTTATGTCATTTTAGGGTTACAACATGTCAGCCATATGTTAGCTACAATATCGGCCACGACCCAAAAAATTTATGAAGTATGTAAAGTACTTTCCTAATCAGTCACCATAATCTAACAATCGCCCACTTGGGGACTAATCAGGCTCCACACTAAACAACAATCTCCCACTTGGAGACTGATCCTGTAGCAATATTGCTACCACATGGGGCTCCCACTAGATCAAACCACCTTGGACTTTGCTATTCTTTTATTCATGTTTAGTCTAAAAGACCAACCAAAGCTGAAGAGGAGTTTAGCTTCTCCCTTGTTACAACCTTTGTCAACATATCTACAACATTTTCATTTGCATGTATCTTCTCCAGCCTTAACTATCCATCCTCCAAAACTAATTGAATGAAATGGTACCGCAACTATATGTGTTTGGTCTTAGAATGTAGAGAAGAATTCTTTGTAAGATAAATGACATTTTGACTATCTGTGAACAAATAATTATCCTTCTAAGGATGTCCCAATTCTTCCAAGAAGAACTAAAGCCATATCATCTCCTTGGCTACCTCTATAGCAGCAACATACTCTACCTTTGTAGTGGATAGAGCATTAATCTTCTATAACCTAGAAACCCAACTCATGGCTACCCCACCAATAGTAAAGACATAAACTGTAGTACTCCACCTAGTATCAATATCCCCTACCAAATCTGATTCAACATAGCCCTATAAATTAGTAGTAGAGCCCCAAAAGTGTACACACTTATTGGATGTGCCTCTCAAATATCTGAGAATCCATTTGACTACATTCAAATGCTCAATTCCTGGATGACTCGTATACTTTCTAACAACTCCCACTACATGTGCAAGATCTAGCTTGGTACATACCATAGCATACATCAAACTTCCTATAGCTGAAGCATAGGGTACCTTGGACATCTTATCATCCTCTTCCTATGTCTTGAGACACATCTCCTTAGTCAACTTCAAATGACTAGGTAAAGGTGTGCTGATAGCTTTAGCACTCTCCATAGAGAAATGTTGCAACACCTTCTCAACATAATCAGCCTGAGATAGTGTCAATGTTATGTTCTTCCTATCTCTACAAATTTTCATACCAAGGATTTTTTTTGGCTGCCCCCAAATCCTTCATAGCAAATGCATGTGCTAACTGGCATTTTAGCCCCTTAATATGATCCATGTTAGACCCAGCTACAAGCATATCATCAACATATAAACATAAAATAATGTAGCTATCATCATCCAACCTCTTAAAATAAACACAATAATTTGAATGACACCTATTATATCCATGCTAATGGATAAAATTGTCAAATTTTAGATACCATTTTTGAGGTGCTTGCTTCAAGCCATATAAACTTTTCTTCAATTTGCACATTAAGTTCTCCTTACCTTTGACCTCAAAACCCTGTGGCTGAGCCATATAGATTTCTTCATCCAAATCACCATGAAGAAAGGTTGTTTTAACATCAAGCTACTCTAAATGCAAATCTTCAGTAGCCATAAGACTTAGCATAGTATGGATAGAAGTCATTTTAACAATAGGAGAAAATATCTCATCAAAATCAATTCCCTTTTTCTATGCAAATCCTTTTACAACTAACTCAGCTTTAAATCTTTTCTTACCTCCTTCCTCTTCCTTCAACCTATAAACCCACTTATTTTGTAAAGCTCTTTTACTTGCAAGCAACTTGCACAAATCTCATGTCTTATTCTTCAGCAAAGAGTCCATTTCATATTTTGTTGTAGACTCCCACTAAATCTTAGTATCCACCTACATAGCTTCATCATAACTTTTAGGTTCACCAACATCAGTAAGTAAAATAGAATACAAAGAGGGAGAAAATCTTTGTGGAGGTCTAATTTTCCTTGTTGACCATCTAACATTCACCAGTGTGTGGTATTTGTTGTTTCAATTGTTGCATATCATGAGGAATGGCTGAACATTAGCTTTTGGAGTATCATAAAACACTACATAATCATCTTCTTTCTTCTCATGTTGCTGCAACAGATCTTTGTACAACACTTTCTCATTGAATATGACATCCCTGCTTCTTACAATTTTCTAATTTTCAAAATCCCAAAGTCTATAACCAAATTCATTAATGGCATATTCAACAAGGACACATTTTTTTGATTTAGCTTCTAGCTTGGTTCTATTTTTAGAGTCTATCTAAGCAAAAGCTTCACAACCAAAGGTCTCTAGAAAAGAATAACTCACCTTCTTACCAGTCCATGCTTCCTCTGGAATACCACAACCAAAAGGAGTAGAGGACCTCTATTAATCAAATACATAGCAGTATTCACAGCCTCTACCCACATGTGTAAGGGCAACTCAGCATGCAACCTCATGCTCCATCATAGTCTTGTTCATGCATTCAGTCACTCCATTTTCTTATGGAGTCCTTGGAACAATTTTTTGTCTGCGAATACCATTAGTGGAGCAATAATCTTCAAATTCATGTCTACAATACTCACCACCATTATTAGATCTGAGACATTTTAATTTCTTACCAGTCTCATTTTCAACCAAACATTTCCATTTCTTAAATGCTTGAAATACATCATATTTCTATCGAAGGAAATAAACCCATACTTTTGTAGTTGCTTCATCAATAAATGTAACATAATAATGAGAGCCACCAAGGGAAGATACCTAAGCTGGTCCCCATACATCTATATGCACAAGCTCTAATTTCTCCACAACCAACAGAGGAAAGAGATAAAGGAATAACCATGTCATCCCTCACATGACACACATGAGCATAATCTAACAAGCTGAACCTCCTACCACCAGATCCTCACATGTCCCTTCAGTTTTGCCTTCACAAACTTGACCCTATCAAGATCATCAATATCTTTATACTCAAAGTACTCCTCTAGTTGATTGATCCAATTGATCAGCTCCTTTCGGTTATGATTTCCCAAAATTGTGGGAACTTCAAACTTAGGTCTTTTTCCAATCTTAGAGATGGCCCTAAAAATCCTCTCTTCCTCTAGATTTAGAACTGCCTCTGTTTCAAAATTTTCTTCTACTATATCCTCATCCTAACTTTCATCTCTCATGGGAAGATCCATTCCTCTACACATTTATTCTTCCAATGCTTGTATTTGTCTTTGAAGGGCTCAAAAACTCTTAGATGTAACACCTACAACTCTTACACCACTCTCTCTTCATGGAGGCATTTTCACATTTTTGTTAAAATCCATTGCAAGTTGCCTTGCAATCAGAAATATTTCTACACACTTAGCCCAAACCATGGCCCTGGTGTGAACTGCCTCACAGTTGGTGATCGGTCCACACACTCAAGAACTCTATCTTTGGTACCACTTGATGAAGGGCACTCCCTTTAAAACCATAAACTCATAACAAAAAAAAAGAAACAAGAACACTTGCAAGAAAAAAATATAGACTTCTTATTTGTGCTGCAAATGTGGTATTATAGAATTCAAAAGTACAATATGCTAACCCACATGGGCACCTTCATTACAATAATCTACAAGACAAGCTAAGAATTGTTTGTTAAGATTTGAACCCAGAAATCAAAAGATAAAAAACAATAAAGAAAACATAAAAGAGATACAATTAACTCCATAAAATATCCTAGGAAAACCCTTCTAGAATGAAGGGAAAAACCCAACCACACAATGAAAATATATCTTTATTGATAATGAAATGTTCAAGTTTACAATATCCTTTGCTTGATGCGAATATATAACAATAGGAGAGACTGTTCATATTATAACTAAAGGTCTCTTGAGTTTCTCGTACCTCCTATAATTAAATTATGACTCTTCGAATATTTATGCCTCAATGCATGTGAATGACACATGTCAATTACATTTATTACTACAAATTAAACTTAAGTGACTTTTTTAGCTGAAGATGATAATAATGGTAATAACATCCAAATTTTGATAGATAAAGATCTCTATCATAGCTACAAAATTTAACACTATCACCTAGAGCTTCCTAGATAATCTTTGGCCCTTTTTAAATAGGCAATTTTATGCCACCCGTGAAGGTTCTAGATGCTTAAACTTAATACATAGGGTTGTCAGACCCTAGCAATACATATAGAGTCGGCTAAATACATCTTTGACAAATTATTTTGGAAATTTTGGTAGCCTAACTTTGGAAGGCCATAATTCTCAAACTGTTGCTCCAATTGGCTATTACAACCTATTTTTAGAAACACCAGCTCTTGATCTACAAGCTTGGAATGGCAGAAGCACCCCTTCATCGAGTTTTCATACTCATCCAGACACTCTAAGGCCTCCAATAGTGAGTCTAAAGTATTCTCTACAAATTTTTCTAATCAAAATCGACAATAACTTCTCTGATACTTAAGTTGGACCAATGAGATTTTTATGGTAGGTTTATAATTCCAAAATGAACCTTCCTATAGAAAATGAGAATGTTTCAAGCTCATATGAAAAACTTACTTAAAATAGAAAGCTCCTAGAAATATCAACCCCCTATCTACTAGTCTTGATTAAAATAGAGAAGACTAAAAAGAAAATATTTTTGGGTGATGCAAGATTGCTCTTACACCCAGGATGCTCTTGCATCAAATAATTTATAAAGGTTATATAAAATTATATAACTGGTTATATAAATTTGCTAGTTCACCCTTGGTTCTATACAAATTTGACCTCCTTTACACTAGGATTTATTAATGAACACCTTAGACATTTATAGATGAAGGTAATAGATAATATTAAATCCACACCCAAGTTTACACCCTTTCTTTTATTTGAATTTGAACTCCTTTACACTATAATTTATTAATCAACACCTCATATCTTGATAGAGGAAGGTAATAGATTATATTATCCACACCTAATTCTGATATGATTTAAGGTAATATCTTTTGAGCACTAGTTTGATATTGAGAGTTGACAAGAGTATCAAGTTGTTGTTTTGGATATTGAGAGTCTACTTTCTTTCCTTGATCAAATCTTCCTCTTTGTCCAATCCATTAACATTGGAATACCTTCATTGTTTTCCTTCATCTAATTCCAACCCCAAATGCTATTATTAGTTGTGTCTTAACAAAAAAATCTACAATTATGCACATTATATCTCTCACCATTACTATATTATTTGAAACCTAAAAATGTTCTCCAAGACTCATCCCACCTACAATCTAACACCAATAAATATCAGTACTTCTAGGCTTCTTATTCCCAATTCCAAAATTTTGCATTCTTACCATTGTATCTTCCCTACAAAATTCTACAAAATCCATCTACTTAATGATATCTTCAATCAATTTTCTAGGTGGCACTTCATCGTCTGTCTTATACTTCTTCTCATCTTTTTCCTATTTAACCTTCTTTGTTTTCATCTTCTGTGCTGAACCAGAACTCTCCATGATACATTCTAAAAAATTCTTTCAGTACAATTCTTTGTAAAATCTAGATATCAAACAATAATTTCACAACTTTTTTTTTAAAATTTGTGAACAAAAACTAGTAATTATTGCCTTTTTATTACGAAAAATATTGCATTAATGCATTTACTCTCATACAAATCAAAACATAAAGCCATATTTTTTCATTGTAACAATTGAACTGACTTTCATAAGTCACTCTATCTAATTATCTTTGTGCCTTATAAAATATTTTCAAACATTTGATCATTGTAGCTCTTAGTGATAAAAATATGTCTCCTTCCAATCTCTATATCTTAATCTTGCAAATAGTGAACTATTTTTGATTTCATGTCTATCACTATAGTAATGGTAACACTTCCATAGCTCATCATTGATTGGTATACCTCCATTGCACGAAATGTGATCTGCGATCAATTTTAACTTGTTACTATAACTCATAGTGATACCTCTTTTATAATACATCCATCCATTGCTATAAACTATAGCCATCACCAAGCTTCATTGCTTATTGACAGAGCACATCTATTTACTTCAATCACTAATAATCACTACATATCATAGCAACAACTTCCATCTCATTGCTAATCACCAAGGCCAAAACCTTATCATTTCAATTAGTGATAATAGCTATATCTAATAGTGATCTCATCACTAATTTCCAAATTTGAAACCTTGTCATTTCGATTGGCAATTATCACTATATCTCCATTGTACAAAATGTGATCCGCAATCAATTTCAAATCTATTCACTCTTTTATTATCAATAATTGCTACATATCATTGCAACAACTTCCAACTCATTTCTAATCACCAAAGTAGAAACCTTGTCATTTCAGTTAGCAATAATTGCTATATCTCATGGTCATCTGCTTACATTATCACTGATCACTATATATTTTTTGTGTTTTCACCACGTATAATCATTATAGTAATGAGAAATAGAGATTTTCTATTGCTATATAAGTCATGCCGATGAATGTTTTCGATGATAAAAAAGGAGGAGATATCCCTATAGAATATAGTGAACTCTTCTATTGCTATATGGAGAAGACCTAATCTTGACATCACGATGAGTGATGAGGAAAGTATATCACTATGACATATATAGATCCATTTTATCACTATGTGAGGAAACTACAAAAACAATATAGTGATGAGTGATAAAGAAGGCTTATCACTATAACATATAGCAAGCATTGGCAAACAAAAAACAAATATAATCATTACAACAATGAGCAATAGAGATGTTGTATCACTATAAGTCATAGTGATGAGTGTTTTTGGTGACCAAAAAAGAAAATATATTGCTATAGAATATAGCGAATTATTCTATCAAAAAGGAGGAGATATCGCTATAAGTCATGGAGACGAGTGCTTTCAATGATAAAAAAGGGGGGGATATTGCTATAAAATATAGAAAACCCTTCTATCAAAAAGGAGGAGATATTGCAATAAGTTATGGTGATGAGTTTTTTTAGTGATTGATAAAGGAGGCTTGTCAGTATAGAATATAGCAAACTCTTCTATTGAAAAGGAGGATATATCATTATAAGTCATGACAATGAGCATTTTTAGTGAGTGAAAAGGAATCTTATCACTATAACATATAGTGATCATTGGAAATTTGGTCAAAATTTTGAACAAAGAAAAAATTGGTCAAATTTTCGAGGACAAAAATAGTGACAAAGCAATTTGTCAAAAATTTGATAAACATGAGTCAAAAATTAGACCAAGTGTTGTCAAAAAATGAGTCAAAATGTACTAGTAAAATCCAGTGTCTTGTGTACTCAAAAAAGGCCACTTAAAGCACCATTGAGCTTCTCTTGGAATAGGTTTTCTCTGACAGATCCCCTTGGGACACATAGCTAATTTCCTTTGAACAAGAGGCCTTCTTACAAGGTAAAATTAGAAAACTCATGATGGAAATGGTTAGTATAGTCTATACAAACTTAATAGGGCTTGGAAAAGCTTAGATCATTTGGGTATAGCTCTTTGAATTTCTCAATCCCCACACTCCTAATCTGCACTTCTTGAATAGTTAGCAACCTATGGCTAAGTGTATTTGCAACTTTATTGGAAATGCCTTTTTTATGTTTTATGGTAAATGTATAGGCTTGAATATACTCCACCCACTTCATATGTTTTTGAATTAGTATATCTTGGAAATTGAGAAAGCTAAGGCCAAATTATCTAAATAAACCATAAATTCTATAGGTAATAGGTAGTGCCTCCATTTTTTCAAGGCTTGGACCAAGGCATACATCTCAAGGTCATAGGAAGAACACTTCCTATTTTCTTCATTTCACTTTTTACTATGGAATGCCACTAATTTACTCTCTTGGATAGGGACTACTCCAATGGCAAGGTTACTAACATCATATTCAACTAGGTAAATAACTTCTCAAAGCTAGGTAAGACCAATATTGGTTGAGTGGCAATCTATTATTTTAATAATTTAAAATTCCTAGTAGCTTGTTCAGTCCACTTGAACTTGGCTCTAATCCCACCTTTAATGGTCTCCAACAAGGGTGCACATATATGATTGAATTTCTTAATGAACTTTATATAAAATTGTTCTAATCCATGGAAGCTCCTTACCTATAAGGTAGTCTTGGGTGTTGGCGAACTGAGTATGGCCTCCACCTTGTTAGGATCCATCTTGAGTTGTTCCTGTGAGATGAAAAAACACAAATAGACCAATTCTTCCTTCATAAAATCACACTTCTAAATTTATGGTGAGCTTAGTGTCAAATAACGTTTTCAAAATAAGACTCATATGCCTCAATTTTTCTTCTTTTGTGCTACTAAAAAGCAACATATCATCAAGAAAAATAACAACAAAATAATCAAAATAATCAACAAAAACTTCATTCATGAACCTCATAAATGTAGAGGGGGAAAATGACAAACCAAAGGGCATCACTAGCCACTCATACAACCCTTCAATAGTCTTAAAATTTGTCTTCCACTCATCTCCCTCAATTCTTATCTAATGATATCCACTCTTTAAGTCAATTTTGGTGAAGTAATTTGCATTGCCCAAACAATCAAGCAAATCTTTAATTCTTGGGATTGGGAACCTGTACCTAATTGTTATCTTATTAATTTCCCTTGAATCTGTACACATCCTCCAAGTACCTCCCTTCTTTGGCACCAATATAGTTGGAACTACACATGGGCTCACACTCTTCCTTATCAACCCATCATCTAACAATTCTTGCACTTGGTTGGCTATCTTCTCATGTTGAGTAGGTATCATTTTATATATTTCCTTCTTAGGAAAGTTTGCTCTAGGGATAAAATCAATCTAATGGCTAATATCCCTCTTAGGTGCCAATGTTGGCTTCCCATCACTAACAATATCATCAAACTAATCCAACAAGTTTTGTACTTCCTTAGGCAACTATGATCTGATTATGCTTTGTACACTTTGTGGCTTGACAATAATGACATATCCTATGCCTTCTCCTTCATTCATGATGTTTTATAATTCTTTCTCACCTACCATTAGGATAATAGGTCCCTCCATTTGTGTTCCTTCTCCCTCTAACAATGACTGAATGGTATAAGTCTCCTTTCCTAACCTAAACTTGTAAACATTTTTCATACCATCATATTTGGCTTCTTTGTCATATTACCATGGTGTCACTAAAAGGAGATGGCATGCATCCATTGGCAACATATTATAGAGAAGTTTTTCCTTATACCTACCAATGTTGAAGTCAGCTCATCCTTGTTCCTTCACCTCTACATGTTGATTGTTATTTAGCCATGTGACTTTATAAGGATTCTTATGAAGGAGTCTTTTAAGTTTTAATTTTACTACTACTTCCTTTAAAATTATGTTATTAGTAGACCCAAAATCAATGATAACCTTACATACCTTGTATTTGATCCTAAATAGGACTCTTCTTTGGCTTTAATGCTCCTTAATGGGCTCCCTAATTATTATTCTTTTGAACATTAAGTTCTTACCTTTTTCTAAATCAAGTGGGAGATCAACTTCCTTCTTGCTACCACTATCTTCTTGAGTGTAAGCCACCTTTCTTTCTCTTGAGGTAGAAGCCTTCTCTGGACATCTATATGAGGGATACCCTAGTTTCTTACAATTTTAACACTTCATGGTGGAAAAGTATGACTTCCTTGACTGCTATTTTTTCCCCTAAAACCACCATTACCTCTGGCTCTTTGATTAAATCTACCTCTTGGACTGCTTGAGCAACTTTGTTCACTTGGCTTACTATACCCTTTGGGTCTAGTTTCTTGGCCTCTTCCACCACCAAAATTTCCTCTTTGATTTCTTTGCTCCCTTCCTTTGACCCTATTTCTATTGTTGAAATCTTTCTTCTTCTCCAACTTCTCCTCTACCTTAAGTGCTAGTTGGTAACCCTTTTGTACTGTGTTAGGACACTAGAATTGAAGTTCCTCATGGATGTTCCACCTCAAGTCATAGATATACCTCACTATTTTTATTCATTCAGCCTCTTGCACTTTGGATGTTAGGAAAAGTTTCTAAAACTCCTCAGTATAACTTGCCACATCATTATCCCTTTGTTTGAGATTCTACCTTTTTGTGTGCAACTGCACTTCAAAATCTTTAGGAAGGTGGGTTTTTTGAGTCTAACTCACCATACTCTTCTAGTTTGAATAGAGTTTCCTTCCCTCCTTCACTCTTTCATCTTGAGTGAATTTCCACCATGTTAGAGCTTCTCCTCTCATCCTTTCTTTTGCTACTTTCACCTTCTAGGCTTCTGTCACATTTTCACTTTCAAAATGAATTTCCATGCCTTCCAACCTTTCCAGGACATGATCAATATCCAAATTTCTACTAAATAGTGGTACTCCTTCTAAGGCCTTCTATTTAGGTGCTTTTATTTCTATAAGAAATGGTTCCTTGGCTATTTCAAGATTAGGTGTGGGTGCCTACTCTTCATCAGACACTAGCTTCTTTTGCCTGCTATGTTAAACTTGTTGATTGAACTTATTGGTCACTACTTCAATCTTGAGAGCTTCTCTCTCAAGTTTTGTCTCCAAGGTTGTTATCTTAGCCTTCAATTCTATATTTTCCTCATCCTTCAACTTTGCATTTGTTACCATGGTGAATCCTATGTAGGATTCCCCTTCACAATTAGACATACACTTATATCTCTCAAAATCAAATTGCTCTAATAAAAATTTGATAGGAATAGTCTAGGTTGGTGTAGATAGTTTATGTTCACTCTTTGATATCCCATACTTTCACAAGTTTAACCCTAATCACATAGAGGCAACTTCCCCTTAAACCAACCTATCCATCTAGGTTTGCATACTAGCTTGAAACTTTATTTTAGGCCTTCCTAATGAATTATCTGATCTTGTAAGTGTTGGAGGCTCTCCTTAGTCTATATTGGACTTCCTTCCATCCATCTTTAACAATCCATTCATTAACTAGCTATACGATCCCTTAAAACAAGGGAAAACTCCTTCTAGGTCTAGTAGCCCCCAATTAGCCCTCCTAATGGACTAATCTTGGATTTTTGCAAATATTTTCTTAACAAGGTCCCAAAATAACTCTACTTCAAGATACCCTTTTCAAAAGCTTTCAATATTTAGGAGATCTTATGTTCCCAAGATATATCAGACGCCCTAACCCAATTTTTGATGGTCTATTAGAGTTTATCAACATTCTAGAATAGTCAAAAGAAAATCTACTCTTTCTCCTTTACTAGATACTTCTACCACTTCTCTTTGCACTCATATTAGATTTAATCTATGCTTTAACCTTCCATCACACCCATTCCATTTAAAATTCTTCACCCTTGCAAGAAATTTATCCTCCTTGTTTCTATTTCTAGCCAAGATCAGCCCAATATCACCTAGGGATTCCAAGGAAATGGCTTGGTATTTTTCTTATTGTTCCATCCTTTCTACTATAAAAATTTATTGGTTTTAGAGAGTTTTAGTGATGGGAATTGTTGGTAGACACCATTTTGTAAAGTATGTCAGTACTAGCCAACAAACAAGTAGTTTACAAAATCATATATTTAAGGGGAAAATAGATTGATAAGAACCTCAAAGAAAAAAAAAATAAGGTAATAAATATTCAAATACTAAAACCACATGCCAAGAGATCGGTTCAATCACATTATTAGAAAATCCCCTCTATTTTCTTCAAAACTATCAGCATTCCTTCATTTGGTGTAGAATTTGTACTCTCAAAAATGTCCAACTAGTACAAAGGTGACTTGGAAAAATTTAACATGTCATTTTCCAATGGACTAAACCAAATCCTACTCACTGGTAACCTCAATATTCCCACTAACCACTTTTGCAACTTCTTGGACAAGAAAATTGCAAAATTGTCAATGTGTCAGTTTTCCAAAATTGAAAAATTTTGTAGTTTTACACTTTTGAATTTATGCAACTATATAATGACTCCAAATAACCCATGGGAGTTATTTATACCATGTTTAGGCCATTTCCATGTCTAGCTAACTTTCTACACTTAACTATTCCTCTAAGACAACTTTTGCACTTTTGCACCTAATTGACAACATTTTGCCAATGCAACATATTTACATCAAGTTTCCTATAATGCATTGCATTATTCCTTCACATGCATAAGGACCCCTAAAATAAGGACCTTTTTATTACACCTAATTCTTTCCAAGACTCCTTTTTCTTCCTAATCACCTATCCTAGGTGTTCCTACACTCAAGAAGTTAATTGAGTTTGAAAATACTCCTAATAATAGGAAGGTGAAAACTTAAATCACAAGGTTGAAAGGTCATGCCTCACTATGGTGAGGGAATTTTTAAATTTATAAATGAAGGAGAGGAAAGGAGTATATTAGGACTTGGCTGAAGATGGTGAACAAGGTGAAGAAAAAGTTCCTTCATATTGATTACCAAGTTAGCTTATTAAAAAATTTGCAAAATTTGAGATAAAGGGACATGACTATGAAGGAGTATACAGAGGAATTATATATATTGGACATTAGATCTAGACATGTGGATGATGAGGTTGAGAAATTTTTGAGGTACCTAAATGGATTGAGATCTAGAATTCAAGATGAGATAAGTTTTGTGAAATTGGAAACTAGTGTGGAAGAAACACACCAATATGCCTTGAAATCTTAGAAGATCTTGACAAAGAAGCATGAACAAAGACAAAGAGGTAGAGGTGGTAGATTCCAAAGAGGTAGAGGTATATCTTGTGGAGAAAGTGGTAGGTCTGATAATCTTGTGCAAGATAAAGCTAATCTGAATGGAAAGGTTGTAATTATTACCAAGGAAGTACTAATTCCTACAAAGGAAGAGGTAATTCTTATTCTAGAAGGTGTTTTTTGTGGTAATTGTTTTAGATGTGCAAAAGAAGGGCATATATCCTTTGAGTGTGATACTCTAGTAAGAGTGAACAAGGTAAAATAAATGTTGTGATTCAAGGAGATATTGAGGGTTCACCAAGTGAATCTAAGGATGGAGAAAATTTGATGGTGAGAAGAACTTTGTGTAATAAGGGAATTAATGAGGAACCTATCCTAAGGAGAAGTATTTTCAAGACTAGATGTAAGATGGCTAGAAGATCGTACAAGGTAATCATTAACAATGGAAGTTGAGCCAATTTGGCCTTAGAGGAACTAGTTATAAATTTGGAGTTGCAAAGGTTGAGACACACTAAACCATATCATGTTTCATGGATCAAGGATGAACATAAGATTCTGGTAAGTGAACAATGTATTGTGAAGTTCAAAATTACTTTGATGAAATTTTGTGTGATATTATGCTTATGGATTATTGTCATATTCTACTCGGTCGACATTGGAAATATGATAGATATGCTATGCATGATGGAAGATTGAATCAATATACTCTTTGGGTGATTGGAATAAATTAATTATTGTTTCCTTTGATTGATAGTCCACATGCAGTTATTGTAATACTATTATTCAAGTTTTTCTATTCAATGGGAAGTAACTTGAAAAGGAAATGAAGAAGAATCAAATTTGTTTTTCCATAACTCTTAGAATACCAAGTTGTGCTAGCCATAACTGAGTGACAAAAAATAGTGATGAATGAGTGGAAAATAGTAATGATCGAGCATTAGAGCTTAGTAGTAATCGAGTGATAGTAGAAGCTAGTAGTATTGATCAAGTGCTAGTAGAAAATGCAAGTTTACTTGATGAATATAAGGATATTGTGGTTTACCACCAATAAGAAGTATACATCATTATATGGATCTGATTCTTCAAGTTATTTTTTTAATAAAGCACCCTATAGATTGACACCTACAAAAATGAAGAACTTAATAGACAAGTGCAAGAGTTATTGTAGAAAGGTTTGATCAAAAAAAATTTGATTCCATGTGTTGTACCTATTGTATTACCACCTAAGAGAAATGGAGAATAGAGAATGTGTACTGATTCCAGAGATATTAAAATTATCATAGTGAAATATAGGTTTCCTATGCCAAGGATGGATGACATAATGGATTGTTTGAGTGGAGAAAATTGTTTTACCAAGATTGATTTGAAGAGCGGTTATCACCATATCAGAATCAAAGAAGGTGATGAGTGAAAGACTACTTTCAAGACAAAATATGGTTTAAGTGAATGGTAGGTTATGCTTTTTGGTTCCATTAATACACCTAGTACTTTCATGAGGTTGATGAATGAAGTTCTCAAGAGATTTTTGGATAAGGTTTTTATTGTTAATTTGGATGATATTTTGATATTCAATATGACTAAGGAAGAAAATATTGAGCATGCTAGACAAGTATTGTAGAGATTGAAAGAGAAGTTGTTGATAAACTTGAAAAAAGCATTCTTTTATGCAAAAGGAGATTGTGTGTTTGAGACTTGTGATTTCAGCTGATGGTTTATGAATGAATCTTGAGAAGGTTAAAGAAATTTTGGATGGCCTACACCTAAGAATATGGGTGAGGAAAGATCATTTCATGGTTTGGCTAGTTTCTACAAAAAGTTTATAAAGAATTTTAGTTCTATTTGTAATGCTATGAGTGAGACAATGAGAGGAGATTAAAAAGTATTTTAAGTGGACACATGGGGCTGATAAGAGTTTGAGACTTTGAAACAAAAGGTTGTTGAGTTACTTGTATTGGCTTTTCCTTATTTCAATAAATTATTTCATGTTGAATGTGATGTAAGTGGCAGTGCAATAAGAGCTATGTTGAATCAAGAAGGCATACCTATTTCTTTCTTTAGTGAGAAGTTGAATGATGCTAAAAGGAAGTACTAAGTGTATGATCAAGAGTTTTATGTTATTGTTCAAGCCTTGAAGAAAAGGAGAAACTACAATAGTTGTGGTCAAATTGTGACAGTAATTTGTAGTGATGGTGTAATTTGTCATGATCTTTCTTGTAATTATCCCCAACGTCATTGTAATACTAATGTTGGCACCATAATTGTGACACCACTGTGAGCGTAAATGAAAAAAGAAAACATGACATAAATCATTTCCCTTTTGTTTTTATTATGAAGAGTTGTGTGTGAAAGAGGTAGAGAGCTCCAAACAAGGGTGGAGAGCTATGAATGTTGGCATGCCCTTATGATCAGTGCATTTTTTTGTTGTGCCCTTATGATCTCTGGATTTTGTTGCCATGCCCTTTGTTGGTGTTTTAAAAATACTAGGTTGCAAAAGATCCAATACCAAGATGAAAAAGACAAATTTTGGTATAAGGATTAGTTATTTCCTATATTCAACTGAATTCTTTTTAGATCTAGACCAATATTAACAATGTAAAAAGACTCTCTACACTTTAGGCTTAGTAGGACCAAGGTGAATGCACCTTAGGAATGGAAATGACTAGTTATTTGATATTTTTATTCAAAATTACTTCCCTCGCACTTTTCTTTTTAGATTTATCACCTATAGTAAAAAAAGTCAACGCTTCTTCTTGGATTTCCAATGGCTCCTAGATTATAATAGATAACTATAATTCAAAGAAATACTATTACAAACAAGTAATGACTAGTACTTTGATTCTTCATTACAAAAAAATAAATATTGATTTGATTTTGAATGTGCTTTGTGCAACCACATGAGCTTATCAATTTGCATCTAAATTGATGATCATTGCCTTATCCATTACTATATAGAGTCACACAAGTAGATAATTAATCTACTTAATTGACTTGAAATTGAATTTATCAGTTGTTAACCCTAAACCCCATTCCTATGATATCCCTCTCATATGACTAGAAACCCTATCAATCTATGGAAACATTTACTTAATTCCTTGAATTAAAAGAAACAATAAACTGGCATGCAACCTATCCTAGTTGTATTAAATTGCATAAACCTTGCTCATTCAATCCCAAAATAATAAGCATATGAAGATGGAGATGTAATTTAGAGACATAGATATTCAGAACTCCAACTTTGTATTAATATTCCTAGAAAATAATACATCACTGGTGTAAACTCAAGAATAAGATATGACAAAACTATCATTCAAGAGTCCTTTGTATTCTCAAATTTTACAAAATTGAATACAACATATAATAGACACAAAAATTGGACCAACTACAAAATAGCATAAACACTAAAAATTATATAGATTTTGAACCCTCACTCCACATCTTGGAAATCCTTTTATAGGAAGGATTGGAACAAGTTTCAAATGGGAGGACACATGTCAAAACTTTATTGGAAATCTAATACAAAGATATTTCATATATAGTTACATTACAAAACATTATTTGTACTTTGATCAAAATTTAGGATGCAGTTGCAAAATTGGCAGGTGGCACTTTTTGTAGGCATCTTTAGCAATTTATGTTTGTCTTCATCTATCTGTCACTTTCCTTTCCTTTTCATTACCTTTTTGTCTCCTCTTCCTCTAACTGCATCTTTAGACCACCTAGTCACTTTCTACGGATGGTAAAGCTTTAATATCTTCTATGACCTCCCAAATGACTATATTTGTGTCCACATTAGGCTAGGTGGCATCCCTAATTGCATTTAATTCCTCAAGACATTTGTTCCATTTTCCATCTCTTGTTTCCTTAACCTCTGTAATTATCTTTGATATTTCTACCTCTAACTTATACAACATGTCAATCAAATCATAAGCTACCATCACATCTGCCTCACCATTGTAGTATGCTAAAAACCTAGAATGATTTAAAATATTGTCAAAATATTTTGACCATTCCATCTATTCCTTAACTCCTCCATCATTAACTAGAATGGTGAGCACAAAATTGGATGTTACTATGGTAATTTCATTCATCTTATTTTGAATTAGTTGCAACTTTCCAACAAAGAAACCATTCAAATCCTATATCTTACTGATCATTTTTATAACACTGATAATCATTGCCTTTAAAAGGTCTTTCTTTTGTGCCAACACAAGTACAAGAATATCAAAAAATTGGTTATAAGGGGTCCATGTGGTAAAAGAGGAGACAATAAAGTAATTGCCTTAGAACACTTGTACTCTAGTCCCTGCAAAACAAGATAATTGCTATGCACATTTTGAGAAACAATTTTCAATGCATTTATCTTGTGAATCAACAAGTTCTTAATAGTTCTAATCTCAATCTCCTTTCTTGATTCTAGCTCTTCTTCATCAATAACCATTGCTTGGCCTATCACATCATCTATCTAAGGTATTTGGCCTTCTATTTGCCCACCTCTTTCTTGGACTTCTATAGTTGGCTTAATAGTGTTTCTTAATGCTACTATCTCTTTTTACAATCTGAGGGTTTTCTACTCCAAGATATAAGTCTTCTTCATTTATTCCTCATAATGCCTCCTTATTTTGATATATTGTGCATAGGCTTCTTCCAACTATGCTTCAAGGACATCCATCTTGTTCTTTCCCAATAGTGCTACAAAAGTTTGCATTCTATATATTTGGCTTCTGGAGGTAGAGTGCACATTTCGAAATACCGCATTCTCCCTAGGGGACTATTTGATTTCCATAAGGGTGGGCTTTTGATGCTCTAGAGCTAAACTCCATATAGTCATTGTTTGAGCATCAATGTTGTACCTTAACCCTCTCAATTCTCCTAGCTAATTCTCATCTTCAAATGAGATTGTATTCTCTTGTCTCTTTATCTTGTCTAGTGGAAAAGAAGAACTAATATCCCATATTGGGAAGACAATATACCACTTCTCCTCACTAAATATCTAGCTTCTTCTATAGTCAGGGTTTCACTAGCAAGAACATATTCTTGTAGTTTCTATACTAATTCAGCAACTACATCATCAGAATCACCTAGCTTCATTTGTAAAGAGAACTCATTTTGTCTCAATTTAAAAAGGAAGCTTTTACATTCTTCTAGTTTGATGAAATTATCATCACTCATAAATTCATTTGCTTCAATGATCCTGTCATCAATCATCTGAGCATGTAGCTATAGTTTCTTAGCCCTTTTCTCATCCTCAATGGCTTGAGATATCACATAGCTTCTTTTGAGATCATCAAAATAGTTGCTACCCCTTGACAAGATCTGTAAAGCTTTTTGTTGAGCCTTATGTGGGATCTCAACCATTTTGTATTTCTTATTCCTCTGCTCTGCCCATTTTGAACTCTTGGGTTGATTTTCTCCATCATCATTAACTTCAACCATAATATCTTCATCAAAATAATTAGGGTCAACTTTTCTTCTTATTCTTTTGGAACTTGTGCTAATATTTCATCAAAATTTTGCACACATTTGTCCAACCTTAACCAATAATCTTCCTTGGGATAGAATCCCTTAAAGGATGGATCTACCTTTCTCATCTCCTTCTCAAAGCTCAAAACATCTCTATATTTGATCATTCTCTCTCTACATATATCCTCATTTAATCTATTAGCAATGACATCCTCCTCCCATAGAGGTTTTGTAGGAGGTAGAGTATATTCTCTCATGTTCTTTACGGCATTCTTGACAATATTGCAGGGGTCATATGTTCTTTTTGGTCCAGTTGGCAATTTGTAGCTTGTCAAGAAGGTATAAGTCTCCTTAATCACATTTTTACCTGTCTCAAAATCTCCTACTTTAGTGCATCTACACAAAAATGTTCCTTTCTTGACAGTTTTTCCTAAATAGTCCCTATTTAATGAGATCAGTTGCAAAAAAAACTTCTACAAACCCTAGTCTCTTTGGGACATATTTAGGTAGAATGTGAGGTGGCTAAGGGCATCCATGTATTCTAATAATAGTTTATTCGTCAACTAGAAAAATACTTCCCCAATCATGCACCAATTGTTTCCTAGCATCAAAGCACATTTTAGGCTTAACAATCTTCCTAAAATTTCTAGGTATTCTTTCATTAACCAATCCTATCATTTTCAAAACAAGATGCACAAAATTATAATAAAAATAAATAACATTTGAATATGGGTAGACTATTTTCCATACCCTTGTCCATCTTTGCACTAGTAACCTTTCTCCCCATTCCTTTGTGCATTCAAAGAAACTTTGATCAAAGGAATCAATATTTTTTAACAACATCAAATCCATGATCAAAGAGTAGTGATGAAACTTAAAGTTCTCCAATTCTCCCTGTTATGCAACAATGACCTCATCATGGATCTTGTTGATGATGTATGTTATATAATCATACCCAACATTTTTGTTACGGTCTTGAGTATTCAATGCCATGACATAAAGTCCTCCCAAAGCATTCATGGTTCCATCTAAACCTAGGACTTTATTGAGACCAAAAATAATATTTTGGGAATACCTCTAAAAGAATTCAAGAAGCATAAGCTTTTCAACCTCCTTCTTTGGATTTTCTCCCTTCTATTTTCTAGACATAGGGATATGCCTTGTCATTTCTCCACCCATATAAAAGCTCTTCTGACTCTTGAAATTTTCATTTAGTTCATCCATCTCAATAGGCATTTTCTTTAATTATATGATGTTGTGTTGAACCCTTTTGGTGAACCATTACTCCATTTCACAACATTGCAACTCAAAATTTTAAGTGTATTTGAAATCTTGTGAAAGTGCAATAAATAGTTTTTTTCCACTTCGCAACTTAAAACATTTAACAACAAATGAAACCATGCGATGATGTGATGATCACCTTTAACTATAATCTTCTCCTTGTTCATAGGATCAAAACTTCAAATCTTAACTGCATCTTTGACCTTGTGAACATGCGATCATGAGTATTTCACTACTTTGCTTCTCTAACAAGAGGTTGACCTTAACTCTCTGCGATGCTGCAACTACTTTTATCTTGATTATTTTCTCATTCATCATTGCTTCACAACTTGAAATATAAACTCATTCCTTAACCCTTCAAATATGGGATTATATGCTTTCACCACTTCATTTCCTTAACTGTGGGTTACCTTTAACCACCTATGAAGATGTGATATGAACTTAACTTAATTATTGATTTGATGATTGGAATATACTACATCATAGAATATAATAGACTTGCAGGGATAGGTGTCATCATTCCAGAGACTTTCCTCAAAACTCTTTTGTCCTTTCACACTTAGGCCTAAAATATGATTATGACCATTTGATCCTTGTTAGTAAGTCCTTGCCACATGTCACACATTTGCATATTTGGGACCTCGAAACCAAACTATGACATTATGCCTATAATGATGTGATTACCATCTTGTTGACTTCTTCCTTCTATTTTCACCATTGCAACTTAAAATCCTTAAGTCATAATTGATCTGTGATCATGAAGTTTATAATTAATCTCTCCTTTGTAAAATGAATCTAAATGCTAGCATTAACCTCCATGATCGATCAATGACCATTTTGAAAACCACTTCACTGCTTTGTAGCCTCTTCAATAACTAAACCTCAAACAAGAGTGACAAGGTGATTTAAAGGATTTTGCACCATCACAACTTGAAATAATTGTAAAGATATTGGCATACAATATAAAAATGGTTAAAATACATTGGGATATTGAAGAATAAGCAAAAGATCACACATCCCTATTTTATAATTAGATGAAAATTTACAAACATTTCACCAGCAACAAGGAAAGACTTATTTTTCCCTAGGGTTTCTTATGAGAGAAAAAAATCAGAAATCCTAAGCAACCTAAACATCATTTCTTCCTAATTTCATTGAATATCACAATCTCTTTTTGCTAGTTGAAAATTTAGGCCATCACCCTTCGTGTAGCTCTATGATTTCATTGTCATTTTGTGTCCTTGTGATCTGCATGCCCTTGCTTTGTGATTTTCTTCAAGGGTGAGAAGAGATACCTATGTAAACTTTCTTTTATTTTCCTTCTAAAAAAAGATGTCTTTATATTTCCTTCTAAACATTTATTCCTTTATATATTTAGAGAGATATTTTTTAAGGTGCTTATTACATATTAGCTCACAATAGAAAAATTGATCCAACTGCATACATATTTTGGTATTCAAATAATAAAACGATAAAGTTCACTCAACTTGTGCTAAATGACTTACCTCAAGATCTTGCAAAAAAATAATGCAAACCACAAAAAATGGGTAGAGTTCACAAGAAATTTTACAAAAACTTATCATAGTAGATATTTTAAGAAAGAAATAAGCCATAACCTATTCTTCATATATAGACAAAGATCTTTTTGAAGGTGATTATTACATATTAGCACAACATAAAAATTGATCCAAGTGCATAAATATTCTAGAATCCAAATAATAAAACAATAAAACTCACTCAACCCATGCTAAGTGACTTAGCTCAAGATCTTGTACAAAAATAATGTAGACCATGAAAACTAGGTAGAGTTCACAAGAAATTCTACAAAAAAAATCATAGAAAATATTTTTAGAAAGAAGCAAGCCATAACCTAGTTAAGTTGTTCTAGTTGTTGATTACAAATTTATGTAGAACTATCATTAGATTAGGTACAATAAAACAAACAATTAGCTATTTCTAGCTAGCAAGATCAAATACAATTTTTCAAGGTAATAAAATTGCATATGCACATGCATCAATTGCATGCCAAGCATGAAGTGGTGAAGTGCATTCCCCAACTTATAATGAATGGTTGGATATAAAGGCTCCATACACTAGCCCAACAATGGAAGCCAAGGACGTAACCATGCATATATTGGCACAGTCTCCCTACAAGGATCCCAAGTATCTATTGCTACTATTAATTTGGGCATCCTATATAATCCAAAATGTTATTAAGCTTTGAATCTAGAAGTAACTTCTCCCATGTCTCCAAAAAATATACCATAGGTTTAGGGTCCTTTGGCTCCTACGAATTTGTAGCAACTATTCTCACTTGTGGAAGAATAAATTTAGTGAAGAGTTGAGTGAAAGGAGTTGAAGAAGAAAGTTCTACTTCTATGTAAATGCCATAATCATGAGGATCATTTCCTTGCAGAAGCCTCTACCACAATGACATTACCTCTAAAGCAAGAAAGGGATGTTGAAGTGCTTCCCAACCTTGAAACACTCTTATAAGAAAATGCAGATGCAAAACATGAAAAATTGCACAACTTGTAATCATTATATATATAGAGAGATCTTTTTGAAAGTGGTTATTACATATTAGCACAATAGAAAATTGATCTACTTACATACTTATTCAAAAGCCAAATAATAAAACAATAAAACTCACTCAACCTGTGCTAAGTGACTTAGCTCATGATCCTAGACAAAAATAATGCATACCATGAAAAATGGACAGAGTTTGTAAGAAATTTTGCAAAAACATATCATAGAAGATATTTTTAGAAAGAAACAAGCCATAACCTAGTTAAATTGATCTAGTTTCTAATTAGCTGTGTTGATTACAAATTCTTGTAGAATTGTCATCATATTAGGCACAATAAAATGAACAATCAGCTATTCCCAATTGGCAAGATTAAATACAATTTTTCAAGGTGATAAAATTGAATATGTAGATGCATTACTTGCATGGCAAGCATGAAGTGCATTCCCCAACTAATAATGAATGGTTGGATATAAAGGCTTCATATGCTATCCCAACAATGGAGGCCAAGGATGTAACCATGCATGTATTGGCATAGTCTCCCTACTAGGATACCAAGTATCTATTATTGTTATTAATTTGGATATTCTATATGATTTAGAATTTTATGAAGTACCAAATATAATAGTAAATTCTCCCATGTTTCTAGAAAATTTAGCATAGGTTCAAGTTCCCTTGGCACCCAAGAATTTGTATAATCTATTCTCACTGCTAGACAAATAACTTCAGTGAAGAGTTGAATGAAAGAAGTTGAAGATGCAATTTATGCTTCTGTGTAAATGCCATAATCATGAGGCTCGGTCCCTTGGAGAAGCCTCTTCCATAATGACATTACCTGTAAACCATGGAAAGGATGTTAAGTGTTTACCAATCTTGAAGCACTCTTATAAGCAATGGTAAAGCAAATGCAAATGCATTACATGAGAAATTACAAGGTGATCATATGTTATTTCAAACAAAGATGAAGTTTTGACACAATAATGATTCATGTTTAACTTGATGAAATTTTAACACCATTCGCTCACGCATGGATAAACAAATAGATGGCTAAGTTGAAGGAAAAAAAAATCATTGAAATATGAACTAATGAAAGACGTGGAAGAACCAAATGAATTAATGAATTTTTGCATAGGTTTTTGATCCTTGATAGCTTTCATTTCAGCATTCAAGCTTTTAAGATTGGTCAACACCCTCACTTGTGGACCTCTCATGACAAGAACTTTCTATACTATTTTAATACCATGTTCTTGCTTTTGAGATAACACTTCTTCAGGTGCATTTTCTTGTAAAACATAAATTTTGTTGAACAATTGTAAACTCTTAGAAAATGCATTCTTGTTTTCTATGACCATTGACAAGCTTCCCTTGAACAAAAATCAAAATAAAGAGGCATAAATATACCAAATTTTTCTTTCAAAACCATATGGGCAAATATAACAATATGTCCAATATTTTTGTAGATATATACATTAATTACACCAATTTTTTCTTTCAAAATCATATGTGTAGATATAAACATTAAGTACAACATGTCCAATATTTTTGTAGACATACCCATTAATTACGCCAAATTTTTCTTTCAAAACCATACATGTAGGTATAAACATTAAGTACATCATGTCCAATATTTTTGCAAATATACACAACCAACTCAATAAGTGTACAAGAATAATTTATTCTTGTGAAGAAGGATCATGTCAGATAATACAATGGAATTTGATCAAAATGGGGTACCAGCGAATAGGTATTTGTCATATTTGTCTTCCTCAAGCAAGGAAAATGTAGGAATAGAAGAAGAAAGTGAGACATTTAGTATTTCTAAATCAAGGAGATCGACTCAAGGAAAAAATATCATAAATAAATTCAATAAGTGGATGAAATTTTTCCTTGCTCAAGGGGGGTCATGTTTTACAATGATGAGAGTGAAGGTGACTCTAGTGTTCCCTTTAGGTAGAAACATCTATAGCAACAATGGGTCCCTAATGAACTTCCTCCAATAAACATTATGTTTTTGTGTTGGAGAGAGGATAAATTGCATAGCACCATCCTCATTACATGGTTCAAGCCTATTTTCCATGGATGGCATAAAGGTATCTTACAACAAGATTTTTGAATTGATGGATTATGTCAAACCCTTCTATGATTACAGTAGTTGGATGTAGATTGTTAGATATATATAAAAAATGTGTATGCATGCACTCATAGTAAATTATATACAACAAAATGTAAGTGAAAAAAGTAAACTAGTGGCTATGTACATTGATGGAAGGCCAAAAGCATCATGGAATATTGTAGATTTTATAAATAGTACATGACCTGCATCAACTAAGAGATGACCCAATTGCATATTTTAGGTAAACGAGGGAAATCTCGTATTTGTATGTATGATAAAATTAATACATGGAGGCAAAGAGCTTCTTATTGATTATAATTTGAATCACATAAATGCAAATAAAGCCACTATAATGGGTGAGGTGGTACGTACTATGCATAATTTAAAATCAACTTAAATCAATGAATCCAACACACCATTAAATTTTATTTTATTTTTTGCTAACTTCAAATAATAACACATGTATTTCAACAAGTCTCAATGATTTTTTTTGAAATGCAAGGCTACAGTATGGATCAAAAGCTAGAGGATATGCATGACGGTGATGGTTCTTCTTCCTTATAGGTAGAACTCATTGTTGTTGTACAAATTGGATATAAGAATTATGTTAATGTATATTTTTTTTATTTTTTTTAATTCTTCATTACTATTTTGGATTGATTTTAGAAGGAAAAGGAAAAAGTGGTCCACAAGGAGGAGGAGCCACGTAATGAGCTAGATGAATTTATTATTGATTTTGAGTTAGCCCTTGATGCTATAGATGTATTGAAAAAGGTGATTTTTAATATAGGAAGAAGGATATCACAATTGGCATCAACTCAACCTTAGAATTCTACATAAAAAAACATAGAGGATAGGTTGATGAACCTAGTTAGCACATATATAGTAAGTATTAATATAGTTTTTAATTATAACAATTACTCAATAATAGTTTTTATTGTATAGTATTTTTATTTATTTCATTAAATAAAATGTATGTGTTATTTTTTCAGAGGATTCTGAGGATGTACATGGGTGATCCCCTAGAGGATGATCCTTTAGATGGTTTAAGTACATTGCATCTTCTATCCTACACTTGTTTTTTTCTTGAACACTATTTTTTTAATAGCTCTAAAAATCTTGTTTTATTGTGCTCTAACAATCTCAATTTTTAGCTCCCACCATTGATCCTCTATTCACTGTGCCACTTGCTACAAGGAAGAGAACTACAAAGGCACTGCTAACTACAAATTTTGAAACATGTAACTTGGCAAAAGATGCGGTGGCATCGCCTACTGTTAAGTACATTCCTCTTTTTCTCTCTCATTCTTCATGTGTTTATTTCAATTTAACTATTATTTCTTAGGAGAATTTTGTGATATTAGATTCATTTTATGTAGGAGGCAATGAGGGCATTCCTGGGTGTTCTTGTTATCCAATTTTGCCTCCCCGCCAAATTCAAATTTGAATATCCGGCCCATCTAACAACTACCCACCAAATTTAATGATATTTTAATGCCCAAGGTATTTTTAATATTTTGCCCCGCTGGCATGCAACTTTCCTTGCCATTTCATCTTGCCATATCTATGGCAGTTGCTTCCCCACAAGATACAAATGCAAGTATTTTAAGTATTGCAAGCAAGCCCTTTTGCGCCGCGTGGCAGGTGGGTCCTTCTTCCTTTGGTTAGCTACAGAGATGCAGGTTTTATTCGTCATCAGATCTATGATGATCTATGGTCATGACTTCCCTATAATAAGGTGTTGCAAGGATCTTATGTATTGTGGGATTGCCCCTTTCTAACGTGTGGATCTAGCATGACATCACGTCAATTCTTCGTTGAGTTCCAACACACAAGTTCTGAACCCCTGCTTGATCAAGTTGCGAGTGAGTTAAACATTGTAGGTAAGCACCCTAGTGACACCTGTCCTAGATGATGTCATGGGTCTACCTATTTCACAAGATGATGTATGAAGAGCTCCCACCATTAGATCTTCACAGATCAATGGATGACACTTTTTGGCCAGATGAAATTGCATAAACTTTAAAAGATGCGGGCAACCACTTTGTCGCCACATGTCCCTATGGGGCCTATCTCTCTAGGCATTTCCAAGTGGTTTCATGTCATGTTGAGGTGTGGTATTATTGTTGAGTCAAAAGCCAAGTGGTTTGTGGAACAGAAACCTTATGGAGGCAAGCACAGTAATATGGCGAGTCTTCACGATCGTCAAATTAAGGAAATCAATGGTTGGCGCTTTGTCGCCATGGAAAGTTTCTTGGAGGATAAGCATAGCGATATAGTGGCTAGGTAACACATTTCCTAGTGGGTTCGGTGTAAGCAATAATAGTTAGCAGCTAGCGGTTAATATGATTGTCATGGTCAGGGTTTGCAAGTTTGTGCAGTTAGTAAAGAAAGACGTGGTCAAAATTTGAGAAGACCTTGCAGGGTGGAAAAAAAGATAAAAGACTATCGGTCCACATGGCTCATCCTAGTGCTAGGCTTATGTTGACCTAATGATCATGCTGATTCACAAACTAGAAATAGGGGAAAGCCAAGGTTTTATACGAATTTGATCTTCATGATCATTTCCAACCACCAGAAGTGAATGCTGAATGAGGGAGGAACACTCCACCCCCCCGATCTAATCCATCTACTTGGTTAGAGCATAGTTATGGCATTATTTCTATCTTCTCAAGGAATTATTTGACAACAAGATCAGATTTTCTTCAGATTTGTTCCATGATTATTCTCTATAGGACTTAATGGTGGTGGTTGTAGAGTAACTTCAGCTAGAAAAGATCTCAGTTATGCCTGCACGATAAAGGAAATTTTTGTAAATTTTGTAAAGGTTGACCTTTCTCTATTGTTCTTTGCTATTACTTTGAAATTCTAGTGTAATTCCCCTGTGCCTCTGAATTGTATGATTCTCCACTTTATCTCCTTCAACCATTGGTATGAAAGTGCAAGAACTCTTTGCCTTTGCCATTGTTTTGTGGAAGTCTGTAATCTGCATGACTATATCTCTTATGGCCTGTGAATGATATATAAGTGAATCTTCTCTTTCCTTGTGTCATTCATTCTATTTTTCTGATCTACATGTGATTATTTGATTAAAATAAGTCTAAATGTGTAATATCCTTAGTTTCATTCTAGTTCAATAATGCGTATATGGGCAGAAATTGGTCTAAACACTCTATTTTGGTGCATCACCTCTTTAGATTAGATTAGGTAGATTTTTTTTCATGGTCTCCTTCTCCCTTTTTCTCTCCAAGAGTAGTTAGGTGCATCCTGATAGTAAGAGGAAGTCAGCCTTCTCTAGAGACTGAACCTCACAGTTCAAGTCCCATAACTTGGAGGTTGTTTTCATGTTTCACTAGGTTGTCCTCATGCATAGGCTTTGGACAAGGGTGCAAACCTAAGTGACAACAATTCTCATGTTAGATGTATGGGAACAATAAAGAATTGTGATCAATTTTTTGTTAGCAATGAAGATGGCTTTCAATGAAAGTAGCCCAACTTTCAAGTACTTTAAAGATTAATCTTTTCTTTTTCTATACAATCTTATACTCATAATAAAATTCACTAACCTCTTGTGCAGTCCCTTGCAATAACTACTAATCCCATTATTATTTTGTAGGAATAATATATATTATTAAAAAACTTAACGATGAATGTTTTTGTATATTTGGGCCGATGATACGCACAGAGTATCATATTTTGATTTCATTTCTAGATTATGTTTCCTATATTTGATCAATTTCTTCAAGTATATTAAAAGGTAGCTTTAGTTTATTTATGAATCTAACCATTTTTTTTTCTTTTCTAAAAAGGTGGAATTTGCAAATGAAAGAGTTAAGGACAAACTAATTGATGCCATGACAACACTCTTTGGACCCAACATCTTTCAAAGACTTAGGCTCCTTGAGAAAGTGGGCCAAGATTTGAAGTATATTAGATACAACTATAGGACCCAAATGAAAAAGAAAAAACCCTTGTTATGAGTGGCCCCCTATATTCCTATTATTGAGTGAGAGGATCTTATAAGGGATGTCATTGAGATAAAAGAAATAGATGATGGAGAAATTGTTGGTCTCATATTGGTTTTGACAATTGAGTGACAATGCACTTAACCAATTCTCAAGATGATGCTGAGTATAACACAAATGTCAAGCTATAGTATGTGTTGAGATAGAAATTCAATAGGTGCCGAGTGAACTTTAGGTGTCGAGAAATATTCAAGTGTCAAGTGATAAGTGATGCTAAGTCACTATAGGTGCCGAGCAAAGTATAGGTGCCAAGCTAAATAGAATTACTATAGGAGATAAGTGAGACAAAATTCCTATATGTGTCGAGCATTAGCAACTAGTAAGTGCCAAGTAACATAGAATCAACATATGAGTTTGTATCTTCACAAATGTAGATGTAAACCACTTTTGAAGCTGACTTAAGATGAATCTCAAAGGATCTTGAAGATAAGATTGAATCTTTTGCATTTCCTATGTAATAAGCATGTAGCTAATCAAAAAAATGGAGAAGGCATGCAACCAATAAGAAATGTGAAAGAATGGAGCAAGAAATGAAGAATGAATATGGATCATACATTCATACCTAACCCTAAGTCTTTGAAGCCTTTATAAGGTGGACGAAACCCCATTATTCATGAGTGTATGAGAAGTGTATGGGTGAATTATAGTGAAGTATAGAGAGTTGTAAAGACTTGGAAAGAGTAGAACAATATTGCAAAATTTAGTTGATCAAGAATAGAATATCAAAATTTCAAGGAGAGATATATCAAATCAAGGAAGGATAAGAATAGACAAAGTAGAACAAGGATCTAGAATCAGCAATTGAATATTGTAAGTCATTAGGTCAAGAATTTCTAATACTCTCTAGCCATTTTATTAGGAATAGAAATCCTATGATGATAGGTTGGTTTAATAGTCATATTGTAAGCCTTTGAAAAAGGTGCTAAATCCTTTAATAGGGTAGCATTCCAAGTGAGTGTTTGTAAATCCTTCAACCAGGTCACTTTTAATAGGGTGTAAAGTCTTTAACAAGACAAGCCTTTCACAAGGCAAGCCATTGGAAGTAGTCAAACTTTGTAACCTTAAATAGTTACACATTACTACAGTGGTACTTTGTGGGTGTCATCCCCACCCCAGTTTTAACTTCTCATTTTGGAGGGTTTTCGGGTTACCAAATCTTATGTTATCTATTTTCAAGCATGTCTTTATTTTTCATGTTAAGTAGATATGTTAGATGCATGTGAACGATCTCAGCTAAAATGCTTTAAAAGGTCTAAAATATTTTAAAAGGTTAAAGTCAGACTCTTCTAATCCACCACCCCCCCCCCCCCCCCCCCCCCACTTTAGAAGTATATCTTCCCATTTGTAAATTCCAATAATTGGTATCAAAGCCAAGTTCTCTCAAGGAGGAGCCTTATAGATTGGAGAAAAGATCTAGAAATGGAAGTCCATAAACTTGGGAAGATCATAGAGAATCAATCAATTGATATACAACTTGCTTTACACACTTTGGAAGAAGCCAGAGAAGAACTACGAAAATCCTTAAAGAGAAGAAGAGACATCACCATAGTTGAGAATGATACACAATACAAGGAGATTGACACCTCAATATTATTTGCAAATGGAGATTCCAAAGAGTTTGATGCAGAAATAGTAGACCTGATGGAGAAGAATGGAGCCCAAGTAGAAGAAATCAAAACACTCAAGCTTGAACAAGAATCACAAGCCATGATGCTTTGTGAAGTGACTGAATAGAAGAAAAGAGCCATTGAAGATAAAACTATGCTTGAAGAAGATAAAAGGAATCTTGCCAATAGACTGGAAGAAAATTCAATTGAGCTTGCAAGAATTTCAAACATGCAGCTAGATACTCAAAGCCAGATGATGAATGCACATCATTAATTGGATATCAAGGACATTGAGATCTCTACACTGAAGATGCAAAATGAACAACTAAAAAATAACCTAAAAAGAGAGAAGGAGATCGCAAAGAGCTTCAAAAAACCCAATGAGGCCATCAAGTACTTTGAATAGCTACTAAAATCACCAAGAGCCAACAATGATACTTCAGGATTAGGATACATCAGCACTGAACAAGGAGAATCATCCAAGACTGCAGATGAAAGAAATAACAAAGGTAAGAACACCCAACCTACTTGTCATTTATATGGTAAAAAGGGGCATACCTCTAATGTATTCAAGAGAAATAATGCCCATCAGCATGACAAACCTTAGAATGTAGGTTACTATCATAAGTACAAAAAGCAAAGACATCAAGCACATGACTGTAGGACTAAGACTATCAGAACACCAAGATTTGAAGGTCACTACTACAATTGCAAGAAGTGTGGCCATAGAGCTTTTGAGTGTAGATCAAAGCCTATGTGGACACCAAATCAGCAAGAAAGGGAAAATAACCATGGACAACACTATAATTGGGACTACAACACTAGATATAGCTATCAGTACTGTCAGGAATATGGACACATCCTCAAAAATTGCATAAGAACACATTTTAGAGGAAACTACAGTAGATGGCTTAGCCAAACTACATGCTTCAATTATTTAAAGACTGGTCATATCAATAAGAATTGCCCAACAAGTTCAAAGGCACCCAAACTAGATATCAACAAAGGAAAAGAGAAGGTGGATGTTGAACACATCAGAGGAGAAATGAATAAGACATGGAAGAAGAAAGATGGAAGCAGCACATCAAATGAAGGGATCACTTCACCTAAAAGTTCAAGTGGTCACACTTCATCAAACTAAGTATAAGAAGGCATGTGCAACTAATATACAAAGCTTTATCATACATCAATTCCTAAACAAGCAAGTACTAAAAAGAAAAGGTCAACATGAATGGAGATAGCTAAACCTTCAAGCTTTCACCAATGTTTCCGAGATAGAAAAAGTTTCCTTCATATGCTGAATAAAATCTCATTACATGTTGAGTTGGTAGTAGAAGCCGAGTGAAGAGAAATTTAAGTTCAAGTCAAGTGAAGGATACTTTTGTGGATGTTGAGTGGTGGAAAGACAATGGAAGCCCAATTATGTAGAAATGCTTAAGAAGCTGAGTGGACAATTGTAAATGCACTCAGCATTAAATGCTATGAAAATATGGTATATTATCACATTTTGAATCATTTTTCTTCATCATGAACAAAGAGCAAAGACAAAGAAGAGTGCAGAATGACTTCAAGACAAGGAATCTAACATTTGAGCCAATATCAATAGCAATCCAACACAATTTCTTTGATTCAAAGGTATTTACATTTGTGTCGAGCTATGTAGCTTTTAAATTTCTTTGTGTTAAAACCCTAGCTAGCACAAATGGCCTCCAGTTCTAGGAAACCATAGGAGAAATAACTGTTTGAGGTCCAACTAGTGTCAAATGAAGTGAAACAACCAAATTTTTGGCCAATCCTAGAGGTGGCATACAAAAATGACCCAATTGGAGCCCTGTCTATTTTACCCCCTAAGGTAGTTATGGTTTAGGATGTTAGAAGATGTTACAATTGCAAAATTGGAGCCATAGGAGATATGGAAATGAGGGAAACCTATGAGAGATTGTGTGAAAATGGACTCTTGAAAGATGAGTATCAAATTGTTGAGAAGAAGGGTTTAACGCATGCCCTAGAATTCCCCATAGTTTTCAAAATTGAATGGATTATAATTGTACTTAGCAAAATTCATGATGGAAGTTTATGGTTGGAGGATGGTCTAGTGAAAATAACAAAAATGATTGTGCATAGAGTTATAAGGTACCTAACCTTAGATCGGCCAAAGACTCTTAGAAGTGATTCTAAGGAAGCAATTGAAAAGAACACTAGTGCCAAGTGGAACAAGAGAGGAATGACAATAGACACTATCCAAGATCCTCTTGTTGAATTTTTTGTTAGGGTTATCCCACAAAAATTTTACCAATCCAGCAGACTTAATAGTGTATCATGCATTGTAGTGGATGTGGGCTACAAACTAGTGAAGAAGGATCATACTTATGATCTTGCAGACCTGCAATTGCAACAAATCAATGAGAACTTAGTAGCAATAAGGAGAATAAAGGGAGCATAGTGCAATTTTGGTGCAATTTGGATTTGCATATTTTTCTATTTATAGAATAAATTTACATCCTTTGGTAAAATCAACTGGAAAACCAACATGACTATAATAGCTTAAGTTAATGAGTATATAGAACAAATGGGAGCTAGTTTTGAAACTCTTATGACAAGCTATTTTGAAGATTTTAAGAAGTCCATGAAATAGAGGCTAAGGATACCAATCTCATTAGTTGAGAAAAATGTAAATGATGTATGTTTTCTTGTAGATATTGACTACACCTATATTCAAGCTGCTACACCAAGAGTTAGATGGTTAAGACCTCTTGGCTATGAAATAAACATAGATGAAGCATCTACAGCCATAACAGTGCTATTAGCAGAGGAAGTAGATAAAATTGTACTACATTTTGGGACATTTGATGTGATGAGATTACAAGTTGACATGGAATTGAAGAAAGCTTCCACAGTAAAGAAAAAGGACAAACTTGTGAAGAAGCTAAAAGCCAAATTTGGTGAAGGAACTGTAGAAGAAGATGATGATGATGATGAAGGTGAACAAGAAAAAGGGCCACCTACATTAACACAAGGCATGGGTGAGGATGAAAAAGAAGGGGAAGGTGTCAAGCAAGAAGCACCTAAGGTTGAACCTAAGAAAGAAAAGACCAAAAATAGCTAGTTGCACAACCCAAGGGGAAGAAGAAAGCAACAAAGTCGAGCCTAGCCAAGTCAACTACAAGGGAAAACACCAAGGAAACAACACAAGTGGCAAAGGAAAAGGGGAAGCAAAAAGCCACAAAGAAAGGAGGGCTTGTAGAACAAAATAAAAGAAGAAAGTAAGTTGCACCCCTAGAGTCAGATGAAGAAAAGACAGAATCTGACAATGATCAATTCAGAGTGGTAAGTCACACCACAAAATCTAATCTTAAAAATGTTTGTGATAACATTAGGGATAATGCAGATTTAGCTAGTTTGAAGACAATTGATTTTAATAAGCTAAGTAGAGAAGAACAAAATATAGTGGAAGATTCTATCTACACTATGATGGCCAATTTCAAGACTAACCCACTTGAACTTGATAATTCTATGCCTAATGAGCTAAGCTCCATTGCTGAAAATAAATGGCATTACTACCTAAAGATGGAGAAGGAAATAAAGGAGTCAACATTGGCTCATGTAATGCTAGACCTCACAAAAGGTAAGATAAGAAAGGCTAACAAGAAACATGGGAGCAAATTTGCACCCAAATACAGAGCTTTCAATATTTTGCAAAATCAATTAAAGATGTTGTGCAAAAGCCTACACAAATGTGGAAATTGATTTATGGATTGACTATTGTCAAGGAAGGTCAAGAAGATCCCTTTGAGGGAAGAAGTGATGAGGAAGAAGGAGAGAAAGAGAAAAAAGAGGTAACTATGGAGGAGAAGACGCATCAAGGTGATGAGGCAATAGCTAAGGAGTAGTAGCAAGAACAGAGTGTCCAAGACACCCAATTACCACCACTAGTCCTCCGCATACAACACCTACATCTAAAAAAATTGTAACTATAAAGAATGTTCCTAACACATCAGGTTAGAACATCAATCCATTGATTGCAGAGGATCTCAAAAATATCCTTCACCAAACAACATTGCAATCATAGTTGTGCACAAATCTTGTTTGGGTGAGTGTAGAAGAATTGTAAAAAGTTGTAGTATAAATTACCAAGGAGAAGGTGAACACACAAGAACCACCTTCACAACCTCCCATAACTGTAGATGATCAACCAAAAGAGCAAGTAGTAGTAGACACGACTACTAAGGTTGATGCCACAATAATAGCAACAAAAACTGCCAAGAGGTCAACAAAGGAGAAGATAGAACAAAAGGTGCCTATAGCACAAAGCCAAGGTGCACCTCCTCAAATCATTGTCATTGATCAAGGCATAAGTGGAGAAGATAAGCAAGAGGAGAAAACCCCCAAGAAAAGAGAGCAAGAGGCAATATAGACATTGGTAAATTTTCCTACCTCAGGGACTCCTACCAATAAGACAAGCACTGATGCAATACCACTGCAAGTTTTAGCACTAGGCTCGAGCTCCACCAAGATAGCAAGGGTACTTCACTATGGAGACCTTTCACTTGATGAGGAAATAGTCATACCAAGTTATGACTACAAAAAAATGAACTTGGCATAGATAAGTGAAGTGCAAGAGGCACTAAAGAGAAAGAAGAAGCAGGAGATACTAAGAAATGAGTATAGACAAAAGCAAGCATTGGTAGAAATCAAAGACATATTCCTTGATGCATTTAGCTTGAAAATACTAATGAAACAAAGCCCATCATGGAGCAATTGTCCAACATAGTGGACTAGGTACAAAATAAAGACCTTGATACTAATGTTAAATTTTTAGAATGGTCTGAAAAGAAGTTTCAAATGAAAGTTAATGAGAAAATATCCAATGAGATAGCACTATCACAAGTGGAACTAGCCAAGAAGATAAAAAAGGTAAGAACAGTACTTGGGAACATATTCTCATTGTACTCCAAATTGTGTGACTCATCATATTTCACACAAGGGACTAGCCAAAGAATAAATAGCTTGGAGAGAAAACTTAAGATATGAAGCACACAGCTACATAAAGATTCAACTCAAAAAGAGAAGCATTTTTTCCACAATGCTTCACACTTAGAAGGAGTTAGTAGTATTAATAGCTGAAGAGGCTGATATTAAGGCCAAGTTGTTACAAATTCAATCTGCTATCACCCCACATCTAGAAGTACTACATAAAGAAGTGGCTTATGCTGAGAATGTTTTGAAGAAAGATCCAAATCTTTCTACCTTAGAAGGCCTAGCACATCTTGCGGCAAAGATATCCATCTAGCTCAAAGCACTAGAGATTTCTTTGGATAATTCAGATGCTTCTCTAAAGATGATAATGGAGGTAAATAAAACATATTTGGCTAAATATTCCATTCATTCTTAGGACTCTTTGATATAAGTGCCAAAAAGGGGGAGATATAATAAAGATAGGAAATAATAAAGAATGAGGGAGATAATACATTATGTAGACATAGGGGAGATATACCCAAAAAGAGGAGAGATATAAAATTTTGAATTTTGAGGAGAAATAAGGAGATACAACCAAAACCATAAACTATAAGGAGATGTATGAAAGGGAGAGCATAAAAAAAGCGTGAGTACAAATAGAGTAGATACAAACCATACACAGAGCAGATAAGGCAAAGAGCATTAGACACATCAACATGAGACAAATTTAGCTAAAGGAATTTTGGTTACAGAGATGGCACATTAGTTCAAGGGGTGTTACAAGTTTTTGAGGTGTATAATTTTCTACAAAATTTTTAAAAAGCTTTTGAAGTTTCATATATATGCCAAACAGGATATATATTATACTCATAAGAGACTATATTCATAATGCTTAGTTAAGTGTTCTTGCCACTCATGTCAAAGGGGGAGATTGTTAGTCTCGGATTGGTTTTGAAAATTGAGTGACAACACACTTAACCAAGTCTCAAGATGAGGCCAAGTATAACATAGATGTCGAGCTATAGTGTGTTTCATGTCAAAGATTCAATAGGTGCTCAGTGAACTTTAGGTGCCAAGCAATATTCAAGTGCCGAGTGATAAGTGATGCCGAGTCACTATAGGTGCCAAGCAAAGTATAGATGCTAAGCTAAACAAAATTACTATATGAGCTGAGTGAGATAGAATCCCTATATGTGTTGAGCATCAGCAACTAGTAAGTGCCAAGTAACATAGAATCACCATACAAGTTTATATCTTCATAAACTCAGATGTAAACCATTTTTGAAGCCAACTTAAGATGAATCTCAAAGGATCTTGAAGATAAGATTGAACCTCTTTCATTTCCTATGTAATCAACATGTAGCCAATAAAAAAAATGGAGAAGGCATGGAACCAATGAGAAAAGTGAAAGAATTGAGTGGAAAATGAAGAATGAATATGGATCATAGATTCATACCTAACCCTAAGTCTGTGAAGCCTTTATAAGGAGGACGAAACCCCATTACTCATGAGTGTGTGAGAAGTATATCGGTGAATTATAGTGAAGTACAAAGAGGTGTAAAGACTTGGAAAGAGAATAACAACATTGCAGAATTTAGTTGATCAAGAATAGAATGTCAAAATTTCAAGGAGAGATATATCAGATCAAGGAAGGATTAGAATAGATAGAGGAGAATGAGGATCTAGAATCAGCAATTGAAGATTGCAAGTCATCAAGTCAAGACTTTCTAATAATCTCTAGCCATTGTATTAGGAATAGAAATCCCATGATGATAGGTTGGTTTAATAGCCATATTGTAAGCCTTTGAACAAGGTGTTAAATCCTTTAATAGGGTAACATTCCAAGTGAGTATTTGTAAATCCTTTAACTAGGTCACTTTTAACAGGGTGTAAAGTCTTTAATAGGATAGGCCTTTCACAAGGAAACCCATTGGAAGTGGTCAAAATTTGTAATGTTAAATAGTTACACATTTCTACAGTGATACTTTGTGGGTGTCATCCCCACCCCAGTTTTACCTTCTCATTTTGGAGGGTTTCTGGGTTACCAAATCTTATGTTATCTATTTTCATGCATGTCTTGTTTTTTCATATTAAGTAGATATGTTAGATGTATGTGAATGATCTCAGCTAAAATTCTTTAAAACGCTCAAAATGTTTTAAAAGGTTAAAGTCAAATACTTCTAATTCACCAGCCACCCCCCCCCCCCCCCCCCCTCAAAGTTTATATTCCCACTTGTAAATTCCAATAGAAATAGTACCATCTAAGGAAAGAAGGTATGTCATAATATTAAGAATGAATTTATGTAATAATTACTCATAATACTTATGTGATCTAACATATTTTAAACTTCACCTATGTTTCCTAACACATCAAAGGCAACTGAAGCAAGAAAATAGAAGCATGGGCAACACAAGCTCGACACAGTTGGATATTCAAAACTTTCTACATGAATTTTAAGTATAAGTAAATGAAAAATTATATGAAAATATTTATAAACTATAAACAATTTGGTCTTGATGAAATTGATTACAAAAACAATTCATGATACCAAGCAAAAATGTAGGTCATGGAGTTTTTTAAAAAACTTCTCAAGAGGATAAGAAATTAGGCTACACAAAAGGCTTTAATGTTGTGGTTCAATGACTTCGAGCAATAAGTGTGCAAGGTCCTTCTATTGGATCTATCAATGATGTAAATAAGTAAATTGATTTTAATTTCAAATTGAATACTTTAGAAATTACTGTATTTGATATTAAGTTCCAAAAATATAAGTCATCATATTTTTTTAAGGAAACAATGATTATATACTTGTTAAAAACTTTAAATTGAATATATTTATATGTACTAAAATGAATGTTTAAGATTTCATAGTATTTGTCTTGTGTGTGTGTGTGTGTGTGTGTGTGTGTGTGTGTGTGTGTGTGTGTGTGTGTGTGTAGTTGATAAATGCACTAATTATTTACATTGGATTGTAGCTTGCCAATCCTGATACATCAGTTGAGCACCATGGAGGCGGCGAGTCACATGTGGATCCTAGTACTCAAGGTATTTTTTATTTTTGAATTATTAATACAAAGTAAACTTTTTAAATTTAATTTGGTGTAGAAATACAAATTTAACTATATTATATGTTGGGATTAAGAAAACATCTTGTATTGTAGTTGCAGGGGATGCAAAGGTTGTTCCTAAAGAGTGTGTTGAGGTCCAAGCTGGTGGGAAAGTTGATGTGGTTGGACAAGGTAAATTGTGCTATAATGTTCTTTCAAATCTTTAAAGTCTCAATTTTTTTAAAATCAACCCTTTTATTTGTTATTGCAAAGGACCCACCTTTTCAAAGGACAACAAGATCACATCCACGGGTGAGAAGAATTATTGATGATGAAATGGATATGCCTTTGCAAAATATAGGGAAGGGAAAAGAAAATGATTCATGTGAACTTATGTAAATTATTTATGTAACTTATTTGATAATGACTTACTTTTATGTCTAGATGTTTTATTTACGCTCTATTTAATGCTCATGTGAATGTTCTAATGAATCTTATTTTTTAATGTTAATGTGAATGTTCTAATGAATGGATTTTATGTTTTATTGAATGTTCATGTGAGTGTTTTTATGTTACATTGTATCAATAAAATGAATATACTTTAAATTTTGAGAGGAAGGGTGGGTGGGAGGGGGGCGCAAATGAGAATCTACCTTCACATGGTTGGCCCTGATTAAAAGAGAATATTAAACTATTCTCAAAACCAAGTGAAGCTCAATGTTAACCAATGATTGCATGACAACTAACTATGTGAATCTCTTGGTTTCAAGAAATGCAGAAGGATGCCATAGTCAAACTCATTGATTTATGAAATTTAGTTGTAGTGTATGAAATATTTGAAAGAATGGCTTTCTATGGGATTGCCTCAAATTATTCCTCTCTAAGGTATTATGTTATTTCTATTTATTTGCAATCATGTTTGATTGTGTTGTTGTTTTTGCATCAACATCTTGGATCACATTCTATCATTCATCATATAAATAAGAGAAAGACATTAGAAACCATGATCCAACGTAAATAACATAAATTGAAATATTTATCTTGATTTCTTTTGAATTTCTTGTAGAATTTATGTGTTTGGGATTTATCTTGCTTCTGCTTACTGCTGGGTAGACAAGAATTGTGAAGATTTGTATATCTAAGAGATTAGGAGACTCTTTCCTTCCATGTCCAAAGGAGGAGGCTATAGAAGAAGAAGATAGTAGTGTTGAGGAGACTGAAATGTTTTCAATACATAGAAAGCTCATCTTCATAACTTTTCATGAAACACCATTAAGGTGGAGCTTGGCAACAAATGAGGTTGCATTTGGTCAATGTGCTTCGAAGGTAGAATTTTTTTCTTGTATATTCAGATCCAATAGAGCTATTTCTCTAATGGAAAGAAATTTAAGTGATCTTTTCCTTTCTTATTTTGATGCAGGGGAAGGTTTCTCTTATATCACAAGATAGACTCCATGAACTACATATCTTCATTTTTGTATTGGAAATTTCTCATGTCTTATCTTGCATTGTAATTATGACACTATAATGGGAAAAGGTACAAGTCACTAGGATTTCCTCCTCTTATTATTATATTTTTCATTTTCTCATTGAATGATTTCATTTGATAACTTTTTGTTGTAAATCAGGAGACATCAAGAAGAATTTGAATAATGGAAACAAATGATATTTATATATTTCTAAAGTATACATTGCTTCATGATATATTTTTTAAATTTTTAAATGAATCTTGTCATACAAATTGACTTGATATGTTGGGAGGTAGTAGACTTAAAGGGTGAAAAAAATCTTCAAGGGTATATGAATACACCATAATTCATGTGCTTGTGCATTCTATTGTTTCACAATGTTCTCATGAACTATTCTCATTATTTCTTCTAAGTGTGGTGATATTTTAAATAATATTACAAGGATGAAGTAGAGGATCCTAAAGTCTAGTCAAAGATTTGTCTTCAAAACATGGCCAAATTAACAAAGGAGGCCACCACAATACGATGTGTACTTGAACCGATGTTTCATTTTTCTGATAGTAGGAAATACTGGTCCCTTCAAAATGGACTCACACTATTTATTCTATATGACATGTAATGCTTAATGGAGAAATAAACTAACATTTATAATCCTTGTTGCAAATTACAATATGCAAAAGTTAAACTTCATGGGCTACATCTCTAGGTTTATATAAGATATCTACCAATTTGAATTTTGAATTTTACTTTCAAAATAATTTGGTTAAATTATAATTTATACATGAATATTTTAGTTACTAGTTCCAAATTCCAAGTTCACCTTTTTCATTTTAATATGTTATGATATTTCAGGCTTTTCTATTGGTCAATTTGTAGGCCATTCTACTCATTTTCTATTGTCCATGTTCATAAAATATCTTGATCACAAGAATGTGGTACAAAAACTTCAAATACAAATTAATATCATTGAAATTTCTGCTATCCTTACACAACAATCAAAATCACAAGCTTATGGAGCAATGGTTTTGCCATGTCTAATCTAGCAAGGCATTTAAGCAAGAGCATGCATTATACTTACGAGGTTTCCTAATGCAAGTAAGGAGTATAAATTCCCCAAGGATAACCAACTATCCTTAATAATATCTACTCAAGCCTAGGGTAGATGTGAAATGGTCTATTTTTTTCACTCACCAACTTCACACCATCAACTCACCCTATCTTCCAAGTAGTCTAGAACACTCACTAAGTTGAAACCAGACATATAGCTCCCTTCAAATTCATCCTCTAGGATCTTAAACTTCCATACAATCTAAAATATCATTCTCAAACCTTCCACAAGGTTTATTGGTCAACTGAGAGGTCTAGGGCTTTCTAGAACACCAAAACCAAAAGTTACACTAGGAGGCCTAAAATGGTCTCAATCCTAATAGCCTTGTTTTGCCCAAAATAACACTATACTTCAAAAAATTATACACAACCACCCAAACCAATGGAAAAATATTAAAATATGAAAAACCATATCAAAATCTCAAATATTGGGCCAAGATCTCAAGTTTAAGGTCTTTTCCCATCTAGCCCTAGTTCGTAGACTTTTTAGGTTTAAAATTGTTATTTGGCCTTATAGGATCATCCCCACAAACCCACAAAAGAATCTAATATAAAATAACCATTGGCATAATATTTTAAACCTTTCCACTAAAGATTTTTTCTCCATAACTCCTAAAACATGCTTTTTGTGCTATGTTTCGTGGGAAATAGCACATTAAAAAACCAAAGTTCTCAGTCCTAGAATATACTACTGCATCACAATCTGATGGAAAATATTAACAAATTCACCCTACATGTTATGTATACCTTCTAATATTTATTTTTACTAAGTGCCAAGAATTTTTGTGGTGAATAGTAAGAGAAAACACAAATATACATCCAAACCCTCATTCCAAACTTAGGGTAAAAACTAGGCATAAGCAAAACTAAAACTTACAAGAATCTTACCCTATTCGAACCAGAAAAATATTTCCTCCTTCACATAATAAAGATTCAATTTTCTAAAAACAAAAGGCAATTACTTACTATCACAATACTCCAAATTTAGAAACAAAGTTGTTGACTGTGTACATAATTGCTTTCCAAAGAAATGTAATCATTCATCAAAATCTGTATAGGGTATCACTAACTTCTAAAATGGAAGATAAAAAAATTATATATATCCTTCCCCTATTCCTAAAACTTCATCTACCTATTATCAAACCAAATAAAGCTCTCACTATTGAGCTTCCACATTTTGCAATAAAAGTTACAAAAATGTTGCATGACAACTTTTTTTTACAATTTTTACATTTTTTCAAAATTGTAACATAAAAACTTCACCAAGGCCACCCAACTATACCAAAATATGAAGAAATTTTATGAAACTCAATATTGATTATTTTTGTTCAACTTCCCATGTTTGACCACTCATTGACCACCCTTTAACTTTCCTCGTAACCTTGGCAGTCATGCAATCCAGATGTCAAAAATGCATAAAAAGAAAATCTAAACTAAATTGTGTCAATTTGGACACTTATTGATCTTCACATTCTTCTCCTTGGTATTTGACCACCTTATTCAAGACCTAGGGCCCCTACATCATACTCTCCTCATTTGAGAAACTCATGTCCCTTGAGTTTCCAACTGTTGAAGGTTTGTGCCATGCTTAATGATGTCTTCTTTAGTCATCCATGTTACTTCTACTTTAGTAAATCCCTTCCATTTCACCCTTATATGTCTTGTTCTTAGTCATCTTGATTGTCTTGGTACCTAAGATGCATTCCAACTTTAATGGTTTGTTTGGTGGAAGATCCTTTATCCAAACTACCTTAGCATCTACCTTGCTATTGTCACAAGAATCTATGTTCTTGTTGTCCCCTTTATATAATTTTAGGTCTGCAACATTAAAAATGGGTGATATGCTAATCCCTTTTGGTAGTTCTAATTCATAAGCATTGTTCCCATATTTGTGTAAAATCTTGTAGGGACTTATCTTTTTCATCTATAGTTGTCTACCTAGACCTTTAAGTAACCTAACCTTGTTTAGGAAAGCCATCACTAGGTCACCCACCTTAAAATGTATCTCCTTCTTTTGATCTACCTTATCCTTGTACTTAGTTATTGATTTCTCCAAATGATACTTGACTTGATCATGTACTATTTTTATTAATTCAACAAGTGTCTCTCATGTGGCACTTCTAGACTTCATGTCTTGCAAATCTCTTAGTTTTAAATGTTCCCTTGGATGGAAACCATATACTACTTCAAAAGGTGTTTTGCCAATTGATCTATTAACCAAATCATTATATGCATATTCAACTTGATTGATTACCTGATCCCAAACCAAACCATGCTATTTTGTGAGACATCTAAGTAGATTTCCCAAGGACCTATTCACCACCTCCTTTTTGCCATTAGTTTGAGGGTGATAAGCTAATGAATAAGCCAAATGTGTGGAAATTTTCTTCTACAAGGTTCTCCAAAAATGCCCAATGAACTTGGTGTCTCTATCAGTCACTATGGTCATGGGAAGACCATGAATTCTAACTACTTCTCTAAAGAAAAGGTTGGCAATCTGAGATGCAGTTTTAGGTAATCCAAGGATAAATTCCATGCTTATGTTGTCCCAAGGCTTTTTAGGTATTGGAAAAGGCTGATATAGACCTACATTAGATGATGTACCTTTTGCTCTTTGGAAAATTAAACAACTTTCCACATACCTCTTGACTTCATTTTGTAATCTAGGCCAATTGTAGAACCTTGCAACTTGTTCCAATGTCTTATTTACCCCAAAATTTCCTCCAAGGTGCCCATTATGTTTTTCCTTGATGATATTTTCCCTCACAGATGACTTAGGCATACATAACATGCTGCCCTTAAACAATAAACCATCCTGCAAAACATAATCAAGAAATTCACCATGAAATGTGTTAGTATATTCCAAATTAATCTTATAGGCCTCTCTAAAATCTGAATCCTCTTTATATATATCTTTGATTTGCTCCAATCCCACACTTTGTAGTTTGACTTCTTGGATTTGCTAATACCATCCTGCTCAAAGAATCTACCACTTTGTTGGTTGTTCCCTTTAAGTACTTGATTGAAAATGTAAATGTTTCAATCTACTCCACCCACTTAACATGTCTATGGTTGAGTTTATCTTGTCTATTCATAAAATTGAGGGCATGATTATCAATATACACTATGAGTTCATTGGGCATGAGATAGTGTTTCCATTTTTTTAATACTTGAACCATGGAGTACAGTTCAAGGTCATAGGTAGAATATTTTTGTTTTGTCTTATTCATTTTTTTCTTAAAAAAATGCAATAGAATGATTTTCTTGGCTAATAACTTCTCATATGGCATACTTGCTAGCATAACACCCCATAGTAAATAATTTGTCAAAATTTGGTACCATTAAGATAGGTAACTCTGCCACTTTCTTCAAAAATTGAATACTCTTCTCTACGTTTTCAGTCTGCCTAAACTAACATTTGACTCCTCCTTTTATGTTATCAAGTATAGGAGTTACTATCCCATTGAAACCTTTAATAAATTTCCTAGAGAAGGTAGCTAGGCCATGAAAACTTTTAACATCACCTATTGTCCTAGGACTTGGCCAATCAAAATAGCTTCTACCTTACTAGGATCCATTTTTAGGCATCCTATGGAAATCACAAAACCAAGATATACTAATTCAGATTTAAAGAACTCACATTTTTCCAAATTCATAACTAGCTTCTCCTCATGTAACTTTTTCATCACCATTCCAAGATGTTCCAAGTGTTCTTCTCTATTATTTCTAAATATCATAATATCATCTAAATATACTATAACAAATTTTCTAATAAATTGTACCAAAACTTCATTCATTAATATCATAAATGTGCTAGGTACATTGCTCAAGCCAAATGGCATCACCAACCACTCATATAGTCCCTCATTAGTCTTAAAGGAAATTTTCCACTCATCTCCTTATCTGATCCTAATTTGGTGATATCATGATTTAAAATTCAATTTAGAATAAACACATGACTCTCCTAGATAATCCATTAGATCTTCAATTCTAGGCATGAGAAACCTATAACTGATTGTGATCTTGTTAATTATCCTTGAATCAACAAAAAGTCTCCACTTACCATCCTTCTTGGGTGCTAACACTAATGGGCATGTACATGGACTCAAACTTTTTCTTGAGAAAATCTACAACATGTCTACTTTTGTATTTTGTTGTGGTGTAAGCTTGTAGGAAAGCTTGCTAGGCACAGTTGCACCAAGCACTAAATCAATCTAATGACAAATGCTTCTAACCGGTGGTAAGGATTCTAGTTTTTCCTCTACAACTATTCAAGGGTACTAGTTTAATAATTCTGCCAACTCTGTAGGTGTTTTTTATTTCTTTCTAACTTCCTCTTTTGGCTTAGCAAATAGAGCATATCCTAAAAATCATCTTCTTTAGTTAGTTGTAGAAACTCTTTACGCCTGATTATTTTGACTACATTATCATCCTACTCTTTCACCATATGATTAGGTAAAGGTTCCATCTTAAATTGTGTCCCATTCTTCTCTATTAGATATGTTTTTTTCTCACCATTATGTTGTGCCCTTACATCAAATTTCCATGGTCTTCCTAGGATTAAATGATAAGCATCCATAGGAATGATCTCACGTAGTACCTTATCTTTGTACCCTCCAAGTTCAAATTCTATCCATGCTTGTTCTTCAACTATATAACTATGGTTCTTTTTTAACCATGAGATTTTATGGGGAGCCACATGAGGTAACCTCTTAAGCTTGCACTTTTCTACCATCTCTAAGGATACAATGTTTTATGTTGATCTAGAGTCCACAATTATCTTACATAATTTACCATAAGCCTTGCCTTAGGTTTTGAACAAATATTGTTTTCAAAGGTACTTTCAGCATAGTTCTTCTTATCATTATATTTTCTCCATCAAACATTGGTGTTGCACTCCCAACTTTTGTGGAACTACTATTGCGACATGACTCATTAGTCCTAGTTATTTGATTTCTCCCATCTTTGTTTTGATTAGAGGAATTTGTGTTCTTAAGTGGACACTGGGTCATTGTGTGCCCTAGCTACCCACATGAGTAACACTTGATAGCTCCTTGACTCCTACTTTGTCCACCTTCATAACCTTTGCGTCCATTGAATGGGCTCCTTTTCCCCCCAAATCCTTGGTTTCCTCTTTGTGAACTTTCACCTCTGCTACTATTTTCACCATTTTGTTGATTATATTCTGGCCTGCTTTGGAAATTACCTCTTCCCATTTTCTAACTAGTACTTCCTTCTCTACCCCTGCTAGAGTTTTCTTGTCTCCTCTTTATCTTCTCTTCCACCTTTACTACCAATTGGAAACACTTTTCTATGGTGTTTGGGCATATAATGGAAACTTCATTCTGAATTTTATATCTTAGACCAATCAAATACCTAGCTACCTTTACACTATCTGGCTCCACCATTCTTGATCTAATGCAAAGCCTATAAAACTCCTTTGTTTATGCACTTATAGTTAGCTTCCTTTGCCTTAGGTTTTGTCTCCTCATTTGTAATTGAACTTCATAGTCCTCTAGAATATAGGTGTCTTTGATCATGTTAGACATTACCTTCCAAGAGGTAATCATACTCTTTCTTTCCTTGACTCTTTCTTCTCGAATAAAATTCCACCAGGTAAGTGTTGCCTCTATCATCCTTGACTAAGCTAGCATCACCTTCTTTCCTTCTAAAATTCCATGACATGCAAAGTGACTCTGAAGAGTCTCCATCCAATCCATAATAGCATTTAGGTCCATCTTCACTCCAAAAATAGGAGTATCAATTGATTTGATTCCAAAAGTCTCTAAATTTTTTATAAATGTTGCTTGGTCTACAAGCATGTCATTGTACTCATCATCCACATATTGTTTTTCCTCCTCATCTGTGTCTTCTTCAACTTTATTGAGGTCTTCCTTAATATTTTTAGTGTCTCTCTCCACTACTACTATATTTCTTTCCAACTACAAAAACCTATCCTTCAACTTCTAATTCTCATTCATATTCTCTTGTAATTCCTTGGCTAATTCCACATTTGTCACCATTTTGTCTATCCCTGATGTAGAACATTGATTAGGTGCAAACATTCAATTGAAAGCTCCAAGCTGAGCTCTGATACCAAATATGATGCAAGTAAGGAGTACAAAATACCCAAGAATAACCAATTATCCTTACTAAGATCTACTCAAGCCTAGGGTATATGTTAAATGGTCTATTTGTTTCACTTACCAACTTCACACCACCAACTCACCCTATCTTCCAAGTAGTCTAGAACACTCACTAAGTTAAAACCACACATACATCTTCCTTCACCTACATCCTCTGGGATCTTAAGCTTCCATAAAACCTAACATATAATTCTCAAACCTTCCAAAAGGTTTATTGTCCAACTAATATGTCTAGGGCTTTCTAGAACACCAAAACAAAAAGTTACACTAGGAGGCCTAAAAGGGGCTCGATCCTAGTAGCCTTGTTTTGCCCAAAATAATACTAAACTTCAAAAAAATATACATAGCCACACAAATAAATTGCATAATCTCTTAAAATATGGAAAATCATATCTAAATCTCAAATATTGGGTTAAGATCCCAAGTTTAAGCCCTTTTCCCACCAAGCCCTAGTTCCTAGGCTTTTTAGGCTTAAAATTGTTGTTTGGCCTTATAAGCTCATCTCCAAAAACCCATGAAGGAATCCACCCTAAAATCACCATTTTTATAATTTTTCCAACCTTTCCACTAAATCTTTTGTCTCTATAACTCCTGAAACACCTTCTGTGTTATGATTCTTGGCAATCATCACATTAAAAAACTAGAGTTCTCAGTCATAGAATATACTACTTCATCATAGTCTAATGGAAAATGTTAAAAATTTCACCCTATGTGTTATCTATACCTTCTAATATTTCTTTTCACCAAGTTCTAAGAATTTTTATGGTGAATACTGAGAGAAAACACAAATATACATCCAAACCCTCATTCTAGACTTAGGGTAAATAGCAAGCATAAACAAAACTTAAACTTAAATGTATCTTCCCCTATTCAAACCAACACAATATTTCTCCTTCAAATAATAAAGATTCAACTTTCTAAAAAAAAAAGGTAGCCGCATACTATCACCATATTCCAACTTTACGAACAAAGCTACTGACTATGTACAGAATTACTTTCCAAAGAAATGTAAGCATTCATCTAAATCCCTATAGGGTATCACAAACTTCTAAGATGGAAGATAAAAAAATTATATATATCCTTCCCATATCTCTACAACTTTATCTACCTATTATCAAACCAAATAAAGCTCTCATTGTTGAGCTTCCACATTTTGCAAGAAAAGTTGCATGACAACTTTTTTGTGCAATTTTTGCAATTTTTATAATTTTTCAAAATCATAACACAAAAACTTCAGCAAGACCACCGAACTATACCAAAATATAAACAAAGTTTATGAAACTCAATATTGATGATTTTATTCAAATTCACATGTTTGACCACTCATTGACCACCCTTTGACTTTTCTTGTAACCTTAGCAATCATGCAATCCAGATGTCAAAAATGCACAAAAAGAAAATCTAAACTAACTTGTGTCAATTTGGACATTTATTGATCTTCACATTCTTCTCCTTGGTGTTTGACTACCTTATTCAGGACCTAGGGCCCCTGCACCACTTCCAATCCCAATGGTGATATAATCAACTAGAACAAGTCTTTTCAAGTTGTGATTGGAGAGTGTCTAGTGCAATTTGTAGAAAAGGTGATAAATTAAATAGTTCTTTTCCTTTCTTGAATGGACATTTTTTTAGACACATATGAAATTAGTATTAAATATCCACCAATATGTAGAGTTTTTCAATATAATTGCAAAGTTCAACTTGTCTAGATAAGATCCTTAAAAGGTGCCAACTAATTGTCTGAAAGAATAACTTTTGGGTTTTCAGTTTGGTGATGTTGGTCCAATTCTTGACATGATGGTTGTCTCATTGGAAAATCTTTCTACAACCACTATCATCGCCAAAAAATAATTGCAACAATTTATCTTATTGCACATATCATATCATCTATACCAAATAATTCATATTATAATAAGGCATGTCTTTGATCCTTATACCCCTAATTATTGCTAGCATCACTATATAATAACTCAAATTTTTGTGCATTTATTGCCTAAGTATATTACGCATTTCTTTACTTGGACATAAGAGTTGGATTATGTAAAAATTGATCTATATTGTTTTTATGACTTCAATCATGCTTTAAAAGATATTAAAATGTTGATTCAAGGCTTGTCCTCTAGCCCACGGGTCAAAATGAGATATAGGGTGTGTCTATGTGCATGGAAACCTCAACCAAGGTGGAGAAAATGTAAGAGGTGGCAAGATAAAACTTTGTTCACTTTGTGTACTTTCCTACAATTTTACCTTGCATTTGAAATAACTACTCATAGGACACTTTATCAAATAGTCTAGTACCTCATTCCTACACAACTAAAATGGAGAGAAGACATTTTAAGTAAGAGCTCTACATATGTTGCACACATTCTTTTTATAATTTGTTCTACCAACTTCTTCATTTTTTAGCTACCAAAAAATTTATAAGTGAAGTCCATAATGATCGATGAAATAGGAAATTGAACCTATGTGGAAGTATGTTAAATATGATTGTATCAATTTGGGGTATCTAGCTAAAATAGTATGCAAGTGAAATAAATGATTCCACATTTTGGATGAAGTCCTATGAGAGTACAGTCATAAGGCACTAGCTCACATAATTCACACATAATCTTTAGATGTGCACATTGATCATGAAAGGCACCATTAATGGAAGACACATCACCTTTTGAGGAGGGTCTATACATTATGATAATTATTGTGGGCCTCAAACAAATGTTGTGGACAACCATTTCCAACAACCATGGTTGTTGAGAAGTATTGAAAGGTGGTGAGCTTGGGAAATGTGAAACCAAATGAATGTTATTATCATTGTCTCTCTCTAACTATACATCTCTTATGCTAGTCATAATACTAACCAGCTTGATAGCTCACATCATTTCCAATTGGTTAATCTTTGTATTTTAATTTTGATGGGTTTTAAGTGTAATTTTTTTAAAGTGTTTGTAAATATTTTATAAATAGTAATGTACATTAGTTTGAGAGATCAATAATAAGGTCACATTGTATATTTATTGATAGTTTTATTGTCTTATTTATTTGATGTCGGAAACTATAACATTAAATAGAAAATTATAACAACTTGAAGTAGAGTACATCCAATTTAATAGTTTCTTTTAGCTAAGCAATTATGTATGAAGAGACAAGTTTGTCAAAAATCATTTTAGATTTTACCTAATTTTGATTAGAATGTTTGAAATGCATTAAATAGATTACAAATAGCACATTCATATATTCATTTCAGTCACACATTCTCATCAATTTTCTTTCTAAACTTTAGATTTTTTTATCTTTATATTGGAACAATCCTATGAATGCAGATCTATCTCAAGCTTGTTCTATAGTAATTGATCTAATCCCCCCAGAGAGCATTCATGAGGCACTGGCTCAAATAATTCAAACAAAAAATTCATTATTTAGTAAGTCATCACAATTGCAACATGTCCAATACCTATAGTCATTGCTCCAATAGCATTGTCATTGTTTTTCATTGCAATTGTGACAAGTTGTTGTCGGCCCTATAGCATAGCAATCGCACTAGAGATGGCATACTGAACACATAAGCCATCATTTTTGCAATATTCACCGTATGAAGAAGGGCTCATTCCCTTCCTTTCTTTCAAATTGCAATGCCTATAGGCATCACAATTGCGACAAGAGTTGTTGTCATTGCAATTTGCAAAAGAAAAAGTTTGATGCCTACCTAATAGGAGCCAATTCCTTGTACTATCACTTGGGCAATGGGTGGCCATCACAACCATCAAAATTTGATACCAAATATAGTAGTGATATTATATTTGATTCCTAAGGAGTTTGTGTTGTATACTGATCATAAAGCTTTATAGTATTTGGGAAGCCAACATAAGTTGAATCAGAGGCATATGAAATGGGTTAAATACTTGCAAATTTTTATATTTTTGATCAAGCATAAGAGTGGAGTTACTAACTGAGTTGATGATGCATTGAGTAGAAGATGTTCTTTTTTTACCAAGATGATGGTTGATGTTCTTGGTTTTGATGAAATGAATGAATTGTATGATACTAACCCTAATTTTTCTAAGCCATGGAGAGAGTGTAGAGCACCAGATCTAAATCTATTTAGATCAAATGAGTAATTTTAATGAATATCTCATTCAATAAGGTACTTTGTTCAAAGGAATTTAGTTGTGTATACCAAGAAGTTCTATGAGTTTTAATTTAATTAAGGAAAAGCATTGTGGTGGATTGGCTAGACATTTTGGAATTGATAAGACATTGAATTTTTTGAAGGATATGTATTATTGTCCACATATGTATAAGGATGTTCAAAATTTTGTAAGGAATTGTCCATTTTATCAAGTTGCAAAAGCAGTAAGTCAGAATATTGGATTGTATACATCTATTTTTGCTCCTGAGAAACCTTGAAGTAACATGAGTGTGGATTTTGTTCTTCGATTACCTAAGATAACAAGAGGGTATGATTCCATATTTGTTATTGTGGATAGATTTTCTAAAATGGAACATTTCATACCATGTAAGAAGACATCAAATGTTGTGCATTTTGTTGAGATTTTCTTCAACGAGATTGTTAGATTGCATGGGTTACCAAAAAGTATTATTTTTGGGTTATTTTTGGAGGACTTTGTGGAAGAACATGGGTACTAAGTTGAGATTTATTTCTACATTCCATCCACAGATATATGGATAGATAGAGGTAGTGAATAGAAGCTTGGATAATTTGTTGATATGTTTAGTTGGACATATACCTAGTAATTGGGATATGATATTGGTACAAGTTGAGTTTGCATATAATAATTTTGTGAATAGGAGTACAGGAAAAACACCTTTTATGATTATTATTGGAATACAACCTAGAGGAATATCATATTTGAGGGATGTTGATGTTGAAGAGAACTGAAGTGTCAAAGGGGAAGAACTTTTTGGTTTTATGAAGTCTTTGCATGAGGAAGTGAAGTTGAGGTTGGAACAAAGTAATTAAAAGTATAAGGAGAATGTTGATAATTCTAGAAAACATCATGTATTTGAAGTCGGTGATGAGGTGATGGTTTGTTTGAAGAATTTTTGATCTTGTAAGATCTTGTGAAAGTTTGATAGTGGTAATGCTTATGAAGTTGAGTTTCCCAATGACATGGATATATCTCCTATATTTAATATTTTTGATTTGTATAAGTATCATGATTCAAATGATGAAGTTGTTGTGTTAGATGGTTATCCTAAGAAGCAAATTGAAGTAATTGAACAAATATTTGATCAAAGAGTTGGTAAAAGCACAAGAGGAAAAGATTACTATGAATGTTTGGTGAAGTGGAAGAATAGACCAGTTGAAGATACTACATGGATTTCTCAATCTGAGTTGGATTCACCTTAGGTTGTGACATCTCAATGATTCAGGAGAATCATTTCTTTTAACTTTTGTTCTCTAATGTAGGAGCATCCTAGGTTACCTTGTAATCCTACTCATTTTATTCATTCTAGTAGCTATCACTGAGTGTGTAGTGTTAACTAAGTTTCTAGTGTTAACTGAGTTCCAATGTTAACTAAGTTTCTAGTGTTAACTGAGTTTCTAGTGTTAACTGAGTTTCTAGTATTAACCAAGTTCTAGTGTTGATCGAGTTCTAGTGTTAATCGAGTCGTTACAATGTTAACCAATTTTTTTTTAAAGTGTTGAGTGAATATGATATTTGTTGATTCTTGGTTCCTTCTTTAACTAAATTTTTCTATGAATGGTTCTTGTTTTGAGCCAACTTATGTATTTAAATTTGATCATGAATTTAATGGTAAGATCTTTTCTTGGGATATGTGTAAACCATTTTAAGGTTGGCCTTTCTATTATGTAATGATCTAGAATATTTTTTAAGCCATTTTAGAAAGTATAAGTAGGGGTATTTGGTTTAGGCTAGGCAAAACTTAGAGAGTTAAGAGCAGATGTTTCTAGAAAAGTGAATTTGAAGCTGAATCATTGATCTTGAACTTTTTATTTTGTATCTGGTTGTAACCTAGAAGGCCTTACAACTAGGCATATATGCTAATAATCTGATGATTCAATAAAGTGTTTACTTTCTCTCTCTCCTTGGTGTTGTTCTCTATGTGTTTTCTTCCATTTTTTTTACTCAACAAGGTGTTTTGATAGTTATGTGTTCCTTTGGCCCTAGTTGTACAAACACTCCTTGCATTGAGAAACCACTTGTGGTTTTACGAAACCATGTGCAAAAAAACCATGACATGTCTTATCCACTCTTGATATTTGTAACTCCAAGATGGGAAAAAAACCAAGTTAAAATAATATTGCTGTCCATAATTTTATCCCCTACTTTAGACCCTCTTAGAAGTCATGTGATGAGTTGTTTATAATCTAAAAATATTCCACCTATATTCTACTAGTCACAAGGCACATTTTTAAAAGCTCGTACATCTTTTTCCAACACATAAAGATGTGAAAAACCACCACAAACAAATTCTATAATTTTATAGAAAAAATTTGCAAGGTTGAGACACATGTTTCTTAACATTCTCCCACTTTTTGAACACATTGCAAGAGTTAGGAGATCCAAAGTGTCACATGTACTTAATTGTTAGGGGTGAAGAGGCCCATAGACTCTAAACACTACTCATGGGCTCAGTTAATACATCAACAACATTCACTAAATTTTATACCTTCTCTAGCTTCACCTTGTTGTCCTCGACCATATCTCTCACAAAATGATATTATACATCAATGTATGTTGTCCTAGCATGCAATGTTGGGTTCTTCACTAGGTAGATTGCACTTTAACTGTCACTATAAATTGTTACTACACCCTATTTGAACTCTATATTTGAATACAATCTCTTAATCTAGATGGCTTCCTTGTAGCCATGAGTAGCTATCATATAATCTACCTCTGTAGTGGACAAAGAAACCATATCCAATTGATTGCTCATCCAGCTAACTATGCCATTGAATAATGTAAACACATACGCACTAGTGGATCTTCTTTTATCAACATCGTCAACCCATACTGAATGCACATAGCCTTGAATATCCAAAGAATACTGATTTTCAGTTCCATGAAAACATATAGAGTACTCTAATGTACCCCACAAGTATCTAAAGACTCTTTTTATTGTATCCCAATGTGCTCTTCTTGGATTAGACATGTAATGGGAAAGTACTCCAGCTAATTGGGCAATGTATGGTCTTGTGCAGACCATAGTATACATCAAACTTCCAATAACACTCTGGTGTGGTACTCAAATCATCTCTTCCATGTCCAATTTAGATGTAGGACATTGTGAGAGAGATAATTTTGTTCTTCTAAGAATTTTCCTTAGGGAAAAATTCACCCAAGACCAAGGAACTCAGAATAACAATATAGTATTCAATTCAATGTACAAGTACACTAGGAGTGCCTGTATATAAAGGATTTTGGAATGCTTCTAGAATGCATAGGAATGAACAATAGGATAAGTCATACAACTAGGCACATGTCCACCAGATATGGGTTATCCTCCTTTAAGCACAAGAGTAAGTGCGATGATGAGAGGATAAGCCTACAAAGGTGTCACATGAAAAATAATCTTGTAGACACCATGTGCTTAATTAGGAGTACAAATAACTGTGTTGTCTACATGAAAACTTAGTTAATTATGCAAACACCAGTATTGTAGACACCATGTGTTGAATTAGAGTTTTGTACTTCTATGTTGTCAACATGACAACTCATAAAGGTACACAAACTCCAAACTGTCAACCTAATAAATAATAAAATAATGCATTGACCTAAGTAAACTTAAGTAAAGTATAAATTTTCAATATCTATTTACACCAACACCCCCCCTTAAGTGGAACTTAGGGGAATGCACTTAAGCTCACAAATGCATAATGGGTCCTAGCTATGAGGCCATGTTAGGTACCCATGTACAAAAGAAATTCTCTACATACAATTTGATGCAATGCAATCTCTCATAAAGTTGAGAAAGAGGGAAAACCTCATGGGAAAAACCTTCCTCCAAAAAGAGAGATATGTACAATAAAGAAGATGAGAGAGAAGAAGACCTCAGATGACGAAAAGATCCCTCCCAGAAGAAAGAAGAGAGAAGTCAATGGACTCCCCTTTCTGCAACATCTTGCACCCCCAAGAGATCTCAAAAGTAAATATACCTAACCTCGATGAAGGGTTTCATGAAGATATCAATGACCTACTCTATTGTAGGATAATATTCTAATGCAATGATCTACTCATGTATCAGTTCTTTGATGTAGTTCTTATGAACCTCGATGTGCTTGGTCCATTGATGTTGAGTTGGATGCTTAGAGATTTCAATAGCACTCTGATTGTCACAATGAATGACTGTAGGTTTAGGTAGATCAAATCCAAACCCCTCTAGGATGTGTTGTAACCAAAGAGCCTTTGTAGCTAGATTGATAATGCCTCAATACTTAGATGTTGTGGAAGAAAGATCAACATTTTTTTGCTTCTTACTCTACCAATAAATAGGGTCAGAACCAAGGTGAAACATGTAACCTAAAGTGGACTTGTGAGAATCAATGTCCCCTGCATAGTTTGAGTCTATATATACAACCAATTGCAATCTTGTACCTATTGCATAGTGTATCCCATGGGTATGTGTACCTTGTATGTAGTGCAAGATGCACTTGGCGGCCTTCCAATGAAGCTCATGTGGATCTTGCATAAAGTGAGAAACCATGCCAACTAAAAAATCTATATTAGGACATTTATGTGTCAAGTAGATTAGACTCCCAACTAACTATCTGTATAATGTAGCATCAACAAGTGGAGTGGTGTGCTCGGCCTGTAAATTGACACCGAAAAGAAAGGGGGTAGGAGCAGGCTTGCAGTCACTCATGTGAAATTGAGAAAGCAAGTCAAGAGCATACTTGGGTTGAGAAAATGTGATCCCTTCTAAAGACTATGTGATCTCAATACCAAGGAAATAGTGTAGTAAACCCAAGTCTATCATTGAAAACCTATCCTACAAAGAGGTCTTGCCACTAGCAATGATGGATGAAGTGCTTCCTATAATGATCAATTCATCTACATAAAGCATGAGTATCAAGTGTGAGTTATCCTTCTAAAGAATGTAGACATTTGAATCAGAATGACACCTAGTGTATCCTGCTAAGAGTAGGAAGGAATCCATCTTGGCATACCAAGCTTGAGGAGCCTGCTTAATACAATAGATAGACCTCTTCAATCTACAAACCATAGTAGAATCCTATGTGAACCCTTGCGGCTGCTCCATATAAATTGTCTTGTGAAGATCACCATTTAAAAAGGAACTCTTTACTTCCATCTAGTGTACAACCTAACCATGAGTTGTAGCAATAGCTAGTGTCAAGTAAATGGAGTTCATCTTGGTGATGGGTGCAAAAGTCTCTATATAGTCAGTACCTAGAACTTGCAAGAAACCTTTAGCAACTAGTGTGGCCTTATGTTTATCCACACTTCTATCTACTGAAAATTTGGTTTGATAGATCTAGTTGCACCAAACCAGCTTTCTTCCCTTAGGAAGGGAAACTAAGTCCCAAGTGTTGTTTTTAATCAAAGAGTTATATTCTTCCTCCATAGCCTTGTCCCATTCTAGAATTCCTGATGCTTCCTTAAATGATTGTGGATCTGAAGCAATGGAAATATAAGCATGTGGAAATGATTTGTGGTGTGACCTTGTCCTCTAAGTTTTGAAGGATTCCCCACCAATGAACCTATTGAATCAAGGGTTTTTTGTGCCAATGAGGTTTAGTGGAAGAAGAAGGAATGTCCTCAACTATTTGTGGACCTTGTAAAGGTGGTTTCCTATGAGTCAAAGTTGAAGGAATTTCATCTTCCAAGTCACTATCATCACTATGATCACTATCCACGAAGGAGGAAGGAGGAATTGAAGAAGCCAAACTTGGACAAGTTTCTTCAAAGTGAACACTCCTCTCATAAAAGATTTCATGTGTCTCTAGATCCATTAGTTTGTATGCCTTGAGATGGTCAGGACATCCAAAAAATATGCATGATTTTCTTTGTGGTTCTAATGCCTTTCACTTTTGTGGAGGTATTCTTGCCCATGTTGGACAACCAAAAACTTTGAAGTGCTTTACACTTGGTTTTCTACCACACCATGCTTCAAAAGGTGTAATTCCATCTAAGGCCTTAAGGGGACTTCTATTTTGGATGTAATTAGCACAACACATGGCTTCTACCCAAAACACTTGATCTAGATACTTCTGTTGAAGCATAAAAGTGGTCATTCCCTTAAGGGTTCTATTCTTCCTTTCATTGACATTGTTCTATTGTGGTGTGTATGCAACTGAAGTTGAAGATCAATACCCTCATGAGTGTAAAAGTCTATAAGCCTCGAGTTGACATATTTCCTACCATTATTTATTTGTAGAATCTTAATGGCTTTCCCTAATTTTTTCTCAACTTGAGATTTGAAGGTGATGAACTCATCAAATTCTTCACTCTTATAAGTAAGAAAAAAGACCCAAGTGTACCATGAAAATTCATCAATAAAGGTTAGAACGTAGCAAGCCTTACCAAATGATGGTACTAGAAATGGGCCTACTACATCACTATGAACCAATTCAAGAATAGCAGTAGCCTTTCAAGGCTTCCCCTTGTCATATTTCTCTTTAGGATGCTTTCTTGCTTCACAACCTGGACATACACCCTCAAAATACTTGACTTGAGGTAGACCAATGACCATATCATTGTTGTTGAGTTGTTGAAGGTAGCGATAATTGAGATGTCCAAATCTCTCAAGCCATAGTTTACTTTGTGTATTTGAATGAGTCAACAAGGCAAGGGAAGTGGACTTAGGCACACAATGTGAGAAAGAATAAAGTCTTGTCTCATGATTAGCCTTTCTAACTACCACCCTAGAATCATCATTGAGATTTTTCACCAAAACCATATATGGAAGGAACTCCACTTTGTTGCCTCATCCATAGTGAATTATCTGATAGATGGAGAGAAGGTTGGTGCTAAGGTTAGGAACATAAAGAAAAATCCTTGAAGACACCATTTTCTAACTCAACATTCCCTTTCCCTTCAACTTCAACTTGAGTGTCATTACCCACATAGATGTAAGGTACATTTGATGGTTTCAAAGAGGAAAACGACTCCCTCAAAGTACCCATATGATGCGTTGCTCCTGAATCAAGAGCATATTGCTTAGCATTGTTTGTACCTACTACCAAAGTTTGTCCCTTACCCTTTGAAGTGGATGAAGATCCCTTATCCTTATATGAATTTGGTACATCAATTTTGTGTTTCCTCATTATTTTTACCAATTCATCAATCTTCTTATCCTTACACTCATCTTCATCATGACCATTCTTCTTACAATAGGAACAAGTTTTCTTCTCCCTTTTGTTGGAATTGTTCACTTTCTGATTATTTTTGAAAGAGGACTTACCTTGTTGTGAAGAAGATTGTTGAGTGGAATAAGATTGATGTAAGTAAGAGTGTTTTTTAGAGGAGGATTGTTTTGTGTCATCTTGTGGCTTTGCCTTCCACTTCTTCTACTTCTTGTTGGAGTTTTTACAACTTTAATTACCTTCATTAGCTACCAAGGCTTTTGTCTTGGAATACTTGACAATTCCCATACTCACTACATTGTCATGTTCTAAGATCAGCATTTTTGAAAATTTCTAGAATGAAGGCTTAATGTAGGCACTACCCATCATTAATTTGTTAGTATTATAACTAGAAACAAAAGGAGCATATTCAAGTGGAAGATGAGTCATTATATGTTTGATCATCTTTCCATTCTTTATGGGTTCACCACAATCCTTAAGTTGAACCCTATTCATTTCTACTTGGGTAAGATAGTCTTTGATAGTATTGAAATTCCTAGGATCCAACTTGAGAAGTTTTTCCTCAATGGTGTAGGCCATGTCTTCATCTTCTGTCCCATACAATGCTTCATGTTTAGCCCAGACCTCTATTGGATTGCTAAGTTTCCTAACATGATATTTGAAAGGATTAGAGATATTTTTCAACAAGGTTCCTAGGGCCATCTCTTGTTTGGATTCCTAGTCTTCTTTTTTAGCCTCATCAGCATCAACAGGAGGTTTCTTTGTTGCACCAATTCCATAATGCAGTAAAAATTTTCCTAGCAATGGTTCCTTTATGTTTTTTTTCCAAGTAGCATAATTATGTGGAGTTAACTTTGAAAGAGAACCCATAATGCAAGAGCACAATATCAAGGAGACACAAAACATAATACACACCCTACCTTTTGACTATCAAAAAATCGCCCCCCCCCCCCCCCCACATAATGAATGATTTTTTCACTTTATATGTAGTGCATTTACAATAGGCCACTTATCAAAATAGACAAAGTGGGCTTCTAGTTTTTCTATTTGCAACCTCTTTTTAGAGTACAAATCTAGAACTTTACACTGTAGCTCAGAAATACAACAAGTTTGAAGAAATACAATGCAAATTAAGACCTATTTCTAAAAGTGGTATTTTTGTCCACACAAGACTATAATCTAATTATAGATCTGAAAAGTAGATTAAAAAAATGCACTTTCAAAAATAAATAGAACCCATTTTTGAGTCCAAATGAGCCTGTACAAAGTGTTTGAAGTTGAAAAATGCAAGATTGGATAGGTACGGTCACCAAAAAATGTTATTTCTAACAAATCCATGCACCAAAACTAGAAAATAACTAAACCACTAAAAATTTCTAGAAATTCTACCCAAAATCAAAAAAATCACATGTAATTTGGAGTCTAGATGTCTGAGATAGGGCCTCTCAAAGTCAAGTTGTCAAATAAAAATTACATCTAAAGAGGGGTCTAGAGAGGAAAAAATGATGTTAAATTTGATGGTCAAATGGCCCTTATAGCAATTTGAAATTGCCAGGGAATAACAATCAGATGATCATCAAATTTAGGACAAAGAATTGATGACATCAACAAAAAATAGGCCCTTGCTAATGTGGTGGTGATGTCAAGATGATGTTAGTTGTACAAAAAAGTAAAAATGCTGACATGGCAATGTAAGGTAGGGTCCAACATGTCTCAATATGATTGGTTGACTGGTCTGCTGAGCTATCTCTTACATGGAGTCTTTATCAAGCATGACATAGAGAGACATCAAATTTCTAAGTGTCACTTGGTAATTCATGATTTGTTGCATCCATGTGGTGGGTGGTTGTATATGACTATCAACATGGCTTGTGTGGATTGTGACATGTCCATGTTGGCTAACGTGTGTCCCAAGGCAACCAAAAGCAGAACTCAGTGATGGAGTCTCTGATGTTAGAATGTATTAATGTTCACTGCCAATGATTGTTTAAAAAGTGTCATTACCAGAAAGTGTCATAGGCCACGTGGCGTGGATCAACACTGGAAAGCAAAAATGTTGGTCGAGGGTTAATTTACAAGTCGTCAGCAATGTGGGAAAGATCCCACATGCACAAGGTAGGTGACCTATAAGTTATTAAAAAAGAAGAGACCATGGCAGTGTAAATAAAGGCAAGTCACCAAAATGGTGAAGGGTATTTGACTCATTAGAATATGATGTAAAGCAGTCAGAATTTGCAAAATATTTACTGCCAGAATATGGTTGAAATGCTAGATTTGATAGTAGGCCCATTGAAAATAAAATGGAATATACTACCAAACTACTAATAAAAGGAATAAAATTTTGTGTAGGGTCATGGTGTCACTGCCTGGTGCCTATACAAAATAATTTTCTCTGCATGCTCAACTAGGCTAAAAAAAAAATCAAAAAAATACTCTAAAAATGCAGACAAAAATAGCATATCTTAAAATCAATTAAATAGATCAATAATGACCATACTAGATTTGCAAATTGGGCCTTTAGGTGTTAATTTGCAAAAACAAATTGTCTCAAAATTGAATATGGCCATAAATAGGTGAATTTATAGTCAATTTTCACCGAATCGATGCTCTAAATACAATGGTGAGGTATGCTTTGGCTCTAGACACTTCTAATGTTTGTGGATGCTCTTGATCTAAATCGGGTCCCTTTGAGAGATGAAGCAACAAGTTCTCCAATGGATATGTGAAGAGAATCTCCCTCAGCTCTAATACCATGAAAGAATTCACCTTAGACAAAAATTCACCCAAGACCAAGAAACTCAAACACAAGAACAAAATAGACTAGAGTATGATCATAATAACAATATAGTATTCAATTCAATGTACAAGTACACTACAAGTGCATATATATAAAGGCCTGTGGAATGCTTCTAGAATGCATAGGAATCAACCACATGATAAGTCATACAACCAGGCACATGTCCACTAGCTATGGATTATCCTCCATTAAGTACACAAGTAAGTGTGATGATGAGAGGATAAGCCTACAAAGGCATAGCATGAAAAATAATGTTGTAGACACCATGTGCTGAATTAGATTTGCATACTTCTGTGTTGTCAACATGACAACTCATAAAGGTACACAAACTCCTAAGTGTCAACCTAATAAATAATAAAATTTTGTATTGACCTAAGTAAACTTAAGTAAAGTGTAAATAGTAAATATCTATTTACACCAACAGTTCTCATAGTAATAGGAACACTCAATGGTCTGGAATCTTGCATATTGAATCTTCTCATAATAGTACCAACATACTTACTCTAGCCTAGCCAAAGCTTTCTCTTTTTCCTACTCTTATAATCTCCATTCCTAGAATGTGTCTTGTTGCACCAAGATCTTTCATTTCAAACTTTGCTGAGAGTAGAGATTTTAATTCTAGAATCAAACCTTTTCCTTTGACAATAAACAACATGTCATCAACATATAAGGAAATAATCAAGAAATGATCACCATCAAACTTGAAATATATATAGTGGTCTAAATTTGAATGTAAAAATCCCAAATTCAATACATATGTATCAAACTTCTAGTACCACATCCTAGGTCTTTGTTTTAAACCATAAAAAAATTTCTTCAACTTATAGACCAAATGACTTTTACCTTTCTCCACATAATTCACTAGCTATGTCATATAAATATCTTCCTCCAAATCAGTATGAAGGAAAATTGTCTTCACATCCATCTACTCAACTTCTATATCATAAGTTGTTGTAGTAGAAAGTAAAAATAAATGGATGTCATTTTTCCTACAGTACAAAAAATTCTCCATAATCAGTTCCTGCAACCTTGGAGTAACCTTTTGCAACCAAACATGCTTTTTACTTCTTAATGCTTTCGTTTGAACCCATCTTTCTTTTGAACACCCATTCACGACCAATAAGATTACATCCTTGAAGCACTAGAACAAGGTCCCATGTGTTGTTCTTCTTAAGATTTTTAAATCAATTCATCCATGGCTATTTTCCAAGACTTTGAATCATTCATACCAAGGGCCTCTTCTGTATATCTCAGCTCATCAATATTAGCATTCAAATAAAATATACACCTTTGATCATCAAGAGAATATATGTACCTTTCTAGTGCTTTCTTTTGTCTACTAGACCTTTAAACAAGAGCTGGTTCATGTTCAAGTTCATTTAGGTTCATGATTAGGCTCTCCCTCTTCCTCTAATGATTATAAACTTGTAGAGCTCTCCTCAACATCTTGTCTTTCTAAGGGCCTTGGTTCAACCTTCTCAGGTGTAGCAGGAAGTTGAATCACATCTTTCTTTTCTTCAATCTATCTTGGATGTACTATAATGAAAGAAGGCTTAGTTTCTCTAAAGATAACACTTCTAGAATAAAATACCTTTTGTTAAGTAGGATCCCAAAGCTTGTATCCTTTCACACCATAACTATATCTAATGAAGATACATTTGACATCTTTGTTGTCCAACTTTTTTCACTTCTCCTTTAGCACATGAGTATATGCCTCACAACCAAACACTCTCAAATGTCTAAGTGAAGACTTGTGGCCCAACCATGCTTCCGTTGGTGTCTTATCAACAAGAGCTAATGTAGAAGACCTATTTATTAGGTAGCAAATAGTGGCTATAGCTTTAGCCCAAAAAAAAATTTCTAGTCTAACTCCACTCAGCATACTCCTAGCCTTCTCCATTAAGGTCACATTCATTCTTTCTACAACTCCATTCTATTTAGGAGAATACGGAGTTTTCCTATTTCTTTTAATAACACAATCTTTATAAAATATGTAAAAATATTAGAGCAATATTCACCACCATTATCACTTCTCAAACACTTTATCTTCGTTCCAGTCTACAACTCAACCATTTCTTTAAATTATTTGAAACAACTAAAAACTTCAACTTTAATCCTAAGGAAACAAACACATGTTCTTTTACTAAAATTATCAATGGAAGTGTAATGCCCCAATCAGGAACCCAAAAGAAATAACCCTAATATGTTAAAAAGTTTACTGAACTATTGTTTTTAAAGTTTAAACAACATCAAAGTAACAACAATGTGGAAGCAATATATACATACACATCAAATACACATAAGTAATTACAAATATAGTTTCAATTCCTCAAGGGATCCTTCATGTTGAGTCGCATTTAAGAAATTTTTATTAATAAGTTTAAGTCTCAATTACAATATCCATAATCATAAAATGAATAAACACATACATAATCATATAATAAAATACATAAGTAGAACTAATAATATGAAAGCACATCTAATAAATAACATTCATTGCACATGTCACAAAGTATGTGAAAATAGATACAAGTAAATCAATATACAATACAATATCTTCTAGGATCTCAAAACACATGATACATAGATAAATCAAATGAATAAAAGTCTTCAAGACAAGAGGAACAATGATAATGGTACTACTATATCAATGAGAATCCAAGAACTAGCAATGTAAGGGGGACTCAAATGGTAAGAAGACACTACCTCTGGATCACATGGTCACCTAATTAGGCTCTCACTCTCACCGTGTAGGAGATACAATGTATGATCCACACATGAATAATCAAATTATAACACATTCTAGGTAAGGAATCATGATAGCCAAATCTATCTCAAGGGTATACAAATTACTAAAGAAGAAAGATAACTATGTTGAAAGAACACTCATCCAATACTAACATCTCATACAAAGTCAACATCTAGATACCAAATATAAATCAAGTATCAAAACCCAAAAAGATACAACTACCTTCAAACCAGTGTCATGTGTCACAAGCATAATAACCAATAAATAACAACTGTCATTAATAAAATTAATCCACCAATCATTAACTTCAACAATAGAAAACACCACCAATGAATAATTGGTCATTCATTAATAAAAGTCAATTATCAATAATAAATAACATACAATCAATAAGTAACAACTCACAATAAATACATCATTAAAAGTTATACCCAACAAGTACATTAGACTAGAGGAAAATATCAAAAAAAACCATGGAGGAGACTTAGCCTACATAATATGGAGTGTCTTTCAGGACCCTGACCCCCTAGTGACTCTATGTGAAACAAGAATATCCTCTCATGATGACGAAGAAACTAGTCATACGTTTCACTAGGTATCATCCCATTCACATTCTTATCTTGTACAAGCACTCAAGGCATGGGTGAGAAAAAAAATTAAAGCTTATCTTTTTAGTGTATCTCAAGGAAAAGGGCTAGGCAAGATATTGTAATTACTATATTATCACTTGCTACACAACTTATAATGAGTTACCCTGTCAGGCACTTTGGGGCTTGGCCCCCATTGCAAGCTACTCCTATAGACATGCACCTAGACTAACTTCCCAAAAATCACAAACCACAATAGTGTCCCATAACACAAGAGTAATATTGATCGAATTTGGTTCCTTAACAGGCAACCCAAAAATAGCATTTCTTCTCAAAACCCAAGGTCTCATAAATGCTCAATAGTATAAAGCTCATAAAACATAAATCTCAACTCAAATCATAAAGTTCATCATGACATCCAGTCAAATAATCATCAAAGAAATCTCAAAAATGCCTCTAGTTCACATCCAAACTTGGCCAACTAAACCACCCACAAAGAAAAACTATCATAAAAATGAGCATCACAATACTATAAATAGAATATTAAAAAACACATAGTTTTTAGCCACATGATTTCATTCCATCAATTTCTATTGTTTAGTTTGGGTCATAAGGATGTGTTTAGAAATAAAGTAAGAATATACATGTTAATATAAATTGTTATGCTAATATACTTATTTAAAACAATAAGTATTTAAATATCCAATCTCTTTGTGCATATAAAATATCATTCAATCTTATCATGTTACTAATTTAAATTATCTTAAATCATAAATGATTTAATCAATAACATAAATATATTTTATTAGATTAAATATTAAGATTAATTTCATTTCTAAAATATTGATTTGATTTCTATTTAAGTCCAATATTAACATTTTACTTTTCTTATAATTCATAATGCAACTAAAGATAAAATTATAAATTTAATTGAATTATTTACAATTTCTCTCATTAAGTTAAATAGTTATTAACTAGATTATTACAAAGTGAAGTCTACCGCAACTTCTCTTAAAATATAATATAATTATAAATATTTATTTATTAACTTCCCTCTTGCATTAATAATTATTAAATTATTTATACATAACTAAGAGTTTAACTAGACTTAAAGAATTATTAATACTAACATTCACTTAAACTAAATGAATAATATTTATTTAATTTTTAAAATTATCAATAATAATTTATTTATTTTCAAAATTATTTTTTAAAAATTTCTGAAATTAATAATTAATCATTAAAAAAAAAAATCTAGTTTTTTTTAATTTTTTAAAATTAATAAATTCGAAAATTATATTATATTTTTATAAAATAAAAATAAACATGCAATCACTATTTTTACATTCCTTTGATCTCTCAAATCATGCAACCATAATATGCTTAATTTTCTATTTTTAGTATCTTTTTTTTCACATGCATGCATAAGTTTATTACAACATGTTTTCCTCTCAATTAATCTTTTTATTTTTCTAATAAATTTTTCAATTAATTATTTTAAATGTAAGAATAATATATTTCTATATTTAGAAAATTCATGTTAATCATAAGATCTTATTGAGAAATTTAAAGTTGAAACCTTAACTTTTTAATTTCTTGTTTTCTTCCAATTTTCTATAATTGAATTTTCCTATATTAGAAAGGGGTTTAAAAGAATACAGTTAATAATTTTCTACATTTTTTCCATAGTCAAGGTTTTTTGATTCAAAAGTTTTCATTTTTTAAAATCTACAACATAATTCTCTATCTAGAACCAATACAATAAATTAATAAACATTATGCAAGCACCTAGGAAGACATGAAGTACACAAATCTTTCTATAAAATTCTATAATGGGTTTTCAAACTCTACCTCAAAATCACAACTAAAGTTTGAAACAACCTATGAACGCATGAAAATTCAAACCCTCTTAAACTTTCAACAATTCTTTTGATCCAATTCTGATATTTGCTCCCCAAAACTTGTGTGTCTAAAAATGAGCTCAAATCTCTTAATAAAATTTTTAACTCTACCTAGGGTTTCCAGTTTTCAAATATGCAAAGGCCTCTCCTTAAAATAAAATTTTATTATTTAATCCTTTCATGCACACTTAAAGAACTTTTTAATAAAAATATTCTTTTCTTTTCTTTTTCTCTAGTGTATTAATTAGTGCAAGCACAAATTAAAGTGTAGTTTATTATAAGTTAATAATAATAATCAAAGCTCATTGTTTAAATGTAACTCTAATTTAATTACTATTAAATAAATAATTATAATAAAACAATATTAAATTTTTAATATTTTAATTCTCTTTTTGTCTAACTTCTCAAATTAGACTTTTTAATTAGATTTATTAAATTGAAGTACATATTTAATTAATTTATAATTAATTAACTATTATCATATTCTAATTTTTCTTTAACCAATTTTCTAAATTAAGACTTTTAAATTAAAGCAAGTATTTAATTAGTTTTTTAATCAATTAAATATTCTCATACTTTAATATTTTCTTTTTAATCAAATAATATTTAATAATTTTCAATATTATATTATTAGCCCAACTACTATAATTAATTCATTTACCAAATAAATCACAAAGTGAAATCCACATAAAAGAAACATTTCCAAAACAAACCAAAACTCAAAATCAAACAACACAAACAAAGATAAACTCGCTAACTTTTAAAAGGGTGGAAAGTTCGTTATGAGTCCTCCTTGCAAGACAAGTATTTAGGCTATCGATGGGATTGAACCTAAACATTATCTCTCCATTCTTACCATTAAGTTATTGCGATGGGGCACACTCATCCTAGCAATTTAGGGAAGTCGATGTTCGGTACCTACAATCCTACATAAAATCTGAATATGTATATGTGTGTATATATATATATATATATATATATATATATATATATATAAAGAAACGGTGGGGACTAGTACATCATGTAGATCTCGACTAGCAAGTGACTACGACTCCCTCCCTTAACCACATCGGACAAATCAGATAGAAAATTAAAACAAACATGCACACCATACACATGCAAGTATGGGTAAGTATAATAAAAATTCTTGACTAAAAATCATCACATATTCAAATACGAAAAATTTATCACTGTGAATATAAAATAATCATCATTTGATATCATCTAGAAAATAATCATATTTACTAATTAAGAATCATTAATGCATCATTAATGCGCTAGTAATCATAATCGTCAATCAACATGTGAAATATAATCAACTAAGTAATTCTTTATTGATATACATGTAATTCAAGTCATGAAATGATTTCATAATTATAAATCCAATACCCTATAAACTAACACATGCATGAAATAGGCAAAAGAGTTTGGTAAATATAATGGAAAAGAAAACTATGGGTAGGCACTGCAGGAAGAAACATAATAAACTAATCTACCAATAGAAGGAATATTAGCTAGACCAAATACATTTGAATGGATTAGATCCAATTTACATGAGGACTTATGAGAACTTGAGTAAAACTGAATGCAGTTTTGTTTACCATAGATACAGTGCTCAAAAAAATCAAACTCAATATTGCAGTAATTCAACCCATCAACAAAAATTTTGTTTTTAAGGTTCGTAGACCATTCTCACCTATGTGTTCAACTCTCTAGTGCCATAACATAGTCTTCTCTAAAGGAAACTTTGATTAAATAGATAAAGCACCCTTGGGTACCAAGAAACCATGACCATTTGTTGAAAGAGAAACCCTCTCCTTCTCAAACAAAGTAGTCCTTTTCACAATATTATTAGAAGTATTATTGCACTCAATTGTGCATGCATCAAGCTGGTACAATATAACCAATCTTCTTCCTCTTACTATTACCATAGCACCTCTCACCATTTTTACACCTACTTCAAAAAATTGTACATGTACACCTGCATCTATTTGTCTCCTAACGGATTTAGTAAATTCCTTTTGAGTCTTGAGATATGTACGACACCATAAAATCTTCTAATTTTACCATCAAAAAATTTCACATGAATACTTCCATGAACAACAATATCAAGAACTGAGTTATCACCCAAATACATCTTACCACCATCGAGCTTTTCATAGTTACTAAACCAATTTCTATTAAGAGTCATGTGGAAAGATGCACCTAAGTCTATCAACCATGTATTGTTACCTGCATGAGTGGCCAAGGTTGCGATGAAAGTATCGCCATCTTCCTTCTCAGACTCAGAATTAGAATCTTGTTTCTTCTTCTCCTCTTTGTAATCCTTTCAAAAGTCTCAAGGTTTTCCATAATTCCAGCAGATTTCCTTGGACTTATCAGAAGATTTTGATCTCCCCTTATTCTTGGACTTAGAAAGGCCATGTTTCTTTTCATTCTTGCCTAGTTTCTTTTGGTCTTCCTTGAACACTCAAAGCCTCTTTGGCCTTCAAAGAGACTTTCCTTCTCATCTCTTTAGACAGTAGAGAAGCAATGACATCCTCCATCTTCAAGACAATTGAAGTTCTCCCTATGTCCATGACAAGGTTGTCCCATGAGTCTAGTAATAAACATGGCAAGACTTGACACTTTTCTTCTTCATCCATCGACACCCCAATGGAGTTCAATTGAGTCCCCAACATATTAAAACTTTCTAGATGCTCATAAATATGTCCACCTTCTTCCATTCTCAAAGAAGACAACTTATTCCTCAAGAAAATTGTGTTCAGACGTGATTTTTCTTGATAGATATTACCTAGCTTCTTCCAAATATTATTTCTAATAGGTTCTTCATGGACATTTGGTAGAATTGAGTCTACAAGACATAATCAGATGAGCCCTTTATCTTTTCTATCTATCACATCATTACACAACCTTGAAACCACTTGTTCATGTGGATGCCGCTGACATAGAAATCCTTGTCCCAATTCAAATATGTCAAAATGGGCATACACACTAGCCTTGTTTGAGCTCCTTGGAGGCCTCTCCTTGTGTAATCTCCCATGTGTATGGCTTGTCATTTTGAGTCAACTTATCCAACCAACAAGATTTTTATGCAAAGTTCTTAATGAACTTCTAGAAGTACCCAATGTGTCCAAGAAAGAGTTAAGTCCAATGACATCTGTAGTGGGCTCCATATCAAGGATAAATCTCACTTTTTTTGGAATCATCTTCAATCCAATTTTATTTTATTTCCAAACAAAGCAAATTGGTCAAAAATTTGATCAATATTGGTATGGCCTAGTCGAAATTTCAACTAAACTTGGTCAAATTTTAGACCAAGTCATTGGCAAGGATGTCATCATGGGATTGGCATCTTGATTGATCAAGGATGAAAATTGGTCAAAATTTTGACCAAACTTGGTTGAAATTTTGAAAAAGTATTAAATATTTTTATCTTTATTTTTTATTTTTTATTTTTTACTTTTATTTTTTAATAAAATTTAATGTGCCATTTTTGACGATCAGAAAACTTGGTTAAAAATTCAATGACAAAAATAGTGACAAAGCTATTGGTCAAAATTTTGAAAAATATGAGTCAAAAATTCAACAATTTTTTTGTCAAAAAATGAGTCAAAATTTACTAGTAATTTGGCAGAGAAATGAATAGTCCCTTGCACATTCATGATGAGTATGTAGGTAAGAAGAAGTTTGTGAGCACTTTGAATGTGTTATGGAAGGAATATGATAGCAAAAATGCTTTGATAGAAATTATGCTTAAAAAATCAAGGAAGAAAACAAGGCTTGCTTAGCCAAGTATTTAGCATAGTGACTGCAAGCATGGAGTAACGTGCATGAAGGATCCTAAGTACCTAAAGTACTTGAGTGGTTCAAGATCGAACCCTAAGACTTGAAGCAAAGAATCAATCTCAAAATTTTGTTGGCATGGAGTGACAAAATTTGGAGGGTGTTGGAGTTTAACTACTTGGTCCATAATGTAAAATACTATCCCACTGCCAATGGGAAGAGATTGTTCATTTTTATGTGGTGGGCTCCAAGGCAACTATGAGTGACATATTATAATAATGTTTATTGTTTATGAATATATTATAATATTTTGATTAAAATTAGATCATTAAAAAGGAGATTATATGATGTAGGAGCATCTTGGTTTGCCTTGTTATCTTGCTCATCTTTGTTCATTTTGCAAATTAGAGCCAAGTGCTAGTGGTTTCCAAATTTAATGTTGTTGTCAAGTTGTTTAGTAGATGTCGAGTTCTTATAGCTCTAGTGGATGTCAAGTTACTATAGCTCTAGTGGATGTCAAGTTACTATATCTCTTATGGATGCCATGTTACTATAGAAATCTTGTGATGATCAAGTGTTCCTTTATGTGCTGAGTGAACTTTTTGGTGTCAATTGTTCCTATGGTGTTGGGTATTCTTGTATGTGTTGAGTGTTCTTGTATGTATGGAGCAATGCCGAGTGTTATTATTTTTCTTGATCCTTTGATTGAGTTGTCTATGTTTGGCTCCAATTTGGGTTGACATTGTGCATATTTAATTTTGGTATTGGTAGTTAATATTTAATGTGAGTTGACTTGTGGTTGTACATACATTTAATGCACGGTTTAATTTTGTGATAGGTTGACATGTGGCTACACAAGTATTTAAAGGGTCTAGTATTCATTTTTAAGGCTAAATGGAGATGATTTCAAAATTTGGAAGCATGTGTGTTTGGAAATCTGAATTTGAAGCTGGTCATAACCCAGAGGACCTTACAACTGGGCATGTATATTGATTATTTTATGAATCAATAAAAGTGTTTTCTCTTCTTCCTCCTTTAGTTGTTTTTTATGTTGTGTTTTTTCTTTGTTAACTCTTGCAAGGTGGTTTGGATAGCTGGGTGTGCCTTCGATCCTAATTCTTCATCGCTCCTTGCTATAGGTGGTATCAAAGCCAAGTTCTTCCTTGTGAATTTTGGATCATGTACAACCTTAAGTGAATTTTTTTTTAGGGTTGTAAATCTATAGATTTGACCTATAGCTTGCACATGGAGTTACAATATTTGAGGAACCTAACTTGTAAAGATAGCTTGAGGTAGAGGAAATGTTGATAATGCAATTATAGATACATTGAGATAAATTGTAGCTAGATTAGATGTTGTGGAGACAACACAAAGGAGAGGATCACATCTTGATGATGAAGTAGTTGCACCAAACCCTAATCTAGAACCTGAAGAAGACCAAGATGAAGCAAGGTTGTTGAGAGTGTTATCTCGAAAAAATTCAAAGCCTTATGTAGAAGTTGTTCCTTATGATAGAAAATTGGATACCAATGTTGTGTTGGATTGGATCTCTAATATGGAGAAGTTCTTTGAGTATGAAAATACTCCTAATAATAGGATGGTAAAAATTATAATTACTAGGTTGAAGGGTAATGCCTCACTGTGGTGGGAGCATTTACAAACTAATAAAAAAAGGAGAGGAAAGGAGAAGATCAAAACTTGGGTGAAGATGGTGAAAAAAGTAAAGAAAAAATTCCTTCCTATTGATTACCAAGTTAGCTTATTGAGAAAGATGCAAAATTTGAGACAAAGAGACATGACTAGAAGGAGTATATTAAGGAATTCTATAGATTGGAAATCAGATATGGACATGTAGATGAGGATGTTGAGAAAATTGCAAGGTACATAAATGGGTTGAGATCTGAAATTCAAGATGAAATAAGTTTTATGAAATTGGAAAGTATGGAAGAAGCATACCAATATGTCTTGAAAGTTGTGTAGATCTTGACAAAGAAGCATGAACAAAGACAAAGAGGTAGAGGTGGTAGATTCTAGAGAGGCAGAGGTAGATCTTATGTGAAGGTGCAAGATCTAATAATTCTATACAAGATAAGGGCAAACCTGAATGGAAGAATGATGACAAAGGGAAGACCGAGTGGAAAGGTGGTAATTCTTATCGAGGAGGTACTAATTCTTACCTAGGAGGAGGTAATTCTTATTGTAGAGGTGGTTTTCATGGTAATTAGTTTAGATGTGGTAAAGAGGGACATAGATCTTTTGAATGTAAATCCTCTAAAAGTGGGAAAGGTAACATAAATTTTGTGATTCAAGGAGACACTGAGGGTTCACCAAGTGGACATGAGGCTAGAGAGAATCTAATGGTGAGAGGAACCTTATGTAATAAGGGAATTGATGAGGAACCTATTTTAAGGAGAAGTCTTTTCAAGACCAGATGTAAGACGGTTGGAAATTGTTGCAATGTGATCATTGACAGTGGAAGTTCTACAAATTTGGCATCTAAAGAGCTAGTTACAAAGTTGCAATTGCAGAGGCTGAAGAATCCTAAACCCTATCATGTTTCATAGATTAAAGATGAGCATTAGATATTGTTAACTGAGCAATGTGTTGTGAAGTTCAAAACTGGACATTATTTTTAAGAAGTCCTCTATGATATCATGCTATGGATTGTTGTCATATTTTTTTGGGTAGACCTTGGCAATATGATAGATATGTTGTACATGATGGAAGATTGAATCAATATACTCTTTGGGTGAATGGGAGAAAGAAAATATTGTTGCCTCTGATTGAAAGTCTAGATGAGGTTAATTGTACTATTGTAAGAATTTGCATGATAAGTAGAAAGCAATTTGAAAAAGAAATGAAGAGGAACCAAGTTTTTTTTTCTATAATTCCTAGAAGACCGAGTTGTACTAGTAGCAACTAAGGGATAGAAAAAAATGGTGACCGAGAAGTAGAAACTGATAGAAGTTGAGTACTAGTAGGAATTGAAAATTTGCTAAATGAATACAAAGATATTATTGTAGAAGATATTCATGATGGTTTACTACCAGTAAGAAGTATAATCATTGTATGGATCTGATTCCTAGAGCTAGTTTCCCAAACAAAGAACCATACAGATTGACACTTATAGAAAATGAAGAACTTAATAGATAAGTGCATGAATTGTTGTAGAAAGGTTTGATCAGAGAAACTTTGATTCCATGTGTTGTACCTATTGTATTAGCACCTAAAATGAATGGAGAATGAAGAATGTGTGTTGATTCTAGAGCTATTAACAAGATCACAATGAAATATAGGTTTCCTATGTCGATGATGGATGACATAATGAATTTTTTAAGTGGAGAAAAGTATTTTACCAAGATTGATTTGAAGAGTGGCTATCATTATATTAGAATCAAAGAAGGTGATAAATGGAAGACTTCTTTCAAGACAAAAGATGGTTTGTATGAATGGTTGGTTATGCCTTTTGGTTTGACTAATGCACCTATTACTTTCATGAGGTTGATGAATGAAGTTCAAAAAAGGTTTTTGGATAAGTTTGTGATTGTTTATTTGGATGACATTCTGATATTTAGTAGGTCTATGGAAGAACATCTTGAGCATGTTAGACAAATATTATATAAATTGAAGGAGGAGAAGTTGGTGATTAACTTGAAGAAGTGTTCTTTTATGCAAGAGGAGATTGTGTATTTGAGATTTGTGATTTCAGATAATGGTTTGACGATGGATCCTAAGAAGGTAAAAGAAATTTTAAATTTTAGAATGGCCTACACCTAGGAATGTGGGTGAGGTAAGATCATTTCATGGTTTGGCTAGTTTTAACAAAAAATTTATAAGGGATTTTAGTTCTATTTGTAATGCTATGACTAAGATAATGGAAGGAGATAAAAATGAATTTAAGTGGACACATGGAGCTAATAAGAGTTTTGAGACTTTGAAACCAAAGGTTGTTCAGTAACCTATATCGGCTTTTTATTATTTCAATAAAGTATTTCAAGTTGAATGTGATGCAAGTGGTAGTGCAATAGGAGTCATATTAAGTCAAGAAGATAAACATATTGCTTTCTTTAGTGAAAAGTTGAATGATGCTAAAAAGAAGTATTTTTTGTATGATCAAGAGTTTTGTGTTATTGTTCAAGCATTAAAGAAGGGGAGACCTTATTTGATTCCTTATAAATTTGTGTTGCATAATGATCATAAAGCTTTGCAATATTTGGGAAGCCAACATATATTGAACCAGAGACATGTGAAGTGGGTTGAGTAATTGAAGAGTTTCACATTTGTCATTAAGCATAAGAGTGGAATTACTGATAGATTTGTTGATGTATTGAGTAGAAGACGTTCTTTATTGACTGAGATGAAGGTTTAAGTTCTTGGTTATGATGACATGAAAGAGTTATATAATACTAACCCTGATTTTTCTAAGGTGTGGAGAGTGCAAAGCACCAAATCTAATAGATCATATAAGTAAGTATGATGAGTATTTTATTCAAGAATGTATGTTGTTTTAAGGTATTCAGTTGTGTATTCCTAGAAGTTTTATGAGGTTGAATTTGATTAAGGAGAAGCATAGTGGTGGATTGGTTAGACATTTTGGAATTAATAAGACATTGAGTTTGTTGAAGGATAAGTATTACTAGCCACAAATGTTTAAGGATGTTCAAAAATTAGTCAATAGTTGTGGAATTTTTTAGGTTACAAAAGGAGTGAGTCAAAATACTAGTTTGCATACACCTATTGTTGTTCTTGAGAAACCTTGGAGTGGTATTAATATGGATTTTGTCCTTGAATTGCCTAAGACAATGAAGGGGTATGATTCTATATTTGTTGTTGTGGATAGATTTTCTAAGATGGCTCATTTTATACCATGTAAGAAGACATCAAATGTTAAGCATGTTCTTGAACTTTTCTTTAAAGAGATTGTGAGATTGCATGGATTACCAACAAGCATTATTCATGACAGAGATGGTAAGTTTGTGAGTTATTTATGGAAGACTTTGTGAAGAAGATGGGTACTAAGTTGAAGTTTAGTTTGACATTTCATCCATAGATAGATGGATGGATAGAGGTTTTGAATAGAAGCTTGGGTAATTTGTTAAGATGTTTAGTTGGAGATAAGCTAAGTAATTGGAAAGTAGTGTTGGTACAAGTTGAGTTTGCATATAATAATTTTGTGAATAGGAGTACAATGAAAACACATTTTGAGATTGTTACTAGAATGCAACTTAGAGGTATATCAAATTTGAGAGATCTTGCTGGTGAAGAAAAGAGAAGTGTTGCAGGGAAAGAATTTGCTGATTTTATTGAGTCTTTGCATAAGGAAGTGAAGTTGAGGTTGGAATAAAGTAATCAAAAGTATAAAGAGAATGTTGATAAGTCTTAAAAAATCATGATTTTGAAGTTGGTGCTGAGATGATGGTTCATTTGAAGAAAGGAAGATTTCCTATTAGAACATATAGTAAGCTAAGGATGAAGAAGTTTGGATCTTGTAAGATCTTGAAGAATTTTGATAGTGGTAATGCTTATGAAGTTGAGTTACCTAATGACATGGATATATTTCCTATATTCAATGTTGATGATTTGTATAAGTATCATGAGTTGGATGATGAAGTTGCTGTATTAGAAGATTATCCTAACAAGAAGATTGAAGAAGTTGAATAGATATTGGATCAGAGAGTTGGCAAGAGCACAAGAGGAAAATATTACTATGAATATTTAGTCAAGTGGAAGAACAGACCTATTGAAGATTCTTCATGAATTTCTCAATCTGAGTTGGATTCAACTCAAGTTGTGACATCTCAATGATAGGTAGCCTTGTTATCCTGCTTGTCTTTCTTCATTCTGTATATTGGAGTCAAGTGCAAATGGTTTCCAAATTTTCTATTATTGTAGATCTTTTTAGTGGATGTCAAGTTATTGTAGCTCCTAGTGGATGTCAAGTTACTATAGCTTTGGTGGATGTCAAGTTATTGTAGCTCTAGTGGATGTTGAGATACTATAGCTCTTGTAGATGCTAAGTTATTGTAGAAATCTTGTGATGACTAAGTGTTCATTCATGTGCTAAGTGAACCTATTGGTTCCAAGTGTTCTTGTTGGTGCCAAGTGTTCTTGTATGTACTAAGTGTTCCTATATCTATCAATCAATGTTGAGTGTTAGGTTTTTTCTTGGTCCTTCTTTAGCTGAGATGTCTGTGTCTAGCTCTAGTTTGGGTTGACCTTGCACATACTTAATTTTTATATTGGTAGTTAATATTTGATGTGAGTTGACTTATGGTTGTGCATGCATTTAATGTAACATTTAATTTTATGATAGGCCAACCTATGGCCACACAAGTATTTAAGGTGGTCTAGGATTGAGTTTTAGGGTAGAATGAAGAGGATTTCAAAAGTTGGAAGCATATGTATTTTGAAATCCAAATTTGAAGTTGGATCATGGATCTTGAATGTATTTTGTATCTAGTCATAACCTAAAAGGCCTTATAGCTAGGCATGTATGCTGGTTATTTGATGAATCAATAAAAGTGTTTTCTCTTATTTCTCCTTCAGTTATTGTTCTTTATGTTGTGTTTTCATTGTGTTAACTCTTGCAAGGTGGTTTGGATAGCTAAGTGTGCCTTTGGCCCTAGTTCTTCATCCATCCTTGTGTCATTATAATGGGAATTTATAATTATAAAAAGGATAAATTATATTGGAATAATGGGGATCATTTTCCAAGTATGACATTTTTATAATTATTTTTATCTTAATGAAAAGATCTTATATTGAGTATTAGATTAGTCTCACTTATTTAATTTCAAAACAAACTATATGAGCTATGTGCCTTGATCTTTTCCTCTGAGAATGTTCTTGCAAGAAAAAAAGAGAGATTCAGATTTAAAGGGAGGCTGACATTTCAAGAAACTTTGAAAGAGAGGGAGTAGATAGATGATATGATTCAATCAGCCTTCGATGATCTAAATAATATTTATTTAGAGGGAGTAAACCATGTTTAGATAGATTCTCCAATTATCAATAAATTGTAGCAGTCAAAAGGACTGTGATTCATGAATATACCTCATGACTGTGTGATTTTAATAGGCCTAGCCCCTATGTACATCATGAGGAAGTGGCAACTCCAAATGATGTCACTTGAGTCTTTAGATGTTACTATAAGGTGATGATCTTATAATAACTTGTATTATGAGATCAAAAAAATTGAGTATATGTTATGTCTTGTGTCTCAACATTATGGAAGATCATTACTCAAATTACTTGGTGAGTATCATTGATATTCTAGCAAGCCAACACTCTTGATATCAACTGTGATATGAAACCTTATTTTGAGTAATTGGTGAATATCATTGATATTCTAGGAGACCAATAACCTTGATAGTAATTGTGATATCAAAACCTTTTTGAGTACTTGGTGAATATCATTAATATTCTAGAAGACCAATACTCATGATATCAAATGGTGGTAATCTTCTAAGATATCAAATCAGGTATCCTTAAAATTTTTATTTTTAATCTTATGTTCAAGTAATATTTATTCTTACGTATCCTTCTAAGCTAATAGGGAGTGTTGATGTTTGATAGCTTTAGTCGAATTAAGTTATTATGTATGAGATTGTGTGTTTGTTTGTGTGTGTGTGTGTGTGTGTGTGTGTGTGTGTGTGTGTGTGTGTGTGTCATGCTTCACATCCATAACTATATCCTCTTTTTTGAATTTTAATTTTTTTTTTTTTTAAATTAGGTTCAAACTTATTTCACATGATTTCCATCTGGATTGCAATACACTTATATGATCTTTTCTCTACATTAATAAAACAAATAATTTTAGCTCCCACAATTTTATTCTCCTCTTAATGTAGTAGTGATAGAGAACATATGAACAACCAACCTTTCACTCTCTTTAGCATTATTTTACCAAGAATCATTTATTATCCTTTATGCAATAGCTTTACAAACACAAAAGACTATTCCTTTTGGCTTTCCAATAACTCAAATTTTTTTTTTCCTACTCAATAAGAGGCAAGAAAAAGTTGGAACTTTATGGAAACACAATTTATTATAGCCCAAGAATCATAGATGCTCTAATACTATGTTAGAGACCCTAATTGGGGTCATAAATCACAGCCTCATTTCATTAATTTATAGAGTTGAAATGATGACAACAAACCAAGAGACTAAATGACAAATCAACCATTGTTGCTTACACATATGAGGGAAAGTCATTAACTGTATGCTGAATTTTAAGAATCATGTGAACTACATATGTAATCAATAACTAAATTGAAGTAATGGAATAACAGCCTGCTTAGGTAGAACTTATTGATTAGTCTAACCATCCCTTCATCCTCCATACAAATATTTTCATATAAACTCTTTCTCAATAAACCAATAAACATACATATGCGATTAAATTTAGAATGATTCATATAATTCAATGACAATGACTCATTTAAAAACCTCAAATTTACTTACCTAGAGTTATTTGCACATACATAGGGATCTTTCAATAAACTATCATACTTGTTTGCAATAAGACAACTGAAATTTCTCCATCCTTAACCCAAAAAATATGACCACATTTAATTAAATCAATGGTTGTATTACCAATAACACATCCAGAATTCTTTGCAATGTTGGCATTCTTTGGAATGGATGCAACTATCCTCCTTACAAACTGTACAATTGACCAATTTTCAAAAAAATGAAAATAGTATTTGATCTTCATGATGTGCATAGTTTGTAGTCAAAACCATAAAAAAAAATTAAAAAAGAAATCACTACATGAATCTAGAAAAGAAAAAAAATGACTTTGATTTGTCTTTAGTTCATATTGTCTAGAAATTAGCCTATCTCCTTTTGAATTTCATTATGTTTTAATACACAATTTGAATAGTTAGTCAAGTAGATCTATGAAAACCACAAACAGAATGGTATTTAATAGAATGCATTAAATTTTGAAATTGATACATGTTGGAAATATTCAAGATAAGATAGGTCACTAAGCGGGGAGGGGTGAATTAGTAACCTCAAAATTTTAAACAATTCAGCACTTTAAAATATTTACCATTCATTCATCTAATCTACTGCATATATGAGAAATCAAATATCATAAGACATGTACACAATGATTTGGTGACTCAGAAACCTTCCAAATAGAAAGTAAAACTAGGGTGGGGATGATACCCACAAAACTTCATCACTACAGTATGAACTTGGCCTGTTAGGCTTACATTTACCACTTCTAGTGATCTACCCTGTTAGGAGCATAAAGGATTGCTAGGTCCACCTTGTTAGAGGATTTACAAACATACACTAAAGTATGCACTCTATTAGGAGATTTATACAAAGACTGTTAAGTCTACCCTGTTAAAGGATTTACAAAACTAATTCACCTATTAAGATGAAATAGTAGATCTACTTAAAAACTGATTTTCTGATTAGATCCTTGATGTATAGATCACCTCTTGTGACTGATAAATCTTTACTACTCCTTGTAGACCTTGCTAAATATTCTTCTCTTCTATTGATTCACATTTATACTTCAAAACATTACATGTCTCTCTCGATACTCTCATCCATATTACATATATCTTGCAAATGATATAATACATTACATATATACCATTCCAATAATTACAATTGCAAGGTTGGCTTAAAACATAAGTGAACAAATCATTACTGAGTCGACCAAACAGTAAATAACATGAGTTCACTGAACTGACTTGGTGACCTTCTAATACTCGGTGTCCACTACATTACTCGGCATCGTCATGCACTTGGTAGAAGTGAAGGCTCAGTCCATACTAATCACCTGACATGGTTCTAAACTCGATAACCATTGTAGACTCGGTGGATATAGTATCACTCAGTAAAAATTGAATCCTTTGTTTACCTTGCTTTCACTCAGTAAACCTTATACTTTCATTACTCGATAAACATTGTGCTTCCATCACTCGGTAGGCACTGCAAGGCTCGGTGTAAACTGCTTAAGTGATGAATGTACAAGGTAACCACTGAATGCTCGGTATACATTGTAGACTAAGTGACAAGCTCAGTAGTTATACTGAAACAGATAAGTGTTGTCACTAATGGAAATAATATCTTAATGCCAACAATCTCCCCCTTTGGCATTAGTGACAAAAACACTTATAAGCCAAAACACATGTACAAAGCCTGACTAAATGAATTTAGATTGTTTTAAATTGATCTTTATTGTACACATGAAAACTTTATTGTGTGCCAACTCGCCCTATCACTTATAGTGATACCTCTCCTTATTTATTATACTGAATCTCTGAATCTCTCCCTCTTTTTGATAATAATGCCAAAGGACTGCATATATACAATTTATATGGTTACACCAAAGTGAGATAGAAATTCTTGATGTACCTTAAGAATGGTTGCAAAAGTACTATCCCAAGTTTGCTACAAAGTTTGATAGGTGGAGAGAGAAATTTGAACTTCTGCTAATAATTGGATCAAGTGATCAACCATTGAGAAGTTCTGATCTTGGAGCAATGTTTTGCAATTTACAAGATTTTTTTGCATTGTGTCCATGATAGGAAGGATCATGTTCTGGATGTCTATGAGTTGTGACCAGATCCTAGCTTCCTCTCTCAATAATTATGCCTAAACATCTGCCAAATATCTGATCTTGGTGTGATGGGAGGTTGTCGAGGAGGAGTCCACCTTTAGCTTGGAGGCACTTGATTGCATATCAATGTCAATCTTATTTAACTTATCCTTTATTTCTTTGGTGAAGCCAAAAATATCACAAAGTTTAGCAAAAAGTGATGTTGCATTATTAAAAGAATTTTCAAAATTTCCCAAAAATGTTGACAATTCAACTTGCTTTATTGCTATCTTTTGAGCAATATGCTCTAGCACCTTATTATCAAATTTCTTTTCAGCTTTCTCAATAAGTTTCTCTTGTCCGAAAGAATCCTCATTGAATTTTTGTACAACCTCTTCTAACTGACTCAAAATGTGTTGAGTAGAATCTACTTCAACACCTATAGCATCTATAATTATATTCTTGGCATTCTCAATTAGTTTGTATTCCTTATCCCTTTCAGACCTTAACTACTTCTACGTAGCTTTCATCTCTATTAGTTGACTAGCTAACCTCATCTCTTCAATGGTAGAATTTTCATAGTGAATCTTTAGAATTACTATCTCTGTGTCTAAGTCAATATCTTCTGCAATTTCCTTTCTAGTGATCAAAAGTCTTAATGGATGCTTTTGTTTGACTTTTATGATTACTAGTTTGACCTTAAGAATAGACACAATAGTGAAGATGGAAGGGCTAGCAGTAAAAATTGGGATAGGACTTGACGATTGAATGCCAAAAGATGTATTAACTGGATCAAAAATTGAAACACTTCCAAAAAATGGTATCATACTTGGTAGAGTACCCATAGTAGAACTGATTGGAGTGGAAGTGGATATAGTTGATGCTAATGGAAACAAAATTGCAAAACTTGTTGGAACTAATGAAAACAAAATTGTGGAACTTACTAGTGCACTTATTGTTGATGAAGGAGCTGAGGAGGTTGACTTAGTGGCTGAAGAAGTGACAGACAACTTGGTAGATGAAGTGCTTGGCACTTCTGTTTCAGATACCTGGAGCTGGGAGGTGGCTGGTGAAGATTGAGCAATTGATGTGGCAATTGTGCTCACAATCTCACTTGCAGAAGCTATCTCCATAGTGGATGTAATAGTCTTTGGTGGAGAGTGAGGAAGGGACACAATTACTTCTATTGTAATTTTGACTAGATCATCTTTTTCCTGATTTGCTTCTTCCTCTTTTTCTTCCATAAGTCCATGTAGCTCTCCTGGAGTAACTGTGACGGATGGAGTGCTATCAAAATCATCACCATCACTGCTATCATCATCCTTGATCTCAATTGGATCTTCACTAGGCTTTTGCAGATGATAGATGTTCTTCCACATGTTTGTTGCATCATTTACAACATGCTCAATGTCTTTAAATAAGATCAAACATGTGTGAAATCTAATCATCATTTTACCTTCATGGTTCTTCATTGCTGCCTTTATTTCTGCTCCAGTGAGACTCAGTAGAAGATTCTTTAGAGATTGCTCATATATGTCTTTAACCATTTGGGTGGTTGGCTCCCATCTTGGTTGCAATCTCTCCAATAGTTCTTTGGAGATTTGAGAGGCAAGCTGGTCTGGGGAGTATTTCCATTTACCCATCTTATTGAGTACCAGTTCCTCAATCTACATTTTCTCAGCATCAGTTCTTGTTTCAAATTTCAATGCCTTGAAATTTGTGATGCCAACTACTTCTTCCAATTGTTTAAGCCTTTCCTTGAATGTGGGTCGAGGCTTGACCAGTATAGGTTCCTACTTGCCTTTTATGGTTCTTCTAGAGAATACTACATTGGGCTTTTTCTTAGGTTTGGTAATAGTTACCTTACCTTTTTTCTTTGGTTGTTCCTCTTCAAATTCATGTTCTTCTTTTTCTTCTTCTCCTTCTTCTTCTTCATTATCTTCTTCATCCTCACCTTTTCCCTCGATAAGCATAAGAGGACTGGTAGCAATTCTCAATTTTTCTATCTTCCTCTTTCCTTTGCTTATGGCCTAGGGTAGCTTCAATTCAAGCTCAATTCTAGCTTTTGCCTCATCATATGTTCCAAAGATTGGTTTCCTTGGGTCTAGTGGCTCATTCACCAATGCTTCAATAATATCCCTGCCCTCATCAATATTTACCTCATACGGAAGAGGTTTTACCCATGCAACTCGGGGTCTAACTGCCTAGATGTATACCTTATCACAATCAACCATAAAGCATACATCATCTCTATAGTCTTCAACCAATTTTGGTAGAATTCTAAACCTGTTATTCATTCTCTCCTTGAAATCTTCAAAGTAATTATCCAAGATGCTATCAAAATTTTCACCCATTTCTACTACAAACTCATTAATTTGATAAAGAATGGGAATGTCTTTTCTCCATACAACTGTTCCTTTTGATGGAAAGAATTTTTGAACATAGAAAAATAAACAGATTAATAGAGAGCCAAATTTACAAGGATTATTCTTTGAAGTCCTTATACTATCCATATTTTTATTCAACTTTTTCAACAATAATTTTGACAGATCAAATTCAAGGTTTTTCTTTACAATTTTAAAGGCCAAATCCACAGCTTCACAAGGTACACTGTTCAGTCGACTTGAGCTATAGATTTTGTGGGTAATGACATGAATGCCAAATCTTAGTTCAACATCTGATACTATGTTGACCTTTAAACCTTTACCATCCCATTCGGCTAGGGTTTACTTTTATAACTCCTCCCAACCTAGGATTTTGGTCATTTTTGCTTTGCTGAGCATAGGGAGACCCATGATTTTATTAATCATCTTCTTTGTAATTAACACTGGCTGCTCTAACCATAGTTTCACATTCTGCACCCGACTCAAAATATACCTAATCCATTTGGTTTGGAAGCTTCTAGGCATATGTGAGATATGAGTCAAACCTTTGGTTTCAAGATGCTTGTATTCAAGTTTCAAAGAGCCATCTACACTCATTTCTCCTAGGGAATTGTCCATTTCTAGGTTTCCAATTTCTTGAACAAAACATTTGAAATGAGTACGAATATCATTGATAAGAAGTACCTTAGGTGGAATTTTCGATTGAGCTCCATTAGGGTCGAGTGATTCTGCAATGGCTGGAACAATTTTGAAGTTGGGCGCTTTCCATTCTATACCATTTACTAGCATTTTTGAACCTCTTTTTTCCTTGGTGCTGCTACTACTCCTGGATGCCATTGTCGCTCGGTAAGTGTAAGAAAATTCTAAACTGATTTTCTGCTTTAAAATTGCTTGAAATCGCTTGGAGTTGCTTGGAATTCACTTGAAATTTTTTAGCTCTGAAATCGCGATGAAGAATGAAATTGAATTCTACCCTTTTGACAAAACTTTTTCCATAAATGCTTGGTATGAAGGTAGCTGAAATGACATAGTATTTGAACTTATCTACTTACAAAGTTATAGAAAGTGCACATGTGAAAGTTGGTGAGTTTGCAGAAAGAACAGAAGAAGAAAGCAAAAAAGAACCTAAAGACTATAGAAGATTTGTTTATATTGAACCTGATACAATACCAAGTATACCTATCAATCAAGAATCCTCAACTCTAAAGTCTTCATTAATCGAGTCACACGAAGATCAAATCGAGGCAGCATCTATTGAACTGTAAGAACTCAAGTTGCAAATAGAAACTATCGAATTAGCATCTACCGAGCTCGAGCAACTTGAATCAGAACCAGAAGTTGAGAGGCAAAAGGATAACAATGCAAGTTATTCAAAAGGAAAGGAGCCAGTGTTAGCCAAATATGTCAAAAAGCATCATGCACCAGATTAGATCATTGGTGACAAATCAGAAGGAATAATGACAAGAAGTAAGTTGAAAGGCACTTGTTTACTTGCTGATTTTGAACCTAGAAATGTCAAAGATGCACTAGACAATGAAAGTTGGATTGAAGCTATGAATGAAGAGATAGAATAGATAGAGAAAAACAAAACATGGACTCTTGTACCTAGACCCAAAGACAAGAATGTGATTGGAACAAAGTGGGTATTTAGAAACAAATTAAATGAAGATGGTAAGATATCAAGGAACAAAGATAGACTAGTATGCAAAGGATGTTCACAAGAAGAAGGTGTAGACTATGGAAAAAATTTTGCTCCTATTGCAAGATTGGAAGGTGTCAGAACCTTACTTGCATATGCTGCATTCAAAGGATACAAATTTTATCAGATGGATGTCAAGTTAGCATTTATCAATGGCATATTGGAGGAAGAGGTTTACATTGAATAGCCTAAAGGTTTTGTTGATCCAGACAAGAAGGACATGGTCTGCAAGTTGCATAAAGCATTATATGGTCTGAAACAAGCCCCTAGAGCACGGTATGAAAGATTGCATAACTATCTTATTCAGATTGATTTTCAAATAACTAATGACAATAGCGGTTTGTATATAAAGGAAGGATCAGAGAATAAGATTGTTTTGGCAGAAATATTTGTAGATGATACTTTGTTCATAGGCAATCTTAATCTTTGCAAAGAATTTTTGGAACAAATGAACAAGGAATTTGAAATGTCAATGTTTGGTGAGATAAAATTCTTTGTTGGTCTTCAAATTCAGCAGAATAAGAATGGCATTTACATCACTCAATCTAAATACATCAAGGAAGTACTAAAAAATTTTGGTATGGAAGACTACAAACCAGTTGGGACACCTATGTGTACTGGATTAAAACTCACCAAGGATGATGAATCAAATGAAGTGGATCAGACATTATATAGATCTATGATTGGAAAGTTGCAATATGTAGTGCACACAAGACCAGACATTGCTCTTGCAGTAGGAATTGTAGCAAGATTCTCAGCCAAACCAAAAAAAATCACATGATGGCAATCAAAACGATCATGAGATACTTGAAAGGAACTGAAGAACATGGATTATGGTATAAACTTGGAGGAAAATTGAATTTAAAGGTGTTCATTGATGTAGATTGGGCAGGAAATATTGATGACAGGAAGAGAAAAAGTGGAGGAGCTTTCTTTCTTGGAAAAAGGTTGGTTTCTTGGACAAGCAAAAAATAGAATTGTACATCTCAATCCACAGCAGAAGCTGAATATGTTGCAGCAGCAGTAAATTGCTCAAACATTGTGTGGTTTAAACAATTATTGAAAGGTATGAAGCAAGAAATTATAGAAATAGTTGTTATGTTTTGTGATAATAGAAGTGTAATTAACATCTCCAAAAATTCAGCGATGCATTCAAAAACCAAGCACATTGCCATAAAGTATCACTTTGTTAGAGAATTGGTGCAAGAAAAGGAAATAAGATTAGAATATGTGCATACAAATGAACAAATTGCTAACATATTCACAAAGCCTTTACCTAAGGATGCATTCTTGTATCTAAGAGGTAAGTTAGGGGTCATTCCCCTATCTAAAGCTCACTAAAATATAGTTTAGTAATGCATCAATAGGAATAGAATTGAAGATCTATCAGTTGATGCAGCAAACCAATGAAGACATTGCATATGAATCAGTACATCAGGTACAATGCTATTAAGTTGTTTTGAGTTATCTTTGGCATGTGTTGTCAAAGAGGGAGAATATATATTGTCATTTCTTTCTAAAATTTGCAAATAATAAGAGTTTGTGTAAGAGGGAGTTTTTTCATTAAAAGACTTGTTTTTAAATTTCATTCTGCTATGACATGTTGTGTTGCCATCAATGCCAAAGAGGGTGATTGTTGGTTACAATTGTTCAAATTGTGTGTGTTGTCTTTGATGTCACACAAATGTCATATCAGTCATTAGATAGTGCCTACCGAACTCAGAAAGTCAAAAAAGAAAAGAAAAATGTCTATTGAGCTCAGAAGGTCAACAAGGCAATAGATAGTGTCTACCGAGCCCAAAAGGTTAGTAAAGATAGCTTGCAGTGTTTACCAAGTAGACAGCTAGTTACTGAGCCTTCAAAGTAATCAAAAAAAATTAGTTCTTACCAAGATCACTCGATAATAGAAGAAAACGTGAAAAAAGTAGTTCTTACCGAGATCACTCGGTAATCAAAGAAAATATGACAGAAATAGTTCTTACCGAGTTCACTTGGTCATCAAAAGTAATTTGGTAAAAGCAGTTCTTACTGAGTAAACTCGGCAACCAAAGGATTTTAAGATATTGTAATGCTAACCAAGTCAAGAAGGTTAACTCTGGAAATTCTTGGAAGCAGTATTTATCGAGAAGAGTCGGCCATAAAAGGACATTTATTTGTTTAAGAATAATATCTGTAGCCGATTGATGAATGGTTTATTGGTAAATGAAATATGTAAATGAGCCGACTTGAAAATATGAATGGTATAAGTAAGAGGTCAATATTGTGAATTCAAAGAATGAATGATGAGGAGAAATGAGAAGTTAATGTGATATGAAGACTGATTATTGTGGAAGCAGATTTGAAGGATGATTAGAGATCATTGAGAAGCAACAGAGCAATATTTGATCAAGGAGGATCTAATGATGCTAAACAGAGAAATTTAGTTGCATCTTGTTCAAGTCAATTCATTGTTGCTTTCTAACCATTGTAGCAGTGATTTCAAATCTCTTAACTTAGTTGGTTTAATAGCCATTTTGTAAATCCTCTAACAAGGTGATAGTTCTGTTGAATTGTTCTAAAGACCTCTAGCAAGGCCACTCCTAGTAGGGTGATTAAATCCTCTAACAAGGTCACACCTAACCGTGTGTATTGAAACCTTTGTAGCAGTGATTTTAAATCTCTTAAGGATAAAGGTAAGAAAACATATTTTATGGCAAAATATTCCAATGAGTCTGATGATGAAGAAGAAGATGAAATTGTCTACATTGTTGTAAAAGATGAATCTGATAATGATGAGGAAATGGCACTAATTTCTCATATGAGAAAAAATGATACATGGATCATAGATAGTGGTTGTTCTCATCACATGACTGGTGATAAAACTAAGTTTGAATATTTTAAAGACTATGATGGTGGTAGTGTAAGATTTGGTAACAATGAACCTTGTTTGCAATAACATAACTGAAATTTCTCCATCCTTAACCCAAAAAATTATGACCACATTTAATTAAATCAATGGTTGCATTACCAATAACACATCTAGATTTCTTTGCAATGTTGGCATTCTTTGGAATGGATGCAACTATCCTCCTTACAAACTGTACAATTGACCAATTTTCAAAAAAATGAAAATAGTATTTGATCTTCATGATGTGCATAGTTTGTAGTCAAAAACATCAAAAAGAATTAGAAAAAAAATCACTACGTGAATCTAGAAAAGAAAAAAAATGACTTTGATTTGTCTTTAGTGAATATTGTCTAGAAATTAGCCTATCCCCTTTTGAATTTCATTATGTTTTAATACACAATTTGAATTAGTTGGTCAAGTAGATCTATGAAAACCACAAATAGAATGGTATTTAATAGAATGCATTAAATTTTGAAATTGATACAAGCTTTGAATACATAGAGCTAACATGAATTTGGTTGTATGGGGGAAGAGATTATATATGAACATAGAGTGTCATATTTATAGGATAAGAATGTAATTTTTAATAAGTCTAGAGAAACACATTGAAAATATAAAAATATGTGTCTTATTTCTATGTTATTTTAATGATAATTGAAGTTATAAATAAATGGGAAGAGTATTTTTAAATAAATGGAAAATAATCCACACATTTCTATAGAGAATATTATACAAGATACTTTTACATGATCACAACTAGCAAGTATCATTACCACATTTTACAACGGTATTCAGTGAAACCAAAGAAAAGTGAGAAGAATACATGACAAAATCCCAATGCACATGGAAAGCTTGATTGGTAGTTCTTTTTGAAATCAAGGTTCCTTGAATTTGCATATGAAGATTACATCCCTTGTTGTAACAAGGACTAGTAGGTTCATTCACAAGGTTTAGCCAATTTTTAACTTCTCTTACAATGAATCTATACTAGCACTTGTACCTGCAAGTCCAAGATTAAGCTGATTGTTTGGTTCGAGATTGTAGAGACAATTCCTCCCTAATATTAACTCATAATTTCATCAGTGTTCACAAGTGCTACATGAGATACAACATGTTGTTAGAGGCTATTTGTCTTCCTAGTGTGTTGGATGCTAACTTGAATCATGTCTTACATCTTTTCTTTGTTTTTGATTTTCTCTTAGAGCTCAGGAGGTACGCTTATTAATTCATTATTTGTTGATCATGAGAATGAGGCAACCTTGGTTCATTTCAATCATCAAGTGAACATGAATAGAAAAACAAATGTAGAATGTTAATATCGAATAAATTTTAGAAAATGAAACATAAGTGAGCAGTTGAATTGCTTTAAAAGAACTGAAGTCAATATTTGTGGCATTTGTAGGTTAAGTCCATAATTTTTTGTCAAAGAAACTATTTGAAGACCAACAATTGGTAGCAACCCTAATTTATTAGACATGACAATGAAAAGAATCTTAAATTATTAAGAACTTTGTAATTATAATTGATTAAGATAATTAAAGTTTATGTAACTGGAAAACAAAGTTTCTCTATAGTTTGGAGCAATGTACAGACCCTCATTAAATTTTGGAAAAGAGTGATTTATGTCTGGAAACTTTTTTTAAAAATAATATTTAAATTAGTTTTTGGTTGGGTAATATTACATTTCTGAGAGCTACAATGGCAAGAAAAGATCATTGTGACGTAATGATTTGCTAGGAAGCTGGCAAGAGGATAGAAGAAAAGGTGGGAATATGCATGTCAGTATAGACAGGCCTGAATATTTGAGGAACACTATGGTAGTATTGGGTGAGGTCATATATAGGCATTACATCTAATGTTACATTTTGATTTCAGATTTCAGCTATACATTTTTTTGTCAAAAGAAACACAATAGAAAGGGCAAGTATAAATTTACAATGTGTGTGTGTGTGTGTGTGTGTGTGTGTGTGTGTACATATGTATGTATGTATGTATGTATGTATGTTCCTATTAACACTGAAATGTGGTCTCCAACTTGGATTGTTTTCTCTATTTCATGCCACAAATTGTCCCTTTTGAAACAAGGCTTGACAAACAATAAAAAAGGTTGAGTTGGGTTTTCCTGCTCTTCCTCCTGTGAAGGAATATCAAAGAGGGGCTAAACCTTACCCTTTGATTTCCTCTTCTGCTGACTGGCACCATTTTCCTTGAGAAGCCACATTATAGGCGTAAATAATGTAATATTTTAAAAGGAAGCCACAAAGATGGAGAATGTGTATTTGAAAATTCTAAACACATAAAAATTAATACATTCAAGTAGTAATTTGAGATGCAGCTCCATGGCAGAAAGCAAAAATGTATTAAACATAACTTCCATAAGTTCTTCTACAATGCTGCTAGTGGTATTAAATGTAAAGGAAGGATTTGGTGTAATGTTTTTGCTTGCATATTTACAAAACTAGTCATCAGCCCATCTAACACCATGTTTGACTCTAAGATAATATGCACCATCTAGACCCCTCCCTCCAAATTTATTCCTACCAATTCTTAGCATAGAAGATCCAATAGATAGGAGTTCAAAGTATAAATAAATTGAACATATTTTGTTTTTAAAAAATAATAATAGTAAATACGTACATTTTAACTAAGCACACTTAATAATATCGACATCACATATCACTTTTCTGAAATATCTATGGATATGTCATAGAAGGGGAGATATTTTCAGGAGCAACGCCACCGTAGAAAATGAGAAAGTTTTAATACAAAAACCAGAACCCATGGTAGCATCTAAGCATACCAATCTGCCCTGATTTCTCCTTATCCAACCAAGCTAACTAGTTTTATATTTGAATAGCCATTCGACATCCCTGTTAGTAGAGAAATAGGTTCCAAACGTGAAAAAAATGTGAACAATGCACTTGACGATGAAAAAGCAATCCAGGCATGCTATGTTGATTCAGATGATAGACATACTTTAGCTAATTCAAGGCATAAGGTTAAAGAGGAGGAAAAAGATGGAGAGGGGTGGTTTGAGGCATAGAATGGGCATTATAGTAGTTGTACTACATGTAAAAAAGCCCTTTCCCCTTTCTATAGTGATGGTGACGGTGATGGCCTAGCAATTATTGAGTGCTACCAACCCATACTATGCACCCAAACATACACGGATCACTTTCTTGAAATAAAGAGAGGTCTCCAGATTTTCCACTATCCATGCTTAGATTCAATGTTCTAAAGATCACAACAACAGTAAATAGCTAAATAGCTCAGTGGCTCATGCCTATGCGATTGTCCAAAACACTGGCCAGAAGACAATCCAAGCAGCTCCATCTCAAGCAGCTTCATCTCAAGTAGCTCTATGTTGAGCCTCTACTAATCTAACTCTTGGATTGAACCATTTGTCGAGCTGAATAGGACATTTCCTAGCAAGGGAACCCCAGATAAGTAGCCTCAGCTAAAAATAATGGCTTGTTTATCCATCATCTCTAATCTTACATTCTGGGATGGCCAAGGGTAGTCCAGGGCAGCTAAGTGATAATGGATGAGAATGACAAGTTTGTTAATTTTGACATTGATACCCTCCTTGGATAGTTAGACTAGCCATCTTTCTCAATTATAAAAAATTGGGTGGAAGATGATTTGAATCATAGAATTCATTGTTTTAAAGTGATATACTATTATTAGTTGTAATAATGTATCAACATTATTGTCACTTTTGAAAAATGTTCTATATCATGTGCCTATACAAAAGTTAATTTGGTGGACGATTATTTTTCTAATCAATGTGTTAGGGAAAAGGATGAGGTAATCAATGTGTTATGGAAAAAGATAAGGTCACATTGTAGGAGGATTCCAAGTTGGTAGCTTATGTCATAGTCTTTCTTAGGTTTGATACAACTCACGAAAATGGAATAAATATTCATATTAACTGTTTATTAAAATGAATATTTTCATGACTACCTTCATGTTGAAATGATTATTGGGAGTCTCAATCATAGGTGCTTGCACACTTTTTAGGTATCCTTTCACTAAATTTTATTTTATCTCCTATGTTTTTGTTGTATGCCCTATTGCTATGAAAATTTGGAAATAAGAGTTAATAACCAATGTGTAGAGGTAATTAACTATGACCATTTGAAGGTAAAAGCCACTATTTGGAGGCTTCTAGTCAAAAGGTATTCCCAAACTTTATATTGAGAAATTGCATGGATGGATCCCAAAAATTACTAAAAATTTTTCCAAAAAAGAAAGATGGCAATGTAGTGGTGTTTGGTAGGAAGGTGGCAATTAATGAGAACCTCATTGCAAATATCACTACTTTATTGCTTGAGGGTATCAAGTTCTATAAGGATAGGAAGTATTCTTATATGGTAGAAATCTTTGAAGATATATGTGGAAAGTGGTGATTTAGTGAATGTCTCAAAGAGAAGCTATGTTACCTCAAAGATAAAATTGGTTTGCAAGGAGCTATTGAAAGTTGTTATGGAGTATATTACTTCAGATGGAAGATTTGCCAAAGTCTTTGACCATCATTTTGTTCTCCAAAATTATTTTAGGTGCCAAGTAAGGGTTTCAATCCAATTATACTTCCTCTTCCTTATAAGATGGAATTAAAGAAAAGGAAAGAGTCTACAACACAATGGTAAATTGTGAGCCTCTTATGTAGTGCCTCTCATGTTTACAGTATGAACCTTATTATATTTTGATTCGAGAGATACATGATACTCATGTTATGTTACTTTTGAGATGACCTAAGGGTTGGATGTTATACCTTGATTTTAGTATTATAGATGTTTTACTGCTATGGTGTTTAGTTTATCATATTTGCATGTCAATGCCATTTTGAGATGACAGTATGTTTTATGATGATATTTGGTTATTTGGTATTTGGAGATATCTTTGATTATGTTATGCAATAGATTTTATGCTATGGACATTTACTTCATTCTTGCTTCATTATGTTTTATGCGAACATGAGTGATGTAAATAGATTATATCAATATAATAGAATAAATGGTTAAATTAGTTATTCAATGCATTTATTTCTTCGACTATGTTATTATATGCAATTGCACTTGATAATTTGTTTTAGTATGCAAGATTTATATACCTAGTAGTGGCACATGAAGTTAGTGATTCAGTCATTCATATTTTACCAATGTCGTCCTTGTATGGTCGACATATTTTTTAAATGCTTAATTGAATTTTTCAATGATTTGTTAAATCTAGACTCATTTGCATTATGTGATAGACCAGTGAGTGTATCTGTGCATTTAGAGTTTCGTATTGTCACAAAGTTGTTAAGATTTTTTGTGATTTTGGTTTTGGGGTTTTTGAGCTTTATTTATTTGATTTTTAATTTCTGACAGCTTTTCCATAGATGAATTCCAATTACTTGGAATAGCTTATTTTCGTTTGGGTCGATTCAAAGTCTAGCTAGTCTAACTGGCTATTTATCCTAACCAATTATTCACTAAAAAAGTGAGTAAGTATTGAAAGAGGAATTTAAATTCTCACTTCTCACTTTTGCAATTTGGAAAATTGATAGCTTTTTCTGAAATCCTTTTTCTAAAGGATTGATTTTATGTTCATTGTGAGAGCTACAGGCATGGGATCTTTGCGAGGATGGACTCGTTGGATCTATCTCCAGGAGACGTTGCTTTTTCATCAATTTTGATCGTATTTGAAGATTATTTATTTTACCTGGTTGTTTTGCATTTTAGCTCTTTTGTTGCCAGGTAGGGCTCTTTCATTTTCATGTTTTAGCTTTATTTCTAGTATTGTTTCTAGTAGCTATTTGTTTGGAGGCTAAGAACTAGTGTTCTGGCTCACTTATGTTTGTTGGTTTTGCTTGGTTGGTCAGGTATGAATATTTTCCCAATTTTTAGAATGAGGGTTTGGGGTTTCACATCGCTATGCTATTCATTTTTGCATACAATGTCCAAATCTAAATTTTATTGAATATTTTGAGGCTTTTGTTCCCTAAGACCAAATGGGTTTTTATTTTGAAGTTTTCCAATTTTGGATTTTTTACCTTATTTTTCTTGTTGTCTTGTTGGTCATGGACCTAGATCATCCATTAGGATACAAGTTAGATCATTGATGCACTTTTATGTTGCATTGGGATGTGTGTCACATCCGTCGTCCTGAGCTTATTTTTGATTGAGTGATCTTTTTCTTGTGTTCTCATCCAGCCCTTCTATAATGATCTTGATGATGGTGGTACACCACACATGAGTACGTATGCATACATTTGTTGGGCAACTTGCAAGTCCCAATCTTTCGTGGTACTTCTAGGAGTTATGATCATTTGGGGTTGGGTTGGGAATGTGCATGCCTATGGGCACTCATCATTGGATGAACATGGGTAGGGGAGGGTAGCATATGGAGGGGGCTTCTATCTCATATCCTAGTGATCATTATGCCCAGAGGGTTAGCAAAGGAAGCTTTAATCAAGTGATAACTAAATAAAACACTGGGTAGTAATAAAACTTAAGATAATAAAAATGTTTTGGGCTAGAGCCTTTCATTGAGGAGTTGAAACTTCACGATATGAGCCTAGGCTTTCCAATGCCAAGCAACTCTCCATGATGTCATCCCTTACATAGTAACCTTTGAATGTTTAATTGGGACATATAGTACTTGCATTATCCCATGTTCTTGGTTTCAGGCATCATTACTGTTTGGCATGAGCGTTAGCCTTGGACATTTGCTTTATGTGTGTTTGTGGTTGGTTCATTATCTCCATCAACATGGTAGGAGTGGACCTACAAGTTTCACGTGGTTGGCAGGTGTAGCTACCTATACCACTATGGGGGACTAGTGTATAGAGACAGTCCATTGTCCTAGTGCGACTGTTGTTGGATGTTTTCACTTGGTACTTCAAGTTCTGGAGTATGCTTTCTTATGAATTACACTTTCATTGGAATGTGTGTATATCATGTTTAGATGATGTTAGTTTATTGACGCATTCCCTTATTATGATGTTTATCAAATGAATAGATGATGTTATCTTCTTAGTTGGAGTATCTATTGCTTTTGGTTTAGCATGTTAGATTTTTTGTTCTTATGATGTTAGTTTATTGATGCATTCCCTTATTATGATGTTTAGAAAATGATTAGATGATGTTATCTTCTTAGTTGGAGTATCTATTGCTTTTGGTTTAGCATGTTAGATTTCTCATTCTAACTTTAGCTTAGCCTTATACACCCAGTTATAGTTGGCCACATTAATACCCTTGGGTAATTCCACTGATTCCCAAGTTTTATCATTTCTCAACAAATCATACTCACTTTGGATAGCTTTTTCTCATTCACATTTTCTTGTATCCTCATCATATTTTTTAGGATCATTGGTCTTAATTATGATCTACATTATAGTGATCATATATTGATTAGATGGGTTATAATGTACAACATCTCTTCTTATATACAAAATAGAGAGAGAGGGAGCATTAATGAGGTGTATTGGTATGCATAATTACCTTCCCTAAAATTTAAATTTATAGGCAATAAAATGATAATAAAAATCTACATGCTCATTGAGAAATGCATAATATTAGAATAAATAATTAATTTAATTACGGTGATTAAATTAACTTTACTCTCTTCTTAAGATTTCCCTTTATGCACTTTCATTGTCATTTAATAATCAAATATTAATTACTAAATATCTTTTACCTCTTAGGGTTTCCCCTTTAGGTTTTATGATCTCCTTCTATTAGGATTGATCCATTGTATTTTTTTCTCATTCTTTTAGTCTGATAATACAATCTTGCATATTGATAGAGTCAACCCCTTGCCTTCTCTTGTGTTTTGCTTCTCTGTGATAGGTTTTTGCATGTAGGTGTTCTATGATATCTATGGATTTGTATTTTCTCAAATCCTTCACATAATAATATGTTGTGCCTAAGTTGAACTTGAGCATCACAAAGATGTGAAAACCTATTTAATCTAACAACAAGATGTTTAAATTAATTTCTATTTTCTACGACTTTATTTGATATAGAACAAAGATAAGCTATGGAAAATGTCAACTTCCTTATCTATTTTTTTGGACCACATGACATAAAACATTAATCAAATAATTTTTAAATTTACCAACCACCTCATGACCCCAATGACCTTCTTCTCTACAATAAATGCTACATGGAATATCCATCATATATAACATGGTGTAAATGAATAATTACATTGAATACAATGTTAAAAATACTTGTAGATAAAAAAGAAGTCCAAATTTTACCAAAAGGATCTACATGGTAAATGTTTTAGTGGGGAAGACTATTTCGTAGGATTTATGATTAAAAAAGAATTTGGAGAAACCAATGCTAAATAAAGTTAAAAATTAATGACAATGATAGGTTGAAAACCTTTGTAGAATGTTCAACATTATACAAAACCACCATTAAAATGAGCATGAGTACATAAATATACATAAACAACTTAAGAGCCATATTGAAATCACAAAGAAAACTATCGATTCAATTAGTGATTTAGGGCATAAGTTATAGATGGAATCAAAAGTTTTTTGTATTAATCATCTGACATTAGTTATTATTTGGGATGGGTGAGCTCTCTACACTTGAAATGTATCATATCAATTTTGTATAGCCATTTTTTCCACATAGTTAATGATAAATTGGCTCTTAATTTGAACTATTATTTTTTATAGTAAGTGGAATGTGTGTGTGTGTGTGTGTGTTAGAAATATTAATCTTTCCTTGGATGTATTTAATTTTGGATATTCCAAGGATCCCTAAATGTAGTTTGTCTCATTTTACACATGTGGAGCACATGTCATTTACTTGTCCTCTAGTCCACATGTGAGGACAACTCACTAAGGAATTTAGTTTATCCTCCTTAAGAGGATCTTTACACTTTGCACACACTTATTATGAATGTGGCATTCATAGAAATGAGAGTTACACATGCAAACACATGCAACTCCTTTATCATCTCTTTAAAAGAGATGCTTCTTTCTCTTTCTTCTACACGCATCACCTTGATGTTATTGTATTGAGATATTTTGCTCCACCACTTTCTCTATCTCTTCTCTCTAGGCATTTGCCTTCATTCATAATACTCACAAGGGGTTTTCTTTGCTTTCCCCTTTCAAATCATTGTCTCCATTGTTGATCTACTTTGGTGTATTCTCTTGGATCATGTTTATCTCATGGTAATATTATTTCTGGCTTAACTCACTTGGATTGTTTTCTTTTCCTAGCTCAAGTTTATCATTTCTTATATGGTATTAGAACTTGGTTACTAATCCTTGTTTTGATTTTTATTGTTGAAGGTTGCCATTCATTGGAGCACACCTTATTTGGAGACATTATTGAAAGAAGAAATTTTGGTTGTGATTTTTAGCTCATTCTAGCATCTTGTGTGTGTGGGTTTTTATTATTTTTTATCATTTTTTCTAACCCTCTTTGGAAGGCTTGCTACCAAAGGGTATTTCTATTTTTTTTCTTGTCTTAACAAGTAGCATTTCAAAATTAATTTTTAATAGTTTTTTTTTATCATTTAGTGTGCAAATTGTGTTCACTACTTAAAATTGTTAAATTTAAAAAAAAAATTACAATATTTAAAATTATTAAATAAAAAAATTATTACTTCCCTAATATTTTCATTGCAAGGAACACTTCATAATCCTAAGTGTGATTATATTTTTTATTCGAGTTACACTTGTTGGTTAAATCTATTTCATATATCTTTTTAAAATAATTAATTAATTTAATATCTTCTCTTATCTAACTTTTTTTAAATCTTTAATTAAAAAAAAATAGCATTTATGTGCCTTTCTATTATATTCAAATCTGATCTCCTATCTTTTTAGAACATTTTCTTTCTTTTCCCTATTTTTTTCTCTGCTCACCTCATGTATTTAAGATTGGTCTGTGTTCTTGCTCTAGTTTTCAATTTTTTTTAGAGCTTAGTGTTCTTACTTGGTGTCATTCTTGCACCTTCTTTCTCCAAGCTTCCCTGGGGCTTTCTCACCCTTTGTTGCTACCCTTTATTCTTTATTTTATTATTGTTGCTAGAGCCTCATGTGGATGTATCCTCACCTGTGGCTTCTCTCTTCTCATGTGTCATGCTCTGCATGTTACTTTGTACACCTACCAATACTATTGAGTGTCAAGCCTCCTTGCTCCTCACATGCTAAGTCGACATCTTCAATTCCTCTGCATGTCATGCCTCTTCCTCTTGCATGAAGCTATGCTCTCGCCCTTATTGTTTACCATCCCTGCTACCTACGTGAATGATCTCTAGCCTTGTTGTTTGACATTGTTGTCTGGTCTCCTTCCCTGTAGCTCTCCTTCTCCTTGTTGGTCTCCTATTCTCACAATTGCTCTTGTTGGTTTCACTCTCTCTTTCACGGGTTATTTGTACATTGTGTCCCCTCCCCATTGCTCTCCTCCTTCACTCCCATGAACCTATCAATCAGAACTGCCTTCTCCCCTTGTAGCTTGCTCCTTCTCCTCTTGGGTGAGTCGACCAACTTGCAACTGTTGTCACTTCTCTTGCCTAAGTTGCCACTAAAGTAACTCCTCCCTCTTTTCCTCCCACACAAACCCTATTTTCTACCACTATTATAATGTATTTGCATCATTTTTTACAAGTTTTTTTGAAAAAGAAAACTTATCTCAAGTGTTTCTTTTGGCTAACTATGATTTCATTCAGATAAGTCAGTCTGTTATAATGTATTCACATCATTAGTATTCCTTAGTTTGCAGGATAACTATTATTTTAGTAACTTTTTTTTTTCCAAATAGATTGGGAGCATTAATTTGTTAGGAGGTAATATCTCTCATTTTAGTAATTTTATTTATCATTGTCTCTTTTTTTATTCAGAAAGTAAAGATTAACCCCTTTTCATTCACTTTTTATTTTAAGCCTTTAATACGTGATTTTTTTTTTACAACTAAATCAAACCCACATATAAAAGTAACTTTTGGTATTTTTTTTTCTTTCCATTCTTTATTTATAATGAGGTTTGTAAGATATTAATCTTTCATTTCCTCTATACGTTTTTATTAAAGTTTTAAAATTTAAAAAAAATAAAAATAAAAATAAAAAATAAAAAACTTGTAAGTAGCAATATAGTTTTTTTTAAAGCTTTATCCATATAACAAAAGGGAAGTTCATTTTTCCATTCCAAAGTTTTTTTTTAATTTGTAATCATGTCAACTCTCATTTTGGAAATTAAGCTTAATAGTTCAAACTATCATTCATGGAAGACTCATATTTCTTTCATTTTTTGTTTTAAGCACATGTTAGACATAGCCACTAATCCTTCTATTGAACCTGGTTCAACAACCACCCAAGATGAAAAAGATGCTTGAAAAATTAAAAAAGAAGAAGCTTTAGGTTTAATTGGTATTTTGATCATTCCTTATTTATATGTATTAATTGCAAATTGTCCCAAAGCTCATGAAGCCTGGATAATTCTGCAAACCACTTATGACAATGTAGATGAATCCTACAAAATATAGTTGTGGGATCAACTTGAAGACCACAGGTGTACAAATTTCAAAACCATGGATGAATTTCTATTTAAATTTGATGCTATTAAAAGTCATTTAGTTACTTTAGGTGTTTAGCTAGTTGACATTTGATTAACTCATATTATTCTTAAAAAGTGTCTTCCTAGACAATTTTAGCATTTTATAACTAATATACATGCTCAACTTGCAATTCTTACTTTAACTACTCAATTGACTTATGTTATTTTTCAAAATTTATTGCGATAGGAAGAAGTTAAGCTAATTCAATTTGGTACTCTTACATCAAGTGAACATGCATTTATGTCTAGGAATTCAAATAATAATAACTTTCATGCAAATAATAATAAGCATAATCATAATCATAACAACTCTAATTATTCAAATAGCAAATCTAATGTTGAACATAACAATAATAATGATAACCATATTAACAATCATAATACTTCCAACTATAATAATAATAATCAAAGGAATCATTCAAACTCCAAACCTCATTGTACTTATTGTGGCAAAGATGGTCATGTTGTTAGTAATTATTTTTAAAATAAAAAAGATAAGCAACCTGTCAATAACAATAATAAAAAATCTCATCCATCTCGTCAAGCTTTTACTATTAGTTACAATAATTCTAAACACTTAGAATGGATTATTGATATCGGTGCTTTTCAACATGTTACATCTCATAAAGAAGCATTTGATTCTTTGCAACCCAATCCTTCTAATATTCCAATTCAATTAGCTAATCATCATAGTTGTCAAGTTGAAGGATTTGGTCATGTTAGTGTTCCAAATAGAAAATTACACGATGTTCTTTATGTTCCTGATTTAAAATGCAATCTTCTTTCTGTTGTTAAATTATGTCAAGAATATAAATTTGAAATTTATAGGGGCGTTCTCTAATATTGATCCTAACATTAATGAATTTTTTGCTAATGCTAGGTTAGGCCATGATATCTTATTTAAATTTTTTGGGTTCACCTCTTCAAGACACTCTTTGCACAAAGATATTGCTTTTAATATCAAGCATGAAAAGCTTGCTCATTTGAATATTGATTGTATCTCATCTAATATGGTTGAAAATTCGCCTCCTATTGCTCCATCTAAGATTGCATGTACTAGGTACATGAGTGGAAAAATGCAAAATATAAAAGGTTATCAAGCTTATAATCCTATTATTAACAAAGTGCAAATAGCAAGAAATTCTTGTATTGCAGAAAATGATGTGCATGATTCTTCTAATGCTCAAAATGAACAATTTACTAGAAGCATAATTGTGTTAGTGGAGGACCAACCTCCTTCTCTAAACCCTATGCCTCATATATCTACCTTTATTCCACCTATTATTTGTTACAGTGGTAATGGCACTGATGCATTTATAGATAATGGTAATAATGCTAATGTTGATACAAATGATATATTCATAAATCATGACTCTAATTCTAGTAATAAATGTATTAAGAAAAAAACTAAATGGTTTCAAAAATTACTTAGTAAAAGAGATTAATTTCTAGAATAGGTGGGCTTCAACCTAGGAGGATTACTTAATGAAAATATGTTTTGATGTTTTATCTTACAAATTCTAATGATTCTCATTCATCATCTTTCACATTTCTCTTTAGTATGTTGTCAATCCTAGAAATTATGTTGATTTTGTCATTGGATGGTACTTTTCTTCAAATAATTATGTTCTATTAACTATTGACTTTCTATGACTTTTATATGATCTTAATTATATTTGCATGATTTCATACCATGATATTTTAGGTATATATTTTGTGTATATAAATGGGGGACCACATATATATCCTAATAAATATACAAATTATTGTCTCTTTTGTGACTTGTCAATTATGAGTGCTTTCTTATATATTTCACATATCTAAGGGCCCGTTTGGCTCCGGGAATAAGAATAGCTATTCTAGAATTAAAAATGGGGCTATGTATTCCTCTTCTCTATTTGGTTCAGCCAATATTTGATGGGGAATTTGTGGACCTCAAAATTTATGTTTTGTAAAATAAATAAAACTGGAATAGGAATATGTATTCCAATAACACCTATTTGGGTGGAATTGCAAAACCTCATTTTTGGGCCAAAATTGGAATATGTATTCTTATTTTTCTTCATATTTCAATTCTGATTTGGTGCATCCAAACGAAGAATTCAAAATTTTAAGAATTTACATATGTCTATTCTACTTGTATTCTCGTTGCCAAACGGGCCCTAAATATTTTTTTTCACTCTTTCTTATTCCTTGGGATTGTGAGTTACTATACACTATTTCCTTCAACATTTCTTTTGTTCTACTGATTGGCACATAGGTACAGTTTATGCTCTTCTAGCATCATTTTTATTCCCATGTTGGTACTTTATGGTTTATACCATTTATTCTTGGAGTTTCCCTCCAATTTCAATTAATCTGACCCATCTTGAAGGCATTTTACTCTTCTTTGAAGGAAATCTATTGTTAATACTCATACTCCATCCCTTTGGTATCTTTCAAATCATGTCATTTAATGTTTTGCATACTTCATTGCTTAAATCATGAGTCATGTAGGTTATGGATTGATCACCCATTAAATTGCAGTGACATGACTTATTAGTGGACTATCTATATCCACGTGATTGGTACATTGTTGGTGTTGGTTTTATTAATTGGCCTTGTCTATGCTCATCTGTGTCTTGCATATTTATTTCTTGAGAACTTTGATAACATATTTTTTCTTTAAAGAATATGATTTATCTTGATTATTTTACATTTATATTTATCACTCTATTCCAATTTGCTCTATGTGAGTGTACTTATACTTACAAATTTTCTAACTTCAATATAAGATAAAATTCTCCTTCTGGATTGTTTCCTTGTCTCTTTTTTCAAGTAACACACCATGGCACATATAAGACATCATTATTTTTTGTACATATCCTATGCCACATGAATCCACTTGAAGATGTATCACGCTTGAAGGAATGTCCACTTCTCTTGGCTCTTCAATAATGTAGTTGTGCTAATATGAGACCTCTTGTATGATTGAAGATATTCAAAAAAAAATCAAGTTGTACTATTGTAAATTAGGTTTAACTCCCTTTGATGTAATCTTCGCAAGTAAAGATTAAAGGGGGTGTTAGAAATACTAATCTTTCCTTGGATGTATTTCATTTGGGATATTCCAAGGATCCCTAAATGTAGTTTATCCCACTGTACACATGTGGAGTACATCTCATTTACTTGTCCTCTAGTCCACATGTGAGGAAAACTCATTTTATAATTCCTTTTATTAAAGAATTTAGTTTATCCTCCGTAAGAGGGTCTTGATACTTTGCACACACTTATTATGAATGTGGCATTCATAGAAATGGGAGTTACACATGCAAACACATGCAACTCCTTTCTCATCTCTTTAAAAGAGATGCTTCTTTCTTTTTCTTCTACACACATCACCTTCATGTTATTGTATTGAGCTATTTTGCTCCACCACTTTCACTCTCTCTTCACTCTAGGTATTTTCCTTCATTCATAATAATCAAAAGGTATTTTCTTTGATTTCCCCTTTCAAATCCTTGTCTCCATTGTTGATTCACTTTGGTGTATGCTCTTGGATCTTGTTTATCTCATGGTAACATTTTTTCTCGCTTAACTCACTTGAATTTTTTTTTGTTCTAGGTTGCTCTATTTGTGTGTGTGTGTGTGTGTGTGTGTGCGCGCGTGCATGCGTGCGTGCGTGCGTGCGTGTCTGTGTCTGTGTGTCTTAATTGTGTTTATTTATAAAAATTGAGCACTATTTTATTTTAGGTTATTTTACTTATCTAAGAATATATTTTATTACACAAAATAGTTTTATTAGTAATAGATACAAGCATATGTAAATTTTAATATTTCATTAAGAAATATTTTAGTGATATTTCTAAAAATAACATAACTTCAAACTAGTAATACATATATTTTCAATAGTACATTCTCTAGTTGAATAAAAATCTTATCTAATAGAAATATCTAGTTGCCTCTTTTCCATTCAATTAAAAAGTCTTACCAATAGTAACATATTATATAAAAGGCTGAAATAATATTTTTTAGTAAGCATCTCTAAAACATTAGAGAATATTTTTAGGGACAACAACAATCTTATTCTTCATTATTTAGAAGAAAACTATAATGCATAGAACATGAAATATATTAAAGACAAAGTTATAGTTCAATTGATTGAGCGGAATCAATAAAAGATATGGTTTATATTTTCATCACATCACCTTTCTAAACTTTGATCGTTAAAAGTTACAATAAAAAAATGATAAATCCAAAATAATACCTCAAGCAACATGAAAATAATAGAGGATGAGGATACGACCAATGAAAACAAGGTTCAGGATATCTTTATTAGTGGTTAGGTAATGCCTTGCTAGGGAACCCAAAAGAAATTAACCTAAAGTTTCACTAAGTTTGTCAAACTTTTTTTTTGAAAGATAATAAACAACAAGAGATAATATATAGTAAAAGCAATAACACACATACATACAACCATCATAAACAAATTACATCTCTTAAGGGTCCCATGACATGGAATCACATTTAAATTTTATTAATACTAAATCTAAGATATAACCAAAATCCACATCATGGAATAATCACAAGTACGAATCCAATAAATAATATACAATTATAAAGGATGTCATTTGGCATAACTATAATGCATAATCATCCACTATACAAATCATATGGTATGAAAAGCTCAAAGAATATACGTCATCAATAATAAACAACATCTCACAAGATATCTAGTAATCAAGTACAGTATTTTAGAGTATAACCATCCAATAGAAAGCACAAGGTCAGAAAGAAAGGATCAACTGCACAAGGACATCCAGCATTGGCATCTAGCTATCGAATCTCAATGGTATAAGAAAAATGCACTACCACTCGACCTCATGGTGACCTAAATGGCCCACTCCCACCATTTTGAGGAGATAAAATCAAGTCCCAAATAGATAATAGACCTCAAGTCATAACCAACATCTAGGTCAAAGAACCACCTAAAAGCAAACTATCTCAAAGGGTACCAAGACACAAGTATCATCTAAACCCAAAGGCAAAAAAGACATGTAGGAAATCTACCATGTAAGTAGGTAACTATCATTGCATGAGCCAACTCTAAGGTTACCCTGATAGCCTCTCTGGACTCTGTCCCCCTAGAGTCTCTATGTGGCAGTAGTATCCTTCTGTACAGACAAGGCATACTAACGAAGTGAGGTTGCAACCAAGCATCCTCTCTACTCCCATCCTATCCTATACTAGCACTCAAGGAATGGAGAAGGAAAACCAATTAATCTTATTAATTTAGTTTTAGACCCATTTAATAAAATGTTATCACTTATTAAAACAACTTACAATGGGTTAGCCAGGCGGCCACTCTAGGTTCTAGCCTCCATTGCAAGCCACTTTCCAACATATACATAGATTACCTACCCTAGGTTCATTAAAGTAAAAATCATAGAATCGTAGTTTTCACCTCAGTCCTTTACAAGCAATTAGAAAGCACATATAGATAAAACACAACACTCACCTCAATCATTTACAAGCAATTGGAAAGCACCTAAAGATAAAACATAGTATTCACCTCAATCCTTTACAAGAAACTAGAAAGTAGCTAAAGATAAATCACAATAATCACCTCAATCCTATACAAGGAACTGGAAAGCATCCAAAAGACAAGTGATCAAAAATAAAAAGATTGCATTGGGAAAAATCACCATAATCACCTTAGTTCTATACAAGCAACTGGAAAGCATTAACAATCAACATATCAACCTCATCATAGAAACATGTTACACATCACCATGGTCAGGTATAAAAGATCGTATACATAACATTATCACAGAAAAAACACCCCCAAGCCACTGGTATACATCCTGATTGGTTAGAGAACTAAGTCAAACCTTAAACCCACACAATACAACATACATCTCATCAAGTATTTAAACAAGTGTTTTCATAGTTCATTTTGTTTTCAAAACACAAAGGTTCGATATAAAATTAGGGTTTCAATTTTCATTACCAAAGTATCAAAATTACTAAGGTTTTTGAATTAGCAAATGATATAATAAAATTCCCCTAATAATAGCAATCATTTTCATATAAAATTGAATTGTCAATTAAAAATCCAAGTTTACTAAAACAATCATTTTCTGAATTGTAATTCTCAAATTTACCTTCCAAATATATTTTAACAATTAAAAATTTAATTTAAAACAATTAAAAAATAATAATCATGAAATTACTAATGATAATAATCATTTATTAAATTATTAATAAAATAATTATTATTAATAATCTAAAAGTATTAATAACATTTTATATTTAATAATTTATTAAGATTGAATGTATTTAATTAACATATATTAAAATTGAAATAAATTAAAACAATTAATAAAATCTTACCTCTAAATGTTTTAAAGCCCATCAGCTCACATTGCTACCAGCAATGCTAGCTACCTAAGCAGCCTTGGCTATTGTAGCAGCTATGCTGCTATCAACACCCCTAGTTGCCTTCGCAGCTAGCAACCACAACCTCAAAGGAAGGGACAAGATGGGAAGGTGATTGTCTTGATGTCCTCTTTCAAAAAAAATTAATATATTTTTTAAAAGTGAAAATAAAAAAACATCGCTTTCTTTCCCCACCTCACATAAAAATAAAAACCACAATTTTTTCCAAAAACAAAATAATATGTGATAAAAATTATCATAGTAAATTCTTTTATTGTGGTAATTTTTATTATTATTTTTTTTATAAAATTTCCTTAATAGCTCTGTTAGGGAAAACACAAACAATGAGTTGAATTTTGCATATCAAATTTTGATCCCTTTTTGAAACCCTACCTGTATTCAAATTTATCAAATTACGAATCTCTAAAATTACAAAATGATGATTTCAAAATCATTAACTTGTTTACAAAGGTTTCTGAATGAAGAACAATCAAATTCTCAAACAAGGTTTTTAGATTTAAATCACATGTAATTCAATAATGGAAATCAATTTCCTTAAACAAAATTTTTAATCCAAAAGAATTTTGGAATAGATTCATCAATCATGAAGAAGATAGATATTTCAAAGAATGAATCTACTATGTAAAGACCCACAAGATCCTACCTACATCTGATGCTAAGCAATCAGATGCAGAGAGCTCACAAGCAATTCCCTTTTTCCTTTTGAACCCTCTTCCCAAAAAAATGGCTCTTCCAAACTTGTATATGGAGAAATGAGCTATGATTTCCTAATAAAGAGCTTTCCCCAGATTAGGGCTTCAATTTCACAATCATGCAAAACCATTTTGCTTTATTATTTTTATTATTTTTATTTCATGCACAAACTTTTTGCAATTAATTAAAATAATCTTTATTAAATTAATTCCTTTCTCCCTTATTAAATTGCAAGATGTCTTTAATAATATATTTATTAATTTAACTAATAACATTATTTAGAGTTTATTATTAAAATAAAATTTCTTAATAATTATTATTAAATTAAATAAATATAATTATTCTAAAATTAGAACTTTAACAAAATCTTTTAAATTTAATTTTTTATTTAATCAATTTCTCAATTAATTAAATATAATTAAATATTAAATTTTCTTTATTAATTTTTTATTGAATTAAATTATTAAATTATCTTTTAAATTGATTTAATTATAACTAAAAATTACAACAAACCCACAAGACTAAATACAACAAGTCAACTGAAGACAAAAGAACATAATCAAACTCCAGGGTCAAAATCATGAATTCATGTCCCTTGATGAATTTAGACCGGTAAAAAATTCAGATACTTGTCCTACTTTCTAGAATAATTGGCTTAGGTTAGGATTTGGACTGAAGAATTATATCCCAACTTTTACCATTGAGATACTACAATAGGGCATGCTCATCCTAGCAATTCAGGGAAGTCGATGCCTAATACCTATAATTTGCATAAAATCCAAACATGTACATACACATATAATCTAAACTAAATAGGCAATGGTGGGGAGTGGAGCATCATGTAAATCACGACTAGTAGGTGACTACAACTCCCTCCCTCAACCATATTAGAAATGTCAAATATAAAGTAAAACATACACATACACCATACCCACACAAGTATGGGGCAAGTAACCATAAAATTGCATATAAATCACAAATCTAACTATCATCATGAGCTAAATGAAATCACTATATGAACATACATGTATCATCATAGAAATAATCCTAAACACATGAATCAACTAAGTAGCTCATTAGATAAATCAACTAAGTATGAAATACATCTAATCAAATTCGGTAACCAAGTACCGCTAATCATAAAACATAATCATAAATCTGGCCTAGAAGAATCCAACAAAACAACAAAAAAATTCAACTAGGAGTAGGCATTACGTCCACCCTCTAGACTTAGGCTTACTCCTAGAAGCCTACAAGAAAGATAAAACTAAAGCACTCATTGTGTGGGTTCCATTGGACCGTTTCCCTCTATAGGAGGATAAGACTCCATAGAAAACACCCAAGCAGAACAACATAATACTCACAAAGTCAGCAAAGGCATATCACCTTAAAGCACAATCACAATAAAATATGTTTGAAATCCAACTCAAGAGTTATTTTTCTTTTTTCTATGTTTCAAGAAATCAAGTATAAAATTTGCAAGTGTTCAAGTTGTAAAAGATACATAACACTGTTTAAGTTTTGTGTCAGTTTAACTAATTGATAACTAGAGGCATTTCAATATACTTAGAGCTCTCAGTGTAGAAACTCAGGCTTTGAAACTAGATGTAATGCCCTACCTGGGAACCCAAAATAAATTAACCTAAAGTTTCACCAAGTTTGTCAAACATTTTTTTTTGAAAGATAAAAAGCAACAAGAGAAATATATAGTGAAAGCAATAACTCACATACGTAAACAGATTACATCTCTTAAGGGTCCCACAACATGGAATCACATTTAAGTTTTATTAATACTAAATCTAACACATAACCAAAATCCACATCATGGAATAATCACAAGTACAAATCCAATAAATAATATACAATTACAAAGGATGCAACTTGGCATAACTAAAATGCATAATCATCAACTATACAAATCATGGGGTATGAAAAGCTCAAATAATATGCATCATCAATAATATACAACATCTCACAAGATCTCTGATAATCAAGTACAATGCAATAGATTATAACCATCCAACAGAAAGCACAACATCAGAAAGAAAGGATCAACTACACAAGGACATCTAGCATCAACATCCAACTATTGGATCTCAATGGCATAAGAAAAATGCACAACCACCCAACTTCATGGTGACCTAAATGGTCCACTCCCACAATGCTGAGAAGATAAACTTAGGTCCCAAATAGATAACATACCCCAAGTCATAACCGACATCTAGGTCAAGGAAACACCTGAAAAAAAACTATCCCAAAGGGTACTAAGACACAAGTATCATCTAAACCCAGAGGCAACATAGACACGTAGGAAATCTACTTTGTAAGTGGGCAATTGTCATTGCATGAGCCAACTCTAAGGTGATTGTTACATATTGTGCCCCTCCCCCCCGCCAAATATTTGAATTTTAAATACTGCCCGCCCAATGGTCACTTCCCTGTTTAATGTTATTTTAAACATCCCTAGGAATATCAAAAAATTAAATGATCGAACCTTATTATTTTTCTTTCCCTGCGCATTTTAATGTTTCTGCGGACCCACAAGTCCCCATCGTTCGATCAAGATCAATCAAACATTGGTGCTATGTCACTATGGGAAGTTGCACATTGTTTTTCCATAGCGACATAGCGCCTTTTGGCCGTGTGGCCAGTGGGTCCTTCTTTCCTTGTTGTTTCTTCGGTGCCGAGTTTTGCTAGATCTATGGTGGGTGCCATGGTGATATCGAGAAATTTGTGTTCCTCAACATTAGAGACATAGCGCCCAGAAAAAAATAGTACTGGGGCGACATCAGAAAGAAGGTGGGTCCCAAGTATGCCCCATCGGATATCAGTGATGAAATTTGTCAGACACGTTGGCAGTTGATCAATCTTTTCATTGGCCAAGGTATGACTGTGTAGAATGTGGGTCCTACTTTATTTGGTGGACCACAAGTGAAGACTTGTTAGATAGGTTGGATTGTGGCCAGTTCTTATTGATTGGTACACTGATAGATTGGATCCATCTTGCTCACCATCAAATCTAAGGAAATCAAGGGTGGGCGCTATCTTGCTATGAAAAGCTACGAGAATATTACCCATAGCGACGTAGTTCCTCAGCGACATGCAGCAAGGTGGGGTCAAGTGTTATGAAACTACAGGGATGGTACCAATTCGTGCTAAGTCAGATGCCAGGTGTGCTGAGTTATTTTGTGGGCCCAAAGGTTTTAAGGAGATAGTGCAGTATTACGGTGAGTCTTCACAATCATCAGATCAGTTCAAATCTATGGTGGGCACTATCTCGCTATGGGAAAGTGCTCAGAGGATACGCATAGTGACATAGCGCCATTGTGACACGTATCCTAGTGGGTACAATTGGAGGCAATAATGGTTAGCAATTGGCAGTTAATGTGACTATCGTGGTCAGGGTTTAAGGAATTGGCGCAGTTAGCAAAGAAAGATTGGTCAACTTCGGGGAGACTCGCAAGGTGGCATAAAGAAATGAACAGATTGGTCCATGTGGCTTGTTTCGCTTGCAAAGTTTAGTTGACTCACTGACTCTGCTGATTCATGCACCAAAAATGATAAGAGAGTCAAGAATTTTAATGCGAATTTGATCTTCATGATCAATTCCAACCACCAGAAGTAAATGTGAAGCATGCAGAGACACTCTACCACCTAGATCCAACCTATATACCTAGTCAGAGCATAGTTATGGCACATTTCTATCTTCTCAAGGCATTATTTAAGACAGAATATCAGATATCATTGCATCTGGATCAGATTTTCTCCATGATTGTTCTCTGCAGGACTTAATGTAGTAGTAATGGAGTAATTGTAGGGAGAGGACATCTTAGTTATGCCTGAGCTATAAAGGCAATTTTGGTGAATTTTGTAAGGGGGACCTTTCTCTATTTTCTCTATTACTGCTCTGTAGATTCTCAGTGTAAATTCCCCTGTGCCTCTGAACTACATGATTTTCTATCTTATCTCTTTCATCCATTGGTATGAAAGTGCAAAAACTCTTTGTCTCTTACTAGGGTTTTGTAGAGATCTATGATCTGCATGACTGTATCTCTTTGGCCTATGAATGATAATATCAGTGAATCTCTCTTTCCTTGTGTCATTCCTCTTGGTCTTCTGATCTGCATGTGATTATTAGATTAAAGCAAGTTTGAATGTGTATATCCTTAGTTTCATTTTGGTTCAATAGTGCATATATGGGCAGAGTTTGGTCCGAACACTCTATTTTGGTGCATCACCTCTTTAGATTTGATTAGGTAGATTTCCTTTCATGCTCTCCTTCTCCCTTTTCCTCTCCAAAGAATAGTTAGGTGCACCTTGATAGTAAGAAAAATTTGGCCTTCTTTGGAGACTCAACCTCACAGTTCAAGTCCCACAACTTAGAGGTTGTTTCCATGTTTCACTAGGTTGTCCTCATGCATAGGCTTTGGACAAGGGTGCAAACCTAATTGACAATAGTTTTTGGCATGCCCGGTGGGACAACTTTTTCAAAAAATTTCAAACCTACTGGTGTCAAAAGGGAAGATTTCAAGATTAGTATCGAGGAGATAGTACTGGCTTCAGTGTTTAAGCCTTCAAGAGGCTCATTCTTCAAAGTACTTGGTGACTCTAAGCTTCAAATACATATCTAGTTCCAGACCAAAGTTGCAGTGATTCATGCGGTTCCAAATGTCTGCAATATCCATGGTATTACAAAGGATGATGTTGCAGTTAGGCTCCTAGCCTCATAGTTGAAAGGAAAAGCACTACAATGGTATAGAGGTTTAGCTCATGGTTCTATAATAGATTGTGATGGATTAGGAGCAGGATTGTGCAAACATTTTGAGGATAAAAGTGACTCTTTGTCACTTTTAGAGAAATTGACTACTATAAAAAGAGCCCCTCATGAATGTATGGCTGATTTTAATTATAGATTTCAAAAGACATGGGATAGAATACGTACTTCAGTGAAGCCTACCCCTGGCAATGCCTTCTTACATTACCTTAGAGCTTTTAACAGTGATATTGCCACTACAATCCAAACTATGGGAGGAGATACCTTGCCTAATGCTTATGACATAGCAATAAAATCAGAAAACATCCTAATACAAGGAGGTAAGCTAGCTCCAAGGTCTCCTATGCCTTTCTTCCCTGATGTTCCAAATCATCAACCAATAATGGCTCCTCTTGCCACAACTTCTACATCACAATCCCCTGTCCTAGTCCCTCAAGCTTCAACATCTTCAAATGGGATAGATGAAATCAAAGAGATGATGCAATCTCTAATGTAGAACATGGATAAAAGAGAAAAGAACCTAGAGAAAAGATTACAAGATCAAGGAAAGAGGCTAGAGATTAATTTCTCTATGATGCAGAAAGTAAGCAACAAGGTGGTGACTTTACAAAGATAGCAAGCTCAAGGTAGTAAGCATCATCAATTGCAATATCAAACTCCAAGTAGTGGTAGGCCTCCAAATCCTAATCATTGGAACAATTCTTTTTATTAGAGTAGGTAGGGTGGCCATGCTTCAACCTCAAATGTAAACCAAAGTAGGGCCATAGTCCCTCAAAATAATATGGCTCAAGATCAAGATTTTTGTCCCTCTTGTAACTACTCCTATGCCTATTGTATGTGTCAGAAGGTTGAATCTTATTTGGCCTTGACAGTCCAAGAACCAGTAGCAAAACAATCATACAAGGAGGACCAATTTAAAGATGCCTCAGCTATGCAAAGACAGGGTGATTGCTCTTTTATGAATCATCAGATGGAGGAACATTGTAATGTAAACCAGGATTCCATTGCTCATAACACTAGAAGCAAAAGAAGAGCTATGGAAGATGTTGTCCCTCCTCCTCCCAATTAGGCCTCAACTTCAAATGCAATATCTCATGAATAAGAAGCAAATAATCAATCAAGTGTCTTTCAGTAGCAAAGGCAAAATCATGGCAAAAAGGATGTAAGTGATCCTCAGGTTATTCCATCTCAACCTCATACGATTGTAGCTTCTAAAGCTTTTGCCAAAACACCTACTATGCCATTCAGTGTGGTAGAGAAAATGAAGAAAAAAATGTGAATATCTCCATCTGGGATGTTGTTGCTACTATACCCATGCAAAAGAGGTTGTTGCAGCAAGAATTGAACCAAAGGATCAGACACTCAGAATGGAAAGTGCCACAACCCTAGTACAACCATCAAGGGAGATAGAAATAAGTAAAAAGGTTAGACCTCCCCCATTCTATGTTTCTCTAATTATAGGGGGAAAACTAGTCCATAATTGCATGATTGATTTAGGGGCTAGCAGTTCAGTGATGCCTAGGTGTGTTGTTGATGCTTTGGGAATGAAATATGAGCCCATTGTTGGGGATGTATTACAGTTGGATGGTAGTACTGTCAAGACTGTAGGGATCCTTAGGAATGTGGAGATGGCCTTACATGCATGCCCTAGTTGTACTGTAACCCAAGATATCTCTGTTGCTGAGGTCAAGCCATATTTTGCCATCTGTCTGTCAAGAGACTTTACTGGCAAAATAGGTGGTTTCATATCTTTTGATTGGTCATATATGTCTTTTAAAATGAGATATGGAGCCAATGCTTCAATTAGAGAAAAGCCTCAAGCCCTCCATCATTCTGAATCTTACACCCCTAATTCCATCAACATGAATTGTCTTATCCTAGAGATGGATGAGAATGATATAGTGAATGAGCCTGCCACAACCCTAGCACAAGTACCTGGCTTCCTCTTAGATGAATGGGCTTATGCATATCAATTTGATTCTATGTCAAAAATTCTTGAGATAGGCCTTAGTACATATTGTATATTAGAGAAGAATGCTCTAGTTCCCAATCTTGTGGAGACTAAAGAAGATGTAAGTGGGATATGGAGTATGCACTTTGATGGATCAAGGAATAAGAATGGATTAGGGGCTGGTGTGATGTTAGTTTCTCCTGCACAAGTAAGGTACTACTTCTCCTTTAGGCTCCAATTCAGTTGCACTAATAATGTAGTCGAGTATGAATCCTTGATTCAAGGTCTCCTACTTGCTCAAAAAAGAGGAATCCAAGACTTAAGGGTGTATGGAGACAGTGAGTTGGTGGTTAATCAAATGAGAAATTAGAACACCACCAAAAATGGTTTTCTCAAGTCTTATAAAAATAGGGTATGGGATTTGCTTGAAGGTTTTAATGCATTTAATATTCAAAGCATCCCTAGAAAGGAAAACAAACATGTTGATAGACTTGTAGCAATAGGTGCATCTTATGATGTACCAAGGAATATTGAGGAGGAGAAGAAGCAACAAATCATAGTAGTAGTAAGGCCTGCCATCCCGAATAACAACATCCATTGGCAAGTGTTTGAATCTGATGAGAAAATTGTGAGCTTCTTGCAGAATGAGGTAGAATTTTTAGAGAGAAATCAGTCAAGACTACAAGATCAGTATGGTGACCAAATTATTAACCTCAGCTCCAACAAGCTTCCTAAAGGTCTCATTACTCTAGAGAGTGTTTTTAATCCTGATGATCAAGCAAGAGGCAGAGACATGAACCTAGCTACTGATGAAGGTGACTACACTCCAGTCATAATTATTGATGGAAAGTCCTTAAACATGGGTATGGTATGTTCTGAAATTGAACAAGAAAACTTTATTCATCTATGTCAAGAATTTAATGATGTATTTTCTTGGACATATGATGATTTAAAGGGCTTCGACCCAAGGTTTTTTTAGCATACCATAGATTTAATTAATGATGTAAAGCCAGTAAGACAAAAATAGAGACCAGTGAATCCCAATATTAAACCCTTAATGAGAAAAGAGCTATCCAAGTTGATTGAGGCCAATATAATTTTTCCCATGAAACACTCATCATGGGTAGCAAACCTTGTCCCTGTTAGGAAGAAGAACAAAGAAATTAGATTGTGTGTGGACTTTAGGAACCTTAACCAAGCTTCCCTTAAAGATCACCATCCTCTCCCTTCTATGGAGCATATTTTGTCCAAGGTCAGTGGTTCAAAGAGATTTTCATTTCTTGATGGATTTTCTGGCTACAATCAAGTGTTGTTTAAAGAGTCTGATAGATACAAGACTGCATTTACCACTAAATGGGGTACCTATGCTTATTGTAAGATGCCATTTGGGCTAACCAATGTAGGTGCTACATTTCAAAAGGCAATGGAGATGGCTTTCAAAAGATTGATTGACAAGTTTGTTTTAGTTTACCTTGATGATATCACTGTGTATTCAAAGGATGTAGAAGATCATTTTGATCATCTAAGATAGGTATTCTTAAGATGTAGAGAGTTTGGGGTTTCCCTTAACCCAAGCAAGTGTGTCTTTGCTACTAACCAAGGAAAATTATTAGGACATATTGTATCTGAGGATGGCTTAACCATTGATCCAGAGAGAACAAAAGAAATACTTGCCATTCCTCTTCCTAAACACAAGAAAGGGCTGCAAAGTTTCTTAGGTAGGATAAATTTTGTGAGAAGATTTATCCCTAACCTTGTTACCATGGTGAAACCTCTTACAACTATTCTCAAGAAAGGTATGGTCTTTGCATGGACCAAGGAAGGGAAGGAAAGTTTTGAATAGATCAAGGCAGCCATAGCCTCAGCCCCTACTCTCATGAATCCAAATTTTGAGAAAGATTTAATCCTTTATACCCTAGGTGGTGAGTCAAGCATTTCTGTTGTCCTGACTCAAAGAAATGATAAAGTTGACAAGTAGCCCATAGCTTTCTTTAGTGAAGGGCTTAAAGAATATGAAGATAAATACAACTATGTAGAGAAGCAAGCCCTTGCAGTCATCAGAGCTTTAAATAAATTTAGACACCTCCTATCTCATAATAAAATTCATTTGTTAGTACCCCATGCCAGTGTGAAGGATTTCCTTTTGAGCAAAGATATTAGTGAGAAAAGAGTTGGCTAGATTACTAAAGTGATGGAATATAATATTAACATTCAGATTATCAAGTTGGTAAGAGGGAGGGGGTTGTGTAAGTAGATGTTATCATCTCAAGAACCTGATGAGGAAGCTGCTATGATACTGACAGAGCAACAAGAGGTAAGAAATAGTGACCCAAGAAGTTGGATGAATGAAATGAAGAGTTTCTTATTAGGCAATGGATACCCTCAAGGATTAGATAGAACTAAAAGGAGATAATATAGATTACAGTCAATTCCTTATGTCATAGTTGACAATGTCCTCTTTACAAAATATTTTAATGAAGTCTTATTAAGATGCCTTGATACAGAACAGGCTGAAAGAATGATCAAAGAACTTCATGATGGTCCTAATGGTGGCCACTTCTCAGCAAGGACAACTACAATAAAGATCATGAGGGCTAGTTATTATTGGTCGTCCCTATTTCATGACTATCATAAGTATGTAAGGAAGTGTGAAAAATGTGCCTTTTTCTCTGTCAAACAAAGACTTGCAGCCCTTCCCCTTCATCCCATTTAGGTGGACCAGCCTTTTGCTCAATGGGGATTGGATTTCATAGGCCCTATCAATCCTTCCTCTAGTTCTGGTCACAAGTGGATTCTAGCTACTACAAATTACTTCACCAGATGGACAGAGGCAGTTGCATTGAAGGATGTCACTAAATCTTCAGTTGTGGAATTCCTTGATGGAATTGTGACTAGGTTTGGTGCCCCTTCAACCATTATTTCAGATAATGCAAAGTCTTTTGTTGGAGCTCAGATTTGTGCATGGGCAGTGGATCATAATATCTATTTGAACACATCCTCAAATTACTATCCTTAGGGTAATGGTTTAGCTAAGTCCTCCAACAAGAACCTGATAAGGATCATGAAAAGGAAAATAGAAGATAACCAGAGGTGTTGGCATAAAAAAATGAAGACTGCACTGTGGGCTAATAGAATAATGCCTAAAAGGTCAATAGAAAATTCACCATTTGTGTTAGTTTATGGTAGAGAAGCAAGGCTCCCAATTTCATTAAAGTTCTCATCCCTAAAGCTAGCTCATCAGCTGGAGTTGACTAAAGATGATGCCATGACAATAAGAATGGTAGAGCTGATGGAGCTGGAAGAGAAGAGAAGTAAAGCTATGTAAACCCTAGACACACACCAGTAGTAGGTAAAAAAGAGTTTTGAGAGGAAGGATAAGGTTAGAATCTTCAGCGATAGAGATTTGATCCTAAAATGGGATGCGGATAGGGAAAAACTAGGAAGACACTCAAAGTTTGATGCATTGTAGAGTGGTCCCTATCTGATTGTCAGTTGCAAGTAGGCCAATCCTTTTCAGTTAAGTAGGCCTAGTGGTGAAATTTTTCTAATCCCAGTCAATGGGATTTATCTCAAACCATGCTTCTGATGAAAGTTGAAGATTTCATGTATATAAGTAGAGTAGTTCCTTTTTTTCAGCTCTTCTATTTTCCAAGAAGTGCACGAGCATAGGATTGTCTCTGTAAGATAGCAAGTTTTGAAATTTTGAAGGTTGTAGGAGGTTTTGGTCTCTAGTTCCAGTTGCAGAGAATGGGGTTTTAGGGTTTCCCTCTTAGAGATAGGGTTAGGGTTTCACTGTATACACAGGATCTACATCTTTTGACTCTATAGCCCAATGGATGCTTCAGGCCACTGGTCTTATGCATAGTAGGCTAGCATCCCCTATGAGTTGCTAGAAATGTTACATATTGTGCCCCCCCCCACCAAATATTTGAATTTTAAATACTGCCCACCCAACGGTCACTTCCCTATTTAATTTTATTTTAAACATCCCTAAGAATATCAAAAAAGTAAATGATCAAACCTTATTATTTTTCTTTCCCTGTGCATTTTAATGTTTCTGCAAGCCCGCAAGTCCCCATCGTTGGATCAGGATCGATCAACGATAGATGCTATGTCGCTATGGGAAGTTGTACATTATTTTGCCATAGCGACATAGTGCCTTTTAGCCACATGGCTGGTGGGTCCTCCTTTCCTTGTTGTTTCTCTGGCACTGAGTTTTACCAGATCTACGGTGGGCACTATGGTGCTATCAAAAAATCTGTGTTCCTCGTCGTTAGCTATATAGTGCCCAGATGGAAAATAGTACTATGGTGACATCAGAAAGAAGGTGGGTCCCAAGTATGCCCTGTCAGATATCAATGATGAAATTTGTCAAACACATTGGCAATTGATCAATCTTTTCATTGGCCAAGGTATGACTATGTAGAATGTGAGTCCTGCTTGATTTGGAAAACCACAAACGAAGACTTGTCAGACAAGTTAGCACGTGGTCAATTCTTATTGATTGGTACATTGATAGATCAGATCCATCTTGCTCATCGTCAGATCTAAGAAAATCAAGAGTGGGCACTATCTCACTATGGAAAGCTATGAGAATATTACCCATAGCGACATAGCACCTCAGCAACACGCAGCAGGGTGGGGTCGAGTGTTATGAAACTACAGGGATGGTACCAGTTTGAGCTAAGTTGGATGCCAAGTGTGCTAAGTTGTTTCGTGGGCCCAGAGGTTTTAAGGAGATAGCGCAATGTTACGGCAAATCTTCAAAATTGTCAGATTAGTTCAAATCTACGATGGGCACTATCTTACTATGGGAAAGTGCTCAAAGGATACGCACAACAACATAGTGCCATTGTGACATGTGTCCTAGTGGGTACAGTTGGAGGCAGTAACGATTAGCAGTCGACAGTTAATGTGATTGTTGCGGTCAAGGTTTGAGGAATTGGCACAGTTAGCAAAGAAAGATTAGTCAACTTCGAGGAGACCTGCAAGGTGGCATAAAGAAATGAACTGATTGGTCCACGTGGCTTGTTTCGCTTGCAGAGTTTAGTTGACTTACTGACTCTATTGATTCATGCACCAAAAATGATAAGAGAGTCAGGAATTTTTATGCGAATCTGATCCTCATGATCAATTCCAACCACCAGAAGTAAATGTGAAGCAAGCAGAGACACTCTACCACCCAAATCCAACCTATCTACCTAGTCAAAGCATAGTTATGGCATCATTTCTGTCTTCTCAAGGCATTATTTGACACAGATTATCAGATATCATTGCATCTGGATTAGATTTTCTCCATGATTGTTCTCTGCAGGACTTAATGCAGTAGTTGTGGAGTAATTGCAGGGAGAGGACATCTCAATTATGCCTGAGCTATAAAGGCAATTTTGGTGAATTTTGTAAGGGGGACCTTTCTCTATTACTGCTCTGTAGATTCTCAATGTAAATTCCCCTATGCCTCTGAACTATATGATTTTTTGTCTTATCTCTTTTAGCCATTGGTATGAAAGTGCAAGAACTCTTTGCCTCTTACTAGTGTTTTGTAGAGATCTATGATCTACATGACTGTATCTCTTTGGCCTATGAATGATAATATAAGTGAATCTATCTTTCCTTGTGTCATTCCTCTTCGTCTTTTGATCTGCATGTGATTATTAGATTAAAGAAAGTCTAAATGTGTATATCCTTAGTTTCATTCTGGTTCAATAGTGCATATATGGGCAGAGTTTGGTCTGAACACTCTATTTTGGTGCATCACCTCTTTAGATTAGATTAGGTAGATTTTCTTTCATGCTCTCCTTCTCCCTTTTCCTCTCCAAAGAATAGTTAGGTGTGCCCTGATAGTAAGAGGAAGCCAGCCTTCTCTTGAGACTCAACCTCATAGTTCAAGTCCCACAGCTTGGAGGTTGTTTCCATATTTCACTAGGTTGTCCTCATGCATAGGCTTTGGACAAGGGTGCAAACCTAAGTGACAATAGTTATCCCGATAGTCTCTCTAGACTCTGACCCCCTAGTGTCTCTATGTGGCACCAATATCTTTCGTATAGACAAGGCATACTAACGAAGCAAGGTTGCAACCAAGCATCCTCTCTACTCCCATCCTATCATGTACTAGCACTCAAGGCATGGACAAGGAAAACCAATGACTCTTATTAGTTCATTATAAACCCATTTAATGAAATATTATCATTTATTAAAAACAACTTACAATGGGCTAGCCACTCTAGGCTCCGACCTTCATTGCAAGCCACTTCCCAATGTACACATAGGTTACTTACCCTAGGCTCATAAAAGTACAAATCATAGAATCATAGTTTTCACCTCAGTCCTTTACAAGAAACTGAAAAGCACCTATAGATAAAACACAGTATTCACCTCAATCCTATACAAGCAATTGGAAAGAACCTAAAGATAAAACACAATATTCACCTCATTCCTTTACAAGAAACTGGAAAGCATCTAAGGATAAATCACAATAATCACCTCAATCCTATACAAGCAACTGGAAAGCATCCAAAAGACAACTAATTGAAAACTCAAAGGTTACATCAGGAAAAATCACCATAATCACCTCAATTCTATACAAGCATTTGGAAAGCATCAAAAGATAACTGATCGAAGACTCAAATGTTACACCAGAGAAATCATCCTTTCACCTCAGTTATATATGAGCAACTAGAAAGCATTAACAACCAACAAATCAACCTCATCATAGAAAAATGTAACACATCACCATGGTTGGGTATAAAAGATCGTATACATAACATCATCATAGAACAAACACCCCCAAGCCTCTAGTAAACATCCTGATTGGTCAGAGAACTAAGTCAAACCTGAAACTCAAATCATACAATACAATTTACATCCCATCAAGTATTTAAGCAAGTGTTTTCATAGTTCATTTTGTTTTCAAAACAAAAAGGCTTGATATAAAATTAGGGTTTCAGTTTTCATCACCAAAGTATCAGAACTACTAAGGTTTTCAAATTATCAAATGATGTAATAAAATTCCCCTAATAATAGCAATTATTTCCATATAAAATTGAATGATTAATTAAAAACCTAAGTTTACTAAAACTACCATTTTCCAAATTGTAATCCTCAAATTTACTTTCCAAATATATTGTAACAATTAAAGCTTTAATTTCAAAATCATTAAAAAACAACAATAATCATTAAATTTCTAAAGATAATAATTATTTGTTTATTAATAGAATATTATTATTAAATTATTAATAAAACAATTATTAATCTATTAAAAAGTAATTATTATTAATAATATAAAAATATTAATAACATTTAATATGTAATAATTTATCAACTTTAAATATATTTAATTAACATATATTAAAATCAATATAAATTTAAAATATAAATATAAATATAAATATAAAACTACTAAAAAAATCTTACCTCTAAACATTTTAAAGCGCATTTACTCTCACTGCTAGCAACAGCGCTAACTGCTTAGGCAACCTTGGTTGTCGCAAAAGCTATGTTGCTATCGGTAGCCCTAGCTGTCACAGCCTGAAAGGAATGGAGGGGATGGGGAGGTGACTGCCTCGATCTCCTCTTTCAATAAATATTTAATATATTTTTAAAATATAAAAATAAACAAACAACACCTTCTCCCCCCCCTTCCACCCAACATAAAAATGAAGACCATGATTTTTTCCCAAAATAGTATAATATGTGATAAAAATCATCATAGAAAATTCTTTTACTATGGTAATTTTTATTTTATATATATATAATTTCCTTAATAACTTTGATAGGGAATACACGAACAATCAATCAAATTTTGCATTTAAAATACTGATCCCTTTTTCCAAACCCCACTTGTATTCAAATTTATCAAATTACAAATCTCTAAACTTGCAAAATGAAATTACAAATTCTAAAACAAGGTTTCCATATTTAAATCACAAGCAATTCAATAATGGAAATTAATTTCTTCAAATAAGATTTTCAACCCAAAAGAATTCTAGAACAGATCCATCAATCACAAAGAAGACGAATATTTCAAAGAATGAATCTATTGCGTAAAGCCCCACAAGATCCTACCTAGATCTTATGCTAAGTAATCAAATGCACAGAGCTTGTAAGCAATTTCCTTTTTCCTTCAAAACCATCTTCACGAAAAAAATGGCTCCTCCAAAACTGTCTATGGAGAAATGAGCTTTGATTTCCTAATAAAAAGCTTTTTCCAAATTAGTGCCTCAATTTTAAAATCATGTGAAACCCCTTTCCTTTATTATTTTTATTATTTTAATTTCATGCACAAACTTTTTGTAATTAATTAAAATAATCTTTATTAGAACAATTCCTTCATCTCTCTTATTAAATCACAAGACATCTTTAATAATATATTTATTAATTTAACGAATAATATTATTTAGATTTTATTATTAAAATAAAATTGCTAAATAATTATTATTAAATTAAATAAATATAATTATGATAAAATTAGAATTTAACAAAATCTTTTAAATTTAATTCTTTTATTTAATCAATTTCTCAATTAATTAAATATTGAATTTTCTTTATAAAATTTTCATTTAATTTTCTTTTAATTTGATTTAATTATAACTAAAAATCATAACAAACCCACAAGACTAAATACGACAACTCAACTAAAGACAAAGAACATAATCAAACTCCAGGGTCAAAATCATGAATTCATGTCCCTTGATGAATTCAGATGAGTAAACAACTCAAATACATGTCCTACTTTCTAGGACAATTGGCTTAGGTTAGGATTTGGACTCAAGAATTATTTCCTGACTTTTACCATTGAGATAGTGTGATAGGGCATGCTCATCCTGGCAATTCAGGGAAGTCAATGCTTGGTACCAACAATCTGCATAAAATCTGAACATGTACATACACATATAATCTAAACAAAACAGATAATGGCAGAGAGTGGTGCATCGTGTAGATCTCGACTAGTAGGTGACTACGACTCCCTCCCTCAACCACATTAGAAATGTCAAACACAAAGTAAAACATATACCTACACACCATATGCATGCAAGTATGGGGTAAGTAACCATAGAACTGCATACAAATCATGCATCTAACTATCATCATGAGATAAATGAAATCATTGTATGAACATACATGTATCATCATAGAAATAATCCTGAACACATGAAATAGTAACTCATCAAATAAATCAATTAAATATAAATATATCTAATCAAATCTAGTAACCAAGTATCGCTAATCATAAAACATATTCATAAATATGGCCTAAAAGAATGTGGCATCTCAACAAGAAAGGTCAACTAGCGATAGGCATTACATCAGGACAACCCTATGCCTTCCTATGTCTTGGACATTTTTAAAACTAAAGCCAATACCCATGAATATAAGGTGGGGGGTGAAGGTTGTGATTATGGGACTACCACCTTCCCTATTAGAAACCTAAACATTGAGACTCAGAATCTAGAGACTACTAAGAATGGGGGGACTTAGCTCAAGGAACTTGTGGAAGGAGATAATTAAAGGGGTGATAGTTGTCTGCCTCAAGAAACCTTTGATGGTCATCTATTGATGCAAGATGCTTTATGTAGGATGGAGGAAGCCATCACCACCTTAATCAAGAAGAGAAAATATTTCAAGGACAAGTTTGACAGGCTGGTGAATTTATATGTTTGTTTCATGAATTTGGTAATCTCTACCCTTCATCTTCTCCAAGTTAGGAAGGAGGATATCAATTATGCTAAGACAATGAGACTTCTTGTTCTCTTTATGGCTTCCTAGCCAATGACTAGTTGTGGCTCTTAGTGGAGATCTCAGATAAAGTTAAGAAGTAAAGTTATTTGTCAATTCTCTTTTTTTTTTTTTAATGTTTTTATGGTAAGAACTTACTGTATGGCCCATGGGGCTCATTATGTTTATACTTCTTGGACTTGGTTTATGCCCAAGTGGTTTAAATGGGTTAGGTTTATATGTAATTTTGGTATTCTAATAATTATAAACTACAGTATCTTTAGATATAGAAATACTTTAGTTTGGGGGATTTTGATATTAAGGAAGGGGGTAAGTTAATCTGATGCTAATTACTTACAGTTGATGTTTAACTTTTTTTTTGTCTTAGGGTTAGCCCCCATTTTTGTTGTTTCTAATATCAAAAACATGAAATTAATAGATGCCCCAATTCTTATATTTCTAATCTATTACATCCATCTTTACATTTTGAACTAAATTTTAACATTTCTATTATAATCGTTTCACTATTTTTTTTACCAAAAGACAGACGAATTTTATAAAAGTCACACACATACACACTTTAGTACTTAAAATTAAGGTAGAATATTCATTATTTCCTTTTTACATTAAATTAAAGCATCTCCAATTATATCTCTTCAAATATATTTTAATAAAAAAATGCATCTTCTATAAAGAATCATTATTTCTAAAAGTTTTAACCTTTATTTGTTTATTAAATAGTTTGGTTTAGTATGCATGACTGAAAAGTTAGAGGATATTTTTAGGGGCAACAAGATTTAAAGAATCTTTTCCTATTAAATAAAATATTATAATTCGACTGATTGAGTATAATCAAATATTTTTTTATCACATCACCCTTCTACATTTAGATAGATTAAAGGTATATAAAAGAACTCTCTCTCTCTCTCTCTCTCTCTCTCTCTCTCTCTCTCTCTCTCTCTCTCTCTCTACGCGTGCACACGCATGCACACATGTGCATGTCTATCTATATATATATATATATATAATTATATATATATATATTATATATATATATATATAATTATATATATATATATATATATATATATATATATATATATATATATATATATATTATATATATATATATATATATATATATATATATATATATAATTATTTTCATAGTGTTTAGAAGAAAGATTAATATTTTGTAAAGATTTAAAGATTTAAATCCATTCATATTTTCCATATATAATGCATCCATTATATCCATCACTACTTAGATTATATCATTGATGCGGGACCATCTTGCATCATGAAAAAAAGGGTGTGATAAAAAATGGAGAGACAAAGTGATGAAGATTAGAGGAAAAAAATATTAAAATGTGTGTGTATGTGTTTCGGTGTCATGTCCCCTTTTCAAATAATTAAAAAATAATAATTTTTGCTAAGGCAGGCAGGCCCAAGAAAGTGAAGTTTCGGAAAAAGGGGGTTAATCTTTGGAAACCGTTGGACTAATAAATGAAAATTATTATTAAAATATGTTTTATTAACCTCTCTTGGACGTGAGTTACAGTTATGCCCTCTTTTAAGGGGTTTTGGAGGCATCTTGGGCTCATTCCAAAACTTGATTTTTGCTCATTCTTTGTTATTCTTAAGAGGCTGCCAAACTTGTGGAGAAGGAGACCCAAGAACGGGAGTTTGCAGGTTTTTAGGGAGACCCAAGAACGGGAGTTTGTAGGTTTCCAAGAAGGCTAAGGATGGGAGTTTGAAGCCATTCCATGTGCATGCTCATACAGAGTTTGCCTTTGTGCTGAACAGTGCAGATTTGTGAGTTTTCGGGTGTGTTTTTGTATGAGTTTGGTGTTTACAGTTGAGTATTTCATATCAGTTTGGGTGGCTGTTGTATATCAGACTTTTAAATGTTAAAATAGAGCTGAATATATATATTGGGACGTGATTAAACTTCTGAGATAGATTATTAGTGTTTTTGTGGTGTTTTCGGGCATATTTTGTGCTATTTCGGGAGCCCGATGAGCATAGTTTTGGTCTTACATTTTTGAGCTGTTGTGTAAAGGCTATACGGATATAGAAATGTCAATTTGTAGGCTGTTATGCTGCTTAAAGTTCTGTAAAAATTTCCATTTTCAGATTTATTAATAATTTGTGAAGTTGTGAAGCTTTTAGCACTATTTTCAGAATACCCGATTTGGGGTTTCTTGAGGAATTTGGTGGATCTTTGGGATATTAGTTGTTTGATTTTAAAGATCTGATTAGAGGTTGGAAATATCATGTAAAATCAGAAAAGGGACATTTCAGTGGTATCAGAGCCATGATCTTGCCAGCCTGAGGGTTTGTAGAAGTTGCAGGTCAGTTTTGACAACTACCCAGATCTTGCATGTCAGTTTTGACAACTACCCAGATTTTGCATGTCATAATTTATGGTTGCATGTTTCTTCTAATCAGCTACATGTTAAAATTTATGGTTACATTCTACTTCTAATCATTTTCATGTTAGTTCTTGGTGAATTTGGTGGTTGTAGAAGTTGCATTTTAGTTTTGACAATTACCCAGATCTTGCATGTCAGTTTTGTCAACTACCCAGATCTTGCGTGTCATAATTTGGTGGTTGCATGTTGCTTCTAATTAGTTGCATGTCAAAATCTATGGTTGCATGCTACTTCTAATCATTTGTATGTTATTTCTTGGTGTTTGAAAAAGTTATATCCTATTGGGGTTACACTCTACTTTATCCAGAATGGACAGGTATAGTACAGAGTCTCAGAGGACATGATCTTGGACAATTGATAACCAGAGTCAAAATAGTAGAAAGGATGGTTATTTAGACATTCAAGATAAACTTATGAAAATAAGCCATGACATGTCTGAACAGTTGGTTGAGCACCACCGTATAATGAATGACATGTTATCTGACCCAGCTAAGGTGGATAAGTTGACTGGATTTCTATTTGGCATATTTTCTCACAGGACAGATGACACAATTCCCAAGAAGTTGCATGAGGAGTTTGAGAAACTAGCTGATAGCCAGGTAAAGGTCTTAGATTCTACTCTGCCACAGGAGGTGGTGGGAAAGGATATTACACAGATTGATAGTAACGGTCAACTTGATACTTAGATTGAGACAATTGTTTACAGGTCGTCAAAGGGTGATGCCACAAGTAGTTAGGATGGTTTAGTTACAACAGGCAGTGACTACAGTGTAGTGGGTTCAGATGATGATTATGAGGATGTTGTTGTGCAGGATGGTGAGATACCTGGTAGAGATGAGCAGACATTGAGCATTCATGAATTTGTTGAGAAAGAATACCAAGCATAGTTAGATGCTTCATCACATGAGGTTGAGGCTGGTAGTACTTCACATGATTTGTCCAGCCAGCTGAAGGTGAATAAAGATAGTATTGTGACTTCATTATCTCATCATGACAAGTATGTGGAGTTAGTTGGTATTGGTCATATTACTCAAGCGAGGAGTTTTCTTGAGTTACCAGTTGATTCTAGTTTACGGATATGGACTCGAGATTGTTATATTGGTGTTTGGGATTCAGTTGACTAGAGATCTTTAACACTTTTTGGTAGCAGTGTTTGTTTGGGTGCTATCATGGAGTTGATTAGCAAATTACACGGTGTTGTCTTTTCTTGTGCCAATATCTTGTCTGATGTTGGTATTAGTTTTTATACACCGATGTTGGGCTTTGTTCATATATCTAGTCAACCACACTTGCTAGAATGTGTTGATGATATTTCATATTTGGCAGTTTGTATAGATGAGTCCCAGGATCATATTGGCATTGATGACATCCAGGAGGATGCAGTGGGCAGTTTTGAAGACTTAGTTTCCTTGGGTATAGAGGAGTTGGATAGCAATGCTAATGTTTTTGATACTCCGTATGTTGATATGAGCGTTAGATTTGATTCACACGATATGGATGGTAATACTCTAGAGACTAGTAACTTTGAGGATACTATTTTAAACAATGCATCAGAGGAGGTTTGTAGGAGACAGTCAAGCCAGCGCCATCATGTGTCTAATCAGTTGAGAGTTAGTGATCGAGACATTGCTATCACTTGCCAGCATTTCGATGCTATTCGTCAGTTGTTAGCAGTTTATGGATGGGGTTCTCCTACTAGTGATGAGCAGGAAGGTAGCTATCTTTCCTTGACAGAGATCCACTCTTTATGGGAGGCTATTCGGATTTTGAGACAAAATTATATGCAGTTGCTAGCCAATAGAGATTATCTTATGGAGTGGGGTAGTACAGTATATGATGCATTGTTGGCCAAGGAAGATGAGGTGAGTGAGCTTACTGAGTAGCTTGAGGTGACTTCTGAGATTCTTGAGAGTACACAGTTGGCTTTCAAGGAGTCACAGCTTCATTTGGCTAAGGTGACCATGGAGTTAGAGCAACTACAGTCTTTACCTAATTCTATACAGTCACAAGCTATGGTGTTTGGTGATCCGAGGATGTCCATGGTCGAGATTGTCAGAGACAGTGGAGATGGGGATGCATCCATCCTTGATACTAACATTGGCATATCAGGTTCATTCCCACTAGAGTCAGGTTCAGTTGATTTGGGTGTTATAGCAGATTTTTGTATGCCTGACATGGTGGTGGCCTCTGGTACTAAAGGAACAGAGACTAGAGATGCATCAAAGATCGTGTGTGATGTTGGTGAGTCGACAGTTGGCATGGTTCTTGCTAGTAATACTACTCCCTTGGTGATATCTTTGGAGGTAGTAGTCAGTTCCAACATGGTTAATGATCAATTGCAGTTAGTTTCATCTAGATTACAGTCTGAGCCACTGACTGAGATTGGTGCATTCTATCAGCATTACACTATGAGGTACGCTCATCAATTTACCTTTGATGACCATGTTGATGAGATTATGATACAGAGATGTACTTTGGTTCCTAGTGCTTATCATCAGTTATGGAATAGTTTGATGCCTCGGGATGAGAGTTGTGATGGGCACGACATGGTGATAGGTCCTACAGTTGATAGCTTGATAATACATGACTTAGAGAAGGAGTTTTGGAGTGATGCTTCAGCAGGTGTTGTTATTGATTCTACTCCTTTGGCTGTGACATCTCCTGACTTAGCTAGTGATCAGTCACAGTGGGTTATATCACTTGTTCATGGTGAGTTGTTGATTGAGGTTGGGTTTTTTAATCAACATTATATTGCAGGTCATGTACATCAGTTAGCAAATGATCCTTGTGTTGAGGAGTTGATGGCACGAAAATTTGGTTTGGGTTCCATTTCTTGTTGTTTATCTTGTGATGGCTTTTCACCATTAGGGGTGCATGGGAGTTATGGTTATGAGACAGTGGCTGATGATCTACAGAGTTGTGTTGACTACAGGAGTTGTACAGTGTGTGGATTCTCCATACTTGGTATAGTTTCATTTGAGAGCATTCACCATTGTTGCAGAGTTGGATTGTGCATTCCGTATAGGCCAATGGGATGCGTTGATGGTATTTATGGTGTTGGCAGTTTGATTTGTCCACTTTACTTGGGTTCTAATGTTCTAAGAGTTTGTGTCTCATGGGTTTTTGACTGTGGTAGTGGTGATTTTGGAGTTTGGTTGAGCTATAATTGTCAGTTTGATTATGGATTCATCTTGGTCATATTGCAGAGGATATTGCAGGAGCCTGTGTTAATTGGTAGTAGTATAGTTCATGACTACATTTGGGATCTAGGTGGATTGATTGGTTTATTGTTCAGCCATTGCTTGAGGACAAGCAATGTTTGGGAGGGGAGGACTTGTCATGTCCCCTTTTCAAATAATTAAAAAATAATAATTTTTGCTAAGGCAGGCAGGTCCAAGAAAGTGAAGTTTCGAAAAAAGGGGGTTAATCTTTGGAAACCGTTGGACTAATAAATGAAAATTATTATTAAAATATGTTTTATTAACCTCTCTTGGACGTGAGTTACAGTTATGCCCTCTTTTAAGGGGTTTTGGAGGCATTTTGGGCTCATTCCAGAACTTGATTTTTGCTCATTCTTTGTTATTCTTCAGAGGCTGCCAAACCTATGGAGAAGGAGACCCAAGAACGGGAGTTTGCAGGTTTCCAAGGAGACCCAAGAATGGGAGTTTGTAGGTTTCCAGGAAGGCTAAGGATGGGAGTTTGAAGCCATTCCATGTGCATGCTCATACAGAGTTTGCCTTTGTGCTGAACAGTGCAGATTTGTGAGTTTTCGGGTGTGTTTTTGTATGAGTTTGGTGTTTACAGTTGAGTATTTCATATCAGTTTGGGTGGCTGCTGTATATCAGACTTTTAAATGTTAAAATAGAGCTGAATATATATATTTGGACGTGATTAAACTTCTGAGATAGATTATTAGTGTTTTTGTGGTGTTTCCGAGCATATTTTGTGCTATTTCGGGAGCCCGATGAGCATAGTTTTGGTCTTACATTTTTGAGCTGTTGTGTAAAGGCTATACGGATCTGGAAATGTCAATTTGTAGGCTGTTATGCTGCTGAAAGTTCTGTAAAAATTTCCATTTTCAGATTTATTAATAATTTGTGAAGTTGTGAAGCTTTTAGTACTATTTTCAGAATACCCGATTTGGGGTTTCTTGAGGAATTTGGTGGATCTTTGGGATATTAGTTGTTTGATTTTAAAGATCTGATTAGAGGTTGGAAATATCATGTAAAATCAGAAAAGGGACATTTCAGTCGGGAAAATGGAGAGAAAGGGATTTTTCGTCTACCGAGGTGCATATATGGCATAAAGAGAAAATAAATAAAAATAGTTATTATTTCATTTATCAAGGAGTGTAGGTGGCATCTGAGAATTTTGTGGAAAGTTTTTTAAATTATGCATTTAATATTTGTTGTGGTCCACAAAGGCAATGTAATTTTCCAATTAGCCACATGGTGGTGCTTAGTTGAATTTGGGTGGCAATTAAATATTTGTTGTAAGGTAGTTGCATTTACCATTTATCCCACATTGGTTGTGTTTGCAAGATCTTGGGTGGTAAATGCCTATTTAAAAAAGGCATATGGGCATTTGTAATCAAGCTCAAGGTGTGATATCTTCTTGTATAGAAGCTTGGAGAGAAGGATAAAACAAAGGGACGAAGTTTGAGAAGAGCTAGTAGTTTTGGCTTGAGAAACAAGGAGATTACTTGGTGGCTTGCAAGCACAAGTTTAGATCTTATTGGAGGTTTCCATCAGAGTGTGGATCTAGACTAGCTAGAATTTGGATTGGATCTTGAGGGTTCTTGCAAAACTATTACTTACTATGTATTTGGCCATAACTGATAAGGCCTTACAGCCTGACACATTGTGTGTAATAAGTTATTTTATGAATAAAGAGTTGTGTTTCATATCAAATCGTATATCTTGTGTTATGTTTCTGTTGTGTGGTTATTTTTTGGGTGCTAGAACATCTCCTTTGGAGATTCTCCTATCTTGCACTGTGTTAAGTGGTATCAGAGTATAGTTGTTCCTGAGCATGTAGATAGATCACCAAAGTTGAGGTAATTTGCATGAGCACCTTGGTTTGGGAGAAGTTGATCTGAGAAGATCTTAATCTAATGGTGGATTTTTCTTTTGAAAGTCCTAGATATCTTTGTTGTGAGGTGGCGTATCATGGTTTTGACTTACAATTGTAGAGGACTTGCGAATGGATCGATGGTTGTGAAGATGGAAACTTGATCTTGTTGACTGAAAGCTTGATATAGTTGGTGATTGTTAAGAGTGTGGATTTGTTGTAGAGGGTTTGTGAAGATCTTGGAAGATGCCTCCAAGAAGATTAGACCCTAGGATGATCAAAAATTTCTACGATGTGGTGGAGAAGAAGATTTCAGAGATGTCTTCTTAGTTGGAAGCTAGATTGACCGATCGAGTTAAGGAAGGGATAGTTGAGTTCTACAAAGATCTATGGAGCTAGAGTCTACCAATTCTGAAGAGAGTAGGCTGGTTGGTTAAGAAGATTGTGCAAAGAAGAAGACATTTTTTTATTGAGGAAGAGGTAAAGGGTGACTTCATTGAAGCTGAAGAGGTATGTATGGTTGTTTTTGTCAATCAGCTTGTGGAATTTGATATGAAACTTTGTAGAGCAACTTGCATTTGTTGCTGAGATACTTGAGCTTATAGAAGAGGATCCTAACCTTGCTGAATTTAGAAATGATACTTGTTTTCATGATCAATTGGATGGATATGACATGAAAATTGTAGAGCATCCTATTGTGGATGATGAGATTGCTGATTATGGGGATTTACATGTGGATGAGGATTTTCATATGGTTGTTGATATGTTTTTGCATTCATTTTTTTTTTTTAGATGATTGAGGATGTACTAGTTACTGCTGATATGGTTGATATGGATTTCATTAGTGATGTGGATTTGGGTGTTTCTAATGTGGCTGAGGATCTACATGATGTTGTGGATCTGTGTTTTCCTGATTTGCGTAAGTTACATGGATTGCTGGCAAAGCATTATTTTTAATTAGTTCCTGGAAGTGAGCATGTTGATTGGATTCTTGAGATTCATTCGATTTAGATGTTTGTATGGATGAAGTCGAGATGGTTGGTGTATAGATTTGTTCTTTTTTTTTGGGATGGATTGGAAACTTTTGGTGAAGATGAAGTTGGTTGGTGAAATTTATTTTGGCATCAAAGTATGGGACATACTTTTCTATCTACCTAGAGAGTCTGATGCAGGACCATCTTGCATCACAAAATAAAAAAAGGGTGTGACAAAAAAAAAAATTAAAAGGAGAGAGAAAGTGATGAATATTAGAGGAAAAATAATTTAAAAAATATATAAAATGGATAAATGGAGAGAAAAGGCTTTTTCATCTACCAAGGTGCATAGGTGGCATAAAGAGGAAATAAATAAAAATAGTTGCTATTTCATTTATCAAGGAGTGTAGGTGGCATTTTAGAATTTTGTGGAAAGTTCCTTAAATCATGCATTTAATATTTGTTGTGATCCACAAGTCTATGCAATTTCCTAATTGGCCACATGGTGGTGCTTAGTTGTATACAAGTGGGAATTTTAAAAAAATTGTAAGGTAGTTGCATTTACCTTTTATCCTACATTATTTGTGTTTGTAACATATTGGGTGGTAAGTGTCTATTTAAGAAAGGCATATGAGCATTTGTAATCAAGCTCTAAAGGTGTGATCTCTTCTTGTATAGAAGCTTGGAGAGAAGGATGAAGCAAAGGAGCAAAGTTTGAGAAGAGCTAGTAGTTGCAGCTTGGGAAACAAGGAGATTGCTTGGTGGCTTGCGAACACAAGTTTAGATCTTATTAGAGGCTTATACCAGAGTGTGGCTATGGACTAGCTAGGGTTTGGATTGGATCTTGAGGGATCTTGTAGAGCTATTACTTGCTTTGTATTTGGTCATAATCGAGAAGTCCTTATAGCCCAGCACATTGCATGTAATCAGATATTTCATGAATAAAGAGTTGTGTTTCATATTAGATCTTATATCTTGTGTTGTGTTTTTTTTGTGTTGTTATTTATTGGGGGCTAGGACATCTCCTCTGGGGATTCTCCTATCTTGCACTGTGTCAATCATCTCAAGTGATTTTCATTCTAACAGTTTTTAAATTAAAATTGCATCTTATCTAAATAAACACCATAAAGTATTGTATGGTAATATATTATCATATAGAACCCCAATTGTATTGTATGAAACTTTGGTTTCTTGATATGTCATCCCATGTCATATCACAGATAGTGGGCACTTTTGTCCATCTTGCTAAAAATGTAACTAATGATCTAGATACCCTCTTTCAAGTAGATACCATCTCATCCATATAAAAAAATGAATTAGTATTCATTGGTGAAGCCTATTTCCATCTTGTATGTGGATTTAATGGCTTGGAATTGGATAGCATGGTAAGTGAATTTGTATGGTTAACCATAGTAGGAACTTTAATTTGGGGTTAAAAAGAACATCTTTCTTGGGATAAATAGTATAGTATCTCCCTCTTGTGATTCGTGGATGTTACCCATATCTCCTTAGGTTAATCTTGAGAATGTGTGTTCTTCCTTCTGAGTATATAGTTTGTATCTTGGAAATATTTTTAAGTGTTAGAAAGAATTTCACTTTTGTAGGTGAAGTTATGAGTTATACCATGCTCCCTAAGTTTCATATCTTTTTTAAGATGATTAATTAATGCACTTGGTTACTCCATTATGCTGCAAGGCACCTTATTATAAGAAAATAAAAAATCAATACATTTCTTAGCCTTTTCTTCCAAGGATTCCCAAGTGGATCATTATATTAGGGCTCGCAAGTGACTACCATCATCACTTATTGTAAGTAAATTAATAAACTAGCAACATGATACATTAAGTGTGGGGTTCTAAAATGAATTAATAAGATAATGTGTTCCTTACTCATGTATGAGTACTTGATTGGGATCTTAATTAGGATGGAAGTGGGAGGAGATGCTTTATTCAGGTCTTGCATGGTTAGTAGACATTTTCATGGGAGAGGTTTATGTTGCCATAATTGATGTTAATGGCATGAGGAAGTATGTAGTGCCTCTCCCATTTGACTTTTGTAAGTCGTCCTGATGGATGCAACCTTGCTGATCTTTTGTTGTGTTGGATCATGATTGTGACCCTGAGTGGTCTACACCGTCGAGGTATTTGGATTTATGTTTCTAAATTAGTTGCTTTGATTATGCTTTTGTCGGATCTATGAGATTGTGATTGATGGTTCACTGAGGTTTGTGCCAGTGGTTACTAGGATCAATGTGGTATCATGAGGTTGTTCCATGATTATCCTGAGATGTGTGCAGAGATTGCACTATGTACTATTACCATGCTACACTGGACTAGGTTCCTGTAGCAGTGGTTAGTCATGTTTATGAATGTGTTTGCTTATGTGTTTTAAGTGTCTTTTTGTTGATTCTGTAATCAATCATTATTAAATGCTTAAGTAATTAAATGGATTGTTCTTGTTGGATTATTTGGTTATGTGTTGCAGACATTTACCTTGTTTTATTTCTGATTAGAGAGATATTTGTTACTCACGTGATGCTTTACATTTGAGACGACCCAAGGGTCAGATGTTATACCTTGATTTCAGCATCATAGATATTAGACTACTATGTTGTTCAGTTGATCATATTGCATGATGATGCCATTTTGTGATGACAGTGTGTTTTATGATGATATCTGGTTATCTAATTTTTGGACATACCTCTAATTTCGTTATGTGATGGATTTAATGCTATGGTTATTTACTTCATTTTTGTGTTGTTATGCTTTATGTGAACGTGAGTGATGTAAATAGATTATTTTAATATAATTAAACGAATGGTTAAATTAGGTGATTTAATGCATTTATTGCTTCGGCTATGTTATTATATGCAATTGCACTTGATCGTGTTGTTTAGTGTGCAGGATTTATATCCCTAGTAGTGGAACATGGAGTTAGTGATTCAACCATTCACATTTTACCAATGTCGTCCTTATATGGTCGATGTATCCTTAATTAAATGTTTAATTTAAACTTTTTGGTGATTATTAAATTCGAACTCATTTGCATTATGTGATTAGACAAGAGAGATGTCTGTGCATTTAGAGTTTCGCATTGTCGCAAAAGTTGTTAAGAAGTTTTCTATTTTTTTGGGTTTTCGAGCTTTTTAATTGTTTTATTTTAATTTCTGACAGCTTTTCCATAGATGAATTCCTATTTATAGCAATAGCCTATTTTTGTTTGGGTCGATTCGGGGTTTAACTAGGTTGGCTGGTTACTTACCCTAATTGATTATTCACTTGAAAAGTGAATAAGTATCCAAAAAGGAATTTAATTCCTCACTTCTCACTTTTGAATTAGAAAGTTGGAGAGTAAAACCCAAAATCCTCTTCATAATGATTTATTATTTTGTTCATTGTGGGAGTTACGGGCGTGGGATCGTCACGAGGTTGAGCTCGTTGGATCCAGCTCGAGGAAACCTTGGATTGCCGCGATTTTCAGCCACTTCTGTGGGCATTTTATTTTTTGGTTCAAATTTTTGTTTTGCCCTTTTGGCTATTAGGTAGGGCTTTCCCATTTTATTGGTTCTGCTTCGTTTCTACTTTTGTTTTTGGTAGCCATTTGTTTGGAGGCTGAGAACTAGTGTTCCCCTCCATTTATGTATGCTAGTTCTACCCGGTTGGGTGAGTACGAACATTTCCTTGTTTTTCAAAATGAGGGTTTGGGTTTTTGCACCATTATGCTGGCCGTTTTTGCATACAGCATTTGATTCCATTTATTTTTGGATTTTTGAGGCTTTTGTGCCCAAACGTCAAATGGGTTTTAATTTTGAAGTTTTCCAAAATTTGGAGTTTTTACCTCATTTTGCGTGCCACCCTATTTTCTTGGGTTTTCTTGGCACAATGTGGGTTGTGGACCTTGATCATCCATTTGGATATCAGTCAGACCACTTTTGCACTTTTATGTTGCATTGGGATGTGTGTTGCATCTGTACTCCCAACGTTGTGTTCGGTTGAGTGATTTTTTTTACCTATGTTATTGTTTCTTTTACACCTTTTCTGTTGTTTCATGAGCACTAGGATTTGTGTCGAATCCATACTCTCGGATTGAGGCCGGTTGAGTGAGTTCATGATGTTTGGTCTTGTTGCATCATTGGGATTCATGTAAAATCCATACTCTCGGGTTGAGGTCGGTTGAGTAATTTTATGATGTATGATTTTGTTGGCTTTGGGATTTGTGTAGAATCCATCCTTCCCGTGTTGCTTTCGATTGGGTGTTCTCTTTGCATTGTGTTCTCATTCCTATCCTTGTGTTATGATCTTCATGATGGTGGTGCGCCACACATGAGTACGTGCGTGTACATTTTTTGGGTGACTTGCGAGGCTCGATCTTCCGTGGATTTGCCAAAAGTTATGATCATTGGGGTTACAATGGGAGTATTCATGCCCACGGGCACTTATCATAGTATGAGCATGGGTAGGGTAGGGTACCATATGGAGGGGGCTTCTACCTCATAGCTCAGCATTCATGGTGTCGGAGGTTGATGGAAGATAAGAAGTTTTAAGCAAGTGATAACTAAATAAAATGTGTGATTGTTAATAAAACTTAAGATAAGTAAAATGTGCGAGCACCCAATTAAGTTCAAGGACACAATGTGTGAGCACCCATTTAAGTTTGAGGACACACGATTCGAGCTTGGGCTTTTCAATGCTAAGCAACTCTCTAGGATGTCAGCCCCTACTTAGTAGCCTTTTGAGTGTCTGACCAGGACCTGTACTCCTTGCATTGTCTTAGGATCTTGGTTCAGCCATCATACTGTCTAGCATGAGTGTTAGCCATGGATGTTGTGATTTTTGTGTGCTTGTGGTTGGATCATTATCTCCATCAGCACGGTAGGTGTGGACCTACGGGTGCCACATGGTTGAGAGGTGTAGCTACCTTCACCACTACTAGGGACTATGTACAAAGATGATCTTTTTTCCTAGTGTGATCATTGCTGGATGTTTTCACTTGGTACTTCAGGTTTCGGAGTATGCTTTCTTGTGATTTGTGCTTTCATTGGGATGCTCGTATATCATGTTTAGATGATGTTAGTTTATTTGATGCATTCCCTTATCATGATGTTTAGCATATGATTAGATGATGTTACTTGATTTAGTAGTATATATGTTGCTTACTATTGTTTAGCATGTGATAGATGATGTTATCTACTATAGGATTATCTTATGTGTTATCACTAGCATGTTAGATTTCTTTATGTTGATATTGTGCATATTTTTAGTAGTGACGTCCCTATTACGACAGTACCGACAATTTGGTCGGTGGCTTAGGATGTTACGCGCGGGGGATGGCTAGGACCCACGATGGTCTTATGATGCTATTGACAGATGGGAGGATCTGCATACTTAGTTTGGTTGTTTTGTTCCTGAGATGTATTTCTGTACATTGCGATGTTGCTTTTGTTCTCTTCAATGTTTATTTCAGTATGTTCCTTGCTGTTGTTTGTTAGATGGTTAGATTCCCATTTTTTGTATTTCAGTTACTCAGTTTTGGTTCAAGTGTTCTAGCCTCGAAGTGTGGATCCGGTACTCCCTGGTGTGGAGGTTCTTTGGTCTATTTTTTCCCTTTCTGAGTTCTTGAAGTGTCTTTGTTTTCTATGGGCGACATTTGTTCAGCAATGTGTGACATTAAAAATGTATCGCACACCCATACAAAATTGTATCGTACGATACTGTAAAGTATCGCATGTCTTCTTGAGAAATGTCATGCGACACTGGAAGAGTATCGCACACCATTTAGAGAAGTGTCACGTGACACTTTCCAGTATCACACGCCTCTTAGAGAAACATCGTACGACACTGTTAAAGTTTTGCATGCCTTAATGAAAAGTATCACCTTGTCCCTAAAAGTGTCGCACTCCTTCTTGAGAAATGCCGCATAACACTTTTCTATGCTGCATTAAAGTATCACACAGTTTTTATAAAAACCTGCGTGGGTGGATAGCAAGCACTTTTCATCATGATCCGAACTTTTCTAGACTTGATCTGGATACCCTTTTGGATGTTCTTTGACCCTATGCTATTGCATTTTGTAAACTATCGATTTCTTTTGAAATCTAGTTTTCGTGTTTCTGTTTTAGTCTCTTGGGGTTTAAAATAAGTATAAGTTGACGTATATTTAATTTCTTATACTTAAGATATATTTTAATATATGCGACGAATCTTTTGAGATAGGTTTCAGACCTCTCGGAGATAAGTTAAGGATTCTAGGAAATTTCAAGGCTTCAAAAATCCAGACTTAGCCAATTTTCAAGGCTTCAAGATTTTAGGCTTAGCCAAATTTCAGGAGTCTGCATTTTACCCTAGCTTGGTGTTTTGTTGATGAGTGATCGTTTCTTGAGCCCTCATCTTGTTGTGGTGGTTGTTCGCTTTTGTTCACATGTGCCAGTTGGTAGTGGCGTTCGAAGATCTATTGGTTGTCGGGATTGTGGTGAAGTCTTCCATTGTGATCTTTGTGATCCCTGTATGATGTTGTCATGTGCATTCATACTTGTAAAAAAAAAAAAAAACTGGCTTGTATTTCATCCTTATTTCCAAGGATCTCCGGGCGGGGCATTACAAAGTATGTTGCCAAGTTTTATGATGTGTTCTATTAGTTATGTTGTTGTCATTAATGTCAACTTTAGTGTTCTTGGTTGACTATGTTCTTGATGTACTAAGTTATGATAGAAAAGTTAAAGTGAGAGTAATGTTGTGAATTATGGTGTGCAGTCTTGCACAAAGTTTCTACAAAATTTTATTATGATATCTCTATGATCACACATTTTTATGATAATTTTGTTGACAAGTAGCAGTCAATTTGATGGAGATAGGAAGTTGGCTCATATTGTAGGAACAAGAATAGGAACATAGAAGATGATTTGATCGATATGCTCTACTAGAATGGAATCAAGTGTTGTGGTTGGTGATATTGGATCTTGGTGATACTATTGAGTTGTTGTTGCACACATTTCAAGATTGGTGATCGATGGTTAGAGCTATAGGTTTCTAGTGTGTAGACAGTGAAGAAGTGAAGAACAATTAGTTAGACTCCTAATTGGTAAAGACATAAGTTTGTATGGTCAATTGAAGATCGAAGGATATGTGATGATGTGTCTACAATGATGTGGAATGTTAGGTATAGATTTTTAATTGTCAATATGATCAATGATTCATGAAGAGGTGGAAGAATCTAGGGAAGTGTAATGCATTTTAACTCTTGAATTGTCAAATCAATGTGCGATTGGATTCTGATGTTTCGATGAAAATCAATTGCAACTTGTTTCGATGACTTCTAAGGAGGGAATTTTGAATTTCATAAAATGTGTTGAGGTTGTGAAAATATGAATTGTTGAAATGTATTAATAAAGTGTGAGGGTACAGAGATTGTGTGTGGTGGTGACAGATTGTGAATCAAGAAGTTTGATTCATAGGAAAAGTGTATCTCCATGCAAGGAACAAGTGTGAGATTAAGTGTATTTGTACAAGAAAGACAGTAGTGTTATTTCCGTATCACTCCAACACTTATTGTTCCCTAATAGTTGCAACAAGCTAAATCTCTTAATTGAATAGATCCTAACAGATCTTTATCATAAATTCTTCAATAGGGTGACACTTTAGCTAGTGTTTGAAGTCCTTTCACAAGGATAATCCTAACATGTAAAGCTCTTTATAGGGATAGAGGGAAATCCCTTGGCGAGGTTCTCCTAATAGGGTCAATTCTTAGCAAGACTTTATCTAAGCTCCTAACAGAGCTAACTCATAACTTAGCGTACTTTAGAAGAGAGCACTTATATTCATGGACATCCCCTCATTGTGGTTTTCACCCAAATTTGGTTCCACGAGAAAAATCCTTGTGTCATATGTTGAATGCATTTGGATGGTTATTTCTTATTGTGTGTTTCAATACAAGTAATAGCTCTTTATTACATGTGTGTAATGAAGGTTTAAAGGAAAAAATTTATCAGAGCGAGTTTTCATTTTTGGTTGATTACTAATTCACCCTCGCCCCACTCTTCCTAAAGTAATCTTAGGACCTAATTATTTCAATAGTTTATTGATAGCACATATGGTCACTTAAGTGTCTGGGTCCATGGAGGATGCTAGCACAAAACTCAAGGGTTATACATGTGTGATGACACTTCCCTATATACACCATAGATTTCCTACATGTGTTGGTTTCCTTGATTTAGTGTGTACTACCTTTGTAGTTTTGTTGTACCTTTTAAGATAGAGAGCCTTTAGAATCCCTTACATAGATTGAATTATGATTGATGATGGTGTTTGATATATGAGTGGGGTCCATTGTTATTTCCTCAATGTGGTGGGAGTGGACCATTTAAGTTCCACAAGGTTGGATGGTAATGAATCTTTTACCATTTGAGGTTTTTCCATTCATATACTAGTATTTGATGATCCTTGTTGTAGTTGTATTTCTTGTTCATTATTCTTGGAGACTTGCTCTTATCTTATCATTATGATTAATCTATTAAGAAACTCTATGTTATGGAACCCTTGAGAATTGTAATCTATTCTTGAGTTTTATTTATGTGCATGTGTTATCTTATGTTACATTGCTTCCACATTTTTTTTTTGTAAAATCTTAAGGGAAAAATATGTAAAGTTAGTAGTATGTTTTAGGTTAATTTGTCTTGGCTTCCTTGATGGGGTGTTACATGATAGACTTGATCCTCATTTTAGTATGGGTGGGGAATTCATTACACATGCCTCATTTTGACCTCCAAACAGCACAAAGAACTACAATGATCTGTCAATATTTACAATGAATTCCCATATGGGATTGCAAAGTCAATAAGGTCTTCAAGTAGTCAATAAAGAATGCCCCAATGGGTATTACTATTGGCATCCTTATCCAGCCCACCTGGTCCTTTGAAGAAAGCTTATGATTTTTTTGCTTAAACATTAACTTACTATAAATAATAATCATATGCAAATTTACAGGCGAGACACATTTTCTTAACACTAATTTACTCTAGCCCTCCATGCCTAGCCTTTCATTGCTCCTTCCCTACTAGACCTAAGTTACGTGGATGAACCAATACCCTTACACCATATTCCTAGTGACAAGTAGCCAATGGATGTTGTTTCATCTAATATTTCCCCTTCTCAACTTTTACTACCAAGTTCAACATTGATATGTGATATAGTCTTGTTTCATGATTTCTCCCAATCCCAATTTTGAGTTTTGTCTTAAGACTAAATCTCCAATCCACTCCCTTCATATTTCTATTTCCCTACCCAAATATGCCCTTAATACTTCCATTTCATCATGCCACAAAAAGGCATGTGTGAAATGTTCATCTCACATATGTTCATGTTTTGTATTCCTTTCCCACTCCTAACTCCTAGCCTCTTAACTTCTTGGGACCTTACCACACCAAAATGTCACTAGGTAGACACACTCTTAGAATTGGTTCCAAAATCCCTCCTTGACCCAAAACCCCACTTAGGCACCCATGATGCAAGGAGAACCTCAACTATTAGTTTCATGTACCCAATAACTTTACTATTGCTTGATTAATGCATGATTCAATCTTTACAACATTCCAAACCTTTTTTCTTTTTGAAGAAGCCTTTTAGTTATTGGATGTAATTTGAAATGCACATCTAATCAAGAGGTATAGGTGACCTTAGGGGAGATGTACTATATTTTTAATGTCCTCTAAATTGTGAATCCTAGAAAATGACTCATTACATCAAATTACCCTAAACCCTTATGCTTATGTTATCTTATTTAGCTGAGTATATATAGTAGGTCAATCCTTCTATATATATAGTAGGTCAATCCTTCTAAGTTATCAAGTGTGGAGTCTTTTTGAGAACCCACCCCAAGTTTGTGGTGATCACTTTAGCTTATGGCCTAAAATTTTCCTTAATTGGTCTTGTTATCCTCTTAGGTTAGATTGACAAACACACTCCTACAAGCTCCAAATATTTTGGATCTATAAAAGCCATAATGTTGCCCAATTATGACATGAGTCAAGGCAGACTTGGATTTTGTCACTTAGGCAAGACTAAAGAAGGGGTCCCATGGAAGGGGCTTGGGCTTTATTTTTGTGGAGGAAAAGGTCCCATGCTAAATTTTTTGAGTGGCTAAAGGTTTATTTCGAATCTAAGGATCTCCTACTTTTTAGCTCTTTCTATTTGAACAAGTGGAAATGGGGTGGGGATGGAGATAGTCTCACCAGCTTGAAGGATTTTTTACATGTCAACAATTGATTAATATTTTTCCGCCAAAACTAAGGGGTTCCATAATAATGGTGATTTTGACCCATTTTGATCAAGTTTTTGCCCATTCTTTTGGGATAAAAATATGGATTGTAACATTTTAGTGATCACTATCCATTGCAATCAGAATTTCCAGCTGTTCACTGCTCTCTCCAAAAATATTGGAAGAACTAGGGTGTCTGGTGCACATAACCGGTTCTTGATCATTGGATTCGAATTTGTCATAATTGGCATATAATTGTTTATATAAATTGAATTAAGCTCATATTTGAAGCAAGCTCTTGGTTGCTTGCATGTTTTTTGAAACCCTTACCTATAAGCGAAACCCTATGAAAATGGATTGAACATGTGGAGCAAAGAGGGGATTTGAAGAGGACTTGTTCTGTCGATGTCTGGGGTCTATGAAGAGCATTTGACTATTTCTGGTTAAACGGTGGTGATGAAAAATTCGTTTTAGTTTAGATAAGTCACAGATGCTACTATGCCAATTCAATGATGATTTCTATTTGAGCATAGGAAACTTCTGTCACATTTTCCTTCGAGAAATGAATGGGTCCTTGACATGGGCATGGTGGTGCCTGAAGTTATTATTGATGCAGACTTTGTCAGGATGGTAGTAAGAACATATGATGTTCAATCTAAATATGCTGAGGCCCTATTATCTCGTTCACAAAATCATAGATTTCTGATGTATTCTATCTTATAAGTAGAGCTATCAACTTTAACACCTTTAAAAAAAAGTATCAGACTCATCAGTGTTTATAAGCCTGTGCAAATTCCCAAGCATAAAGTCAAGGGCTCAGATGGTAGAGCTTTTAGCATTGAAACATTTAAAATTTATCTCACCTCACCAAGATATATCATTCAGTGAAGATGCAGGAAAAATAATTAAAAATCCCAATTCCCCTAACGTTCATGGTTGCAGATAATTTTTCCTGTTCTTCTATATCTTTCTAACCATATTTTTCCCTCCCTCCATCTTTTCAACTCCCATCCCGTCTCTTTCTTTCCGTTTATCCATTTTTGCTACTATCTTATGCTTTTCTTCTTCCATACCTCTTCTCTCTTCTCTCTACTAATTGTGCTCCTCATTTATCTCTTAGTTCTTAATGTTTCTCTTTCTACCTATTTCTTTTTTCTATATATATATATATATCCTCCTCTCTCTCCCCATCCCTCTCTATATATTGAGATATCTTTCTCTGTAGACTTATGTTTCTGCTTTTTTATCCTTCCCTCCTCTGCTCTCTAAGTGATATTACATGCAACAAAATAAACACTTGTATACATTCATGGCATAAACAACTTTAGTTATTTGTATGTATCAAATGATAATTATGGATTAATTAAGTATATACAATGATTGAACAAGCACATTAAGATACATATTCACCTTAGGATGGGATGTAATCTCCATTTTAACAGTCATTTATTTCATTATTATAAATAGAAGCAAAGTATATTTCACCAATAACATATCAATGCTTTAAAAAAATATCAAATTCAATACAAATAAAATTATACAACAGTTATTAGTTTTCAAATTGGTTTCCGCAATGACCATCTTGATTCAAAGGGTTTTTTATCAAAATACTCAACACATTTTTTCTCAAATACACACACCCCAAATTAAGAAAACTTAGTTTGTAAATTCAACTTGCATGTTTTTATCTTGATTACACTTACAATGATATCATGTCCATGTGAGAAATTTACTATCTATCATTTTCATGGCCTATTGAAACTCTATGATGGATTTCTTTTAATTTCATTTTTTTTAAATCATTTTTCAATAGTAGTTAGTGTTCATGATTATGATTAATATTGCACAGGTTTATCAAAATGAGTATTAATGTATGTTTTTCACATAAGATCAAAAATTGAGATGGAAAACCATTGTTAAATGTTCATTTTCTTTGTTGTTTTCTTTATGTATTCCACTCAATATGTATCCTTATTTTTAATCTTTCAACTCTCTTGCTATTCATTACTTTTTTTGCAAATACCTAGCATTATGACACCTTTGTGTTTCACAAAAATTATTATAAAACCTCCTACGGCAAATACATGCCACTATGTAGCACTTATTACATGTCGTACCAAATAGGGGCACCACCTTTGTTGCAAGGTTTTGTTTCCCGCATGTATAGATCTAGAGCACATGTACACCACGTAGTAAGAAAACTCTGATGTTGACACTTACTACAGTTTTCCAAATTTCCAAGAACAATAATTTGAAATTAAGTTTTCCCACAATAGCTCTGGCTTATCTAAATATTTGTATTACTAATTTAAAATAAAGAAACATTGTGCATTGAAAATGCTTAATGAACATTGTTGTCTAATGTTCATTTATGTCTTTACTTTTGTCTACTGGTGAATACCTTAAAGGACTGCTATACCTAAAATATCAACATACATTATTGTAGATTTTATATTCTCTTTTATATTTCTAATTTTTCTCAATAACTTTAATTGTAATTTAACTTAAATGAACCTAAATTACATAAACTAAAAATTGATAAAATATCATTTGAATTTTTTCTCCTACTAACCTTTTTTTTAACAATCAAAGTCTCACACAAATGAAGACACTCTATAGAAATCTTTACACAACAAGTATAGTGCAGTTAGACACACACAAACTTGAAACTAAAAAATAATTTTTCAAACAATTTCTACATCTACAAACCCATTATGACCCCAGAAAACAGGGACTCCAGCTTCCAAAGAGCTCTTGTTTATTATAAAAATATATTTATAATAACTACTACTAAATATTTTTTATTAAAAAATATGATTGAATTGAAATTTCGTATTATGAAGCAAAGCAATGTCAATTTACATTATTGGACACTGATAAAGGCTGTCCCCTATTTGTAAAAGGCATCTGACTGTACCACAAAACATATATATCTCATCTTCCGTGAGTTTTAAACTTACGACCTCTTGTTACAGAACACAAATTCACGAATATTAGACCCACTTAAGGGCTACAAGCACATGTAGATGTTCACCGCCACATCAACTGCCTCATATTTTTTGCTGTCAGTTTTGATTATCTATTTGAAGGCAAAGGCCCTGTTTTGCGTACAGCCATTTTTCTGACCCAGGGGCTTCCTGTTTTGGGCAGCATGTCTATATATAACTATTTGTACCAGTTCTGGTAAATAATTAATCAATCAATTTGTTGCACCATTTTATTTGTGCAGCGATTGATTTGTCTTTTGAGTTCTCTTATTCTCCGTTAAGATCTGTAATGCTTTGTTTTTCTTTCTGAGAGAAACAAAAGTTAGTGAGCGGCCTCAAATCAGTGATCATACATTTCTATATCATTTGTGGATGAATCAGAAAGCAGATGAAAGAATTCAGTGACAGCAATCACAGCATTTTTGCTTCCCAAGTTGCTGAAAGCCGGACCAGAGAGTGCTCTGATTATTATGAATGGCATCTCCATACTCAGACTAACCTGCAAATCAAAAAGAAAGGGAAACCAAAAGAACAAGCAAGATAAGCAAATATTACCAGGGAACCATACAAATGCACTTCGAGCGATTGTTAGATTATTACCAATGCTACTGCGGCACTCTCCATATCAAAGAGAGTGCAATTAAATTTTTCATGAAGAAAGTTTTTGTAAGCAGCATTAGCAGCAAGAATGCTGCCACTGCATCCTCTTTCTACTTTCACAATCTTTGGTGTGGTGGGCAAGCATGTTGTAGAGTTGATGCACGACTCTAGTGTTACATTCTGTTCACCATTCCAACGTTTCCAGATTCAAATTCAAAGTTGATTAGAAATCATATGTATAATTCATTGTCTAAGCAAACATAGGAAAGGAATAATATGAATTGAATTACCTCCAGCTGATCTGCAAGATTATAATAGGCTTGAGATACATTAACCCAAAATGCATGCTGTCTAACCTCTGGAATGCCATTCTTGAGGAAAATCTCATCTGGGTTGAACCAAACATTATTAAGTAGATTATCACAGCCTTTTTCTGTACTGTAGTTGGCAAAATGAAGATACCCAATATCACGAGTGTAGTCTCCATTGGATTCCCAGGCAAGCTCATCGTCCTCTCCTTGGCCATAGGTCTTCTCAATAAAACTAATATTTCAGTATATATCAGGTTGGGAAGGGTGTATATAAAAGTTGGGAAGGATATATATACATATGAATTTAAATCCCAAATATTGAACATTTATCACTGATATGAAATCTAAAATAAAGAAAACAAAACAAGTATTCTTATTCAGAGAGAATATATTTTCCTAATTTGGCCTCCACATAGAGGAAAACACCTAACCCATCTTAATATCTCATCTTAAATGTCAAAAAGTATTTGTCTATGTTTGGTTCTAAATTGAAAAGGGATGAGGTCAGAATTATGTCCCGGATAAATTTGGCAAAATGAATACCTCTTAGTCTTGAACTCTTAACCGAAGAGATTCAGCCATAAGACATGAAAGATCTCCATAAAAAAAATACTCTCTTTTTTCTCTTATTAAAATGAAAATATATTGAAAAATATATAAATGTTATTAGAACCTGCCAATTCCATAGGCCGGTGTGAGCCCATTGGCGAGGAATAGTAACGTCACCAGTATGATAGTCAGAATTTGCACTTCCAGCAGTTCCATAATGCACAACTCCTTTTATGTTGAAGAAACTCAAGAGAAGCTGGGTGGTCATTGCTGCATTCATCTGTACCCAAATAACAGTATTAGTGGGTTATGTGCTAGAAGTTAAAGGTGACTTTGAGGCGTGCTACTATTATTGATATGTTTTAAGATTATTTAGATTAAGGTCAAAAGACAAGGATTGATTTTCTTGTATCTTTATTATTTATTTTTTAATATAGCATTTTAAATAGGTAGATTGGTACTTTTATCAATAATTAATAGTAAATAAAGCTCCTTTCCCTAATTCTTAAAGGTCCTCTCCCTAATTCCTATGGTAAGGAACCTTTTAGGTTGGTGAGGTCGTGAAATCAGTCTATGATTGTGGTTATCATTAACATAGAATAAACTTTGACACAAACCGACTTCATGGATTTTCAAAGGGGATGATAAATCACAGACACGTTGTGGATGCTGGCAAAATTGTTAAGTTCTAAATTCGAAAGAAGCGTTACAGTGTCAAATCAATTTAGATCTAAAGCTCACATCAGTACAAATAGCTTGTAAGTTCAAAATGGAACATTCAAAAAATTGTGTGCATGAAAATTACTTTTTAGCATTAACTATTTTTCTGAGAGAAAATCGTTCATAAAATGCTGAGATGTATTCTAAAATTTATAAGATCTAGGAAAAAAGTTACGCAAACATATCTTACATAATAACCTGATCAGAACTAGAGTTTGGAACTGCTGCATAAACTGAATTGAGAGGACTAATAAACAGTTTCAAAATCCTAATATATGAAAGCCAGCTTATTCTTCAATCTATAATTCCTTCAATACCCAGTGATAATCTCATCTAAATAGTCAGTAAACTAATCTGTCCTAAACAATGTTTGTACTCTGTCAAACTGCAAGGTGATTGAATCATGTATATTATTTATGCTTATTAAATTGGTTCAGTATGCCATGCATACAATGATTGAAAACTTTAGCACGATTTCTATCCTACGACTACACCACTGGGATACAAGTTTTGGGAATTTATGCAGATTACAAGGGTAAAGATATTCATCAACAGGGGTTTAGTTCAATTTTTTATCCTTTGAAAAAATGATTTTGGTGAGTTTTCAATTTAAGGTCACAGCACAGTGATTATTATGAGGAGGGGTTTCGAAAGACATTCAGATCTTTAAGAATGAATTAAACAATTATAATTAACTGGCTTACACAAGTCAAAACCCTAAAATGATTATAAAGCAATATTCTCTACAAAGAGATTCAAACACTGCCAGACATCATTCGAGATAATCCTATTCAGAAAACCATTATATTTCGAAATACAAAAACAGTAAATACTATTCAAAATGACTTCATATTTCCAAATACACAAGCAGATTTAACCAAACAGATGCCATTTACGTGCTATTCCCAGATACAGTGAATGAACACTGAACATCATCTTTTTAACAAAACTTCTCACATGTTAAAAAGGTTAGAACGGGCATATTTTATTCCATTTAGATAAAAGCAAACTTGAAACCCTTATCCACACAAACCCCAAAATAGCTAGCATATTTGGCTGACCACGAACATACTTCCATTAAAATCACAGCTGGAAAGAATTTGCAAAACAAAATGTTCAAATTAGAGTGAAAGATAGAACTCATGTATAATCTTATGACATATTGCTTCTAACAAATTTGGGGAAAAGTATTAGTTCATAATTTTCTTGTTAATGCTGTTCCTAGTGTGATCTACAATCCTGATAGATGAAAGTCTAATCTATAAAACATTTCTGAAGCAATCAAACAAAAACAACAACATGAACAATGATACTGACGATTGCAACAATGTGTATCATTAAGGAAGAAAAACAAAAATACTAAACTATTATTTTCAGCTAGCAAGACTTACAAAAAAATCCAACTATAAAAAAAAAAAGGTTGAGTTAATAAAGCCTATCGTTGAATTACCATTGCCAGCCCTGTCATGACCACAATGACCTTCTGATCTGCAATAACTCCTACATGGAATCTCCTTCCTGCATAACAAGAAGTATACAGATAATTACATTCTATGAAAACCTAGAATTTTTCCATGCAAGAAACAGCCGGCGAAAAACTTACCAGAGAGATCTATATAAGAAAGATTTATATTGGGTATAAAAATTGAGGAGGCCAATAGAGGCGCGAATTCGAAAGGGTTAGGAACGACCAAACCCAGATAAGGGCCGACACTGTTTATTTTATCGACCAGGTCAAGATCCTCTGGCGAGTGCTCTGCATTACATCCAACAGCCATGAAAATGAGGACTACCAGATGAATAAACACCAAATTCTTAAGCACCATATTGGAAACCCAAAAGAACTTGTGATTAACAGAGATGTTGGGCCTGTAATTCGGACGAGGGGGAATATTTCGCCCAATCTAGAGTTCGTGGTTGTCAATTATAAAAACAAAAATTGTGGGGAAAATCACGTGCGACATTAGAGAGAGGAAATGGATTTTTGAAATGTGACCGTTTAACACTGCCGTTCCGTCTTCCTCCTGTTTCATCTGACATCCCTCCTCAACTGTCGGGTAGATGACATGAGTACTGACATGCCAAAAGAAAATAATATGTTGCAATTCAGGGTTTCATAAGTATAAATAACATTTAAAGTTGGGATTCAGATTCTATAAGTATAAAAATCATTTCTTAGCTTGTTATTTTTAATAAGTATTATATTTTAAGAGTTAATAATAGAGATAATAATATTTACTAATATTTTTATTATTATTTATTGACAAATTAAATGTTAGAAAATTATGATTATTTCTATTACTTTTAATTTCAGTAAAATTAAATCTATAAAAATATAAAGTTAGATTCATCAAAAGGGATGTGTTCTAAAGAAATATTGTAATTGCAAGATATGGACATGATTAATTTGTAGAAAAGGTCTTATAAACTTTTATGCAATTGCAATTGGTAGTTGTAAAGCCCAATTCAATGCCAACATTGTCCTCATTGTGCCTATATGAGATCTTTTAAACAAGCTAGGAGTGCTTGTTAACTTAAAATGGTGAAGGGGTTTTTTTTCTAAGGGGGAGTGAAGAGGAGAGGGAAGGAATAAGTGATGAGAGATTCACAAGGCAATTTCTATAGTCACAGATGAAATTGTAACCCTAATGTTTGAGGAGAGAAAGGAATCCATGGAAGCATGAAGTTGTAATATCCTCCCCTGATTTGAACTTTGACTTGTAGAAATTTAACTTAAGGAATATTGTCAAACACTTTGTATGCAAACTCATAAAGCTGATTTCCTCAATAAATTGCTTTCCAATGAGTAGATTTACGAACAACTATGAAGTGACATTAAAATGCATAATACAATCATAACATTTTCACAAACACTTGGCACACATTCAACAATATATGAAAAATCTGAAAACTCTTTCAATCTGCTGATAAAGGGTGATTTTTAAATGTAGATGTGCACTTACAGCTGCCTTAAAGGCGAAAACAACTATTTAGACTTGTATTCAACAATTATTATGCAAAGTATCAAAATTTGACATAAGAAACCTGGAATTAGTTGCCGTAGTATTTTGCAGATGTAGTCAGCAGCCCTCCAAACTTCTAATCAGTCGAAAAAACAAGTAAACTTGATACCAACACTGTTCACGCCGTACTGTAGCAAAATACTGTTCATGCCGACTGTAGCAAAATACTGTTCATGCGGCACTATAGCAATAACTAACTTCAGATCTGCATCTCAAACCCTTGTAAATTTCTTTATGCGAATGCCCCAAATGAAACCCAGTGTGTTTCTTGAAGTGAAAACACCCTTGATCCTCCTGACTGTGTCTTCCAACAGCGAAGAGAATGCTAGCAAAGAGGGATTCCGTCCTCCAAGCCCGATAATCAAATATCCAGCAACATAACATTAATCTTCATCCAAGCATACCAAAAAAAAGCTCTTCCATTTCTTTTATAGTGTTCTCACAAGAGCTCAATCCTTCGTTTTCTCAATGTGGGATAAAACATAACTCCCTTTATGTACCTTATGTCTCCAATGTGTTATAAAAATAAAGGGAATTCTTTTAATTTAAATATTTTCCACAAACTATAGTCTATGCATTAATAAAGTTAAATATTTAAATTTAACTTTATAAAATGGCTTTATCAATGCATAACAAATCTTATCAATGATAAATAAGTTTTCCTGTCGATTTTAAACAATTACCATCGACATACCACTGTGACTGAATGTCCGGCCATGTCCAAGATGACTTACTATAAATAGTAAGTATGCCCAAAGTTGCCCCAAAACCCCTTAGAAAGATCTGCAACTGAAACTGTCTAGGCCAAATGGCCTCTAAGCCCCTTTAATGTCCTAGTTAGCCTATGGGACTGTGGGGAAATAGGCTAACAACAACATCATGCTATGAATGCTAGAAAGGGGACATTACAGAAGTAACATTGTGCAAGAGAAAGAAAGAAAGGGAGGTGACAATTTATTCTAGCGCCCAAGTAAACAAAAATCAACACTATATATAGAATTAAGTATATTCATCATTTGCATAGTATTAGGCTTTATAGGGAATGCCTTGTTAAGCAACCCTCAAAACACAGGGTAAAAATGAACTAATAAATTATTATTTCCTAAATATAGTTATAATGTCATAACCAAAAGGGAAACATCAAGCATAAAATTATAAATGTAAATGGAAGAATATTATGATTGTCGAAAAATCATGAGCCAACAATAGACGTAAAGCACTTCCAAGGGCTCTACATGACTACCCTATACATTTACATGAATGGCAATTCATATTTTGAGAGCTTGAACTACATTGATAAGATAGGACCAAACCATCATCCACAGTCGATAATTGAGGAGACAATGTACATCGTCAACATATTCAATTGCTAAGTTCATTTTTCAACCAATTTGAAAACTAGGTTAAACTATATCAAGCAACGTTAGAAAATGAAATTGAAATACATGAAAATAGTCACAAGAACATAAGGACCACTAATCAAAGGCTCATATTTGCACAGATCCAAGAGAACTACTTGTTGTTACAAATGTGCAAAAATAGAGTAGTTCATCACCAAAAAAATGCAAGATATTTGATCATATCTGTCGAACTAGCAAACGTATGCATAAGGGTAGTAGATGAATGTGCAAGAATGCCTTGAAAGGTCAATTTTACATAAATTTGAGTGTTGAGACCAATATACCACCTATTAAATTATTAATCTACACTTGGTAGCACTAGATGCATCTAGTTAAGGTCAATTCAGCTCAATTTCATCTATAAACATCCCATAAAAGAAATACAATTATTGAAGATACAAGGAAGAGCATATAAATACAAGAATAAATCTACATGTTGGCATAGTAATGAAGAGGTTTGAGTTAGAGAGCATGAAGTATCGAAGCAATGTCCTCATTTTTGGCAACAACACATACTAGAGGTGATGGATCAACCATAGTGGCAGTGGATTAGATCAAATAAGGATACAATTGCGAAGTGTTTAGTGTATCAATGACAAAAGAGTCAGTTATGGAATAGATGATTAATGATAAATATTTTGATAGCTTTAGGTTATGGAGATCCTATGGAATCATTGTTAGGGTCATATTAACGTATGTTAGAATCATATCAACTAGTTCATGGTACCACTATTAAACTAAGGAAAATAACTAGTAATAGTAGTTAAAATAGGGTACCAGTAGGGTAAGGTTGATGGAATCGATAAACTGATTGAGAAAAAGTCAAATTGTGTTTCTGTTTCCTATTAAATGATTAGTTAGGACTGACATTAAGGAATTTAAATTGGTGAATTAGTGTGTTCATTTGCATTTTTTAGCTAATTTGGAAGTCATATTTGGTAAATGTTTCAGTTAATTTAAATCATGCGAGACATTGCAAAGAGGAAATGTTTTTTTGAAATGGTATGTCAATTTAGTGTCCACTAGTCACAAATGTGAAAATGGTTTGGGGAAAAATTTTGGTATTTGAATATGCCATTGTATGAGTTATATTCTTTATTTTAAGAAAGATAGTTTCAAATTTTCAATTACAATTATACAATTTGATTGTTATATGTTATGGGAAGTCATATTTTTATATACTTGAAGGTTACTGTAATTCTGTAAATTCTCTATAAATAATATGGAAGATCTTTTTATGAATTTTTTAATATATTTTTAGGATTTTTTCCTATCTATATATGTGTGTTTATAGTTTATTATTCTTTTCTATATATGTTTTTGCTATTATTTTTCATAACATTTTTTAGGCTAGTGTCACATCCCCATGTCAATAGAAAATGAATAAATTAAAAAGGAGACTTTTTTTATCAAACATAGTCGAAGGACAACACACAAAAAAAGTGCAAGAAAGAGGAGGTTGTTGAATGAATAAATAAATTTAAATAACTCTTATGAGATAAACAATCTTAAGTAATTGAGGATCAAAATTCTAACAAACCTAAGTCCTTTTTTATATTGATTTTCTTGTTGTGAATCTTAATCAAGAAGCCAATATTAATTTTCACCTTAAATAGATCATTTAGGCTACTTGCCTCCAAACCATTTTTATATTGGGTATGTGTATTGTTAAAGTAGTGCATTAGTACCAAATCAAACTTATAAACTTCAAAAGAAATTACTCAGTGATTTCTTTCAACTTCACAATTAACTTTTATAATCATTTTACTACAAACTATTAATTGATTGTTCATTACTTTACCGACTATCAGTAATATAATTGTAATGTTACCTAGTTGTTATTGACTTGCACTAAAAAGTAAATATCATGAAAATAAACTTGCAACATAACAACAATCACACATTTTACACCAATATTTTTAACATGTAAACTATGATAAAACACTTGGGACTAGAAACCCAAAAATTTCACTCTTTTGAAGTGATCCCTATTAAGAGCCAACCTTGTTAAAGGTTTACATACACAATGTTAATGTGACCTAGTTAGAGGATTTACACCAAAAGATCATCTAGACCTTATCACTCCTTGATCCTATATAAAGAGTGGTCTACTCTAAAGGACTTAGAAACACCAATAATTGATGTTACCATATAGGATTTCACAGACTTGTTAGGTCCACTTGGCTAAGATATTATTCTACTACAATGGTAAGAAAGTAACAATTCAAATGATCTGATAGGTTTAGCACTAGCTTTCTTGTTTTGATCCTTGTTCTGCTTGGTCTCTTTCTAATCTCTTACTAGCTAATTTACTCCTTTACTCTTTCACTTTGCACATAACTTTGCTTGATCTTCTCTCCGCTCTACTTGTTTCACCTTGCCTCTTTCAGTTTTAACAACTTCTCACAAATCACCAACTTAACAATAGTAATTATTAACCAAAAACTTGGTCTAATGTCATGTCCCATTTTTGGTGACAGTTCAATTTAATTAATTTAATTAATCTGGTTGTCTAAAATAATGAATATTTTAAGGACGACTAATTAATTATTTTAATTAAATAAATAAATATTAAAAGATAACTTTATATTTAATAAAGTGACTTGGATTATAAAAATATTTAATAAAGTCACTTGAGGGATAAGATCAAAAATGTTCTAGAAGTCTCTGGAGAGGAT